>JAOWBW010001842.1:44903-181284 GCA_026119855.1 Campanula takesimana
CCCTTTGCTTCTCACACTTCCGCTGCTCCTCAACACCCCTACCTCGGATGAATGGTGCACCATCCATTACCCATTCTTTCTCCAACACCTCAACATACCTGCCAACTGCCAGCCACCTTAGCCAGACCGACCTTCCTGAACACCAAGCCGGACCTCTCACTGAACCGGCCAGCCCTTATGCCAGTATGGACGACCCTCAGTCCTCTCACTCAACCTCCACTTCCGCTGCCTCCTCTAACCCTCATACTACCTCCACGTCATCCACCATACCCTCACCTCCACCCTTACCAACCGGACCCCTTACAAGACTCCACAATAACATTCGAAAACCCATCAATAAACTTAATCTCCATGCTACTCTTACAAACCCTGACAGTGAACCTCGACTTACACTCAAGCCCTTAAGCTCCCGGCATGGAGGGCTACTATGCAGGCTGAGTACGATGCCCTTGTCCACAATCATACCTGGATCTTGTTCCAGCTACTTCGACACAGCATCCAATCGGTTGCAAATGGATTTTTCGCACTAAATACAATCCCAATGGTACAATTGACAGGCACAAAGCTCGCCTAGTTGCCAAGGCTTCCATCAACGACCCGGTGTTGATTATTCAGAAACATTAAGTCCTGTGGTTAAACCTGCTACTATCCGTACTGTACTTTCTCTTGCAGTTACCCGTGGGTGGTCCTTCGACAGGTTGATATCAACAATGCTTTTCTTCAAGGCTCATTATCAGAAGATGTTTATATGGTACAACCACCAGGTTTTGTTGATGTTCACCATCCCACTCATGTGTGCAAACTCCGACAAGCTATTTATGGTCTCAAACAAGCTCCCGTGCCTGGTATACTGAGCTAAAACAGTATCTTTTATCATTTGGGTTTCAAAATTCACGGTCTGATTCTTCCTTATTCACATGCAATCATTCGGAGGGTTTTTTGGTTCTTTTGGTTTATGTCGATGACATTATTATTACTGGCTCCTCATCTGCATTACTGGAATCCTTTATTCACTCATTTGCTGCTCGGTTTTCCCTTAAAGATCTTGGCCAGCTCTCCTACTTCCTAGGTATGGAAGTCCTTCCGCATCCGGATGGTTTGTTCTTGAGCCAACACAAATATATACAGGATCTACTTACGCGATACAATATGGATGACTCTAAACCTGTTCCTACTCCGTTGGTTCCAGACCCTTACCTCACTGCTAACTCCGGCACTCCTGTCCATTGTCCAATCCATCCGAGTACCGACAGCTGGTGGGTTCGTTACAATATCTCTCTTTAACGAGGAGTGACTTGTCCTATGCAGTTAATCGATTGGCTCAGTTCATGCAACATCCTACTGATATTCATTAGGGGGCTCTCAAACGTATTTTACGTTATTTATCTGGTACTCGTGCACATGGTCTTCTGCTTCATAAGTCCTCTCCAGATATACTTCATGCTTTCACTGACGCTGACTGGGCAGGTGACAAACTCGATTATGTTTCCACCACTGGCTACTTAGTCTATCTTGGCAAGAATCTTCTTGCCTGGAGTTCCAAGAAACAACGCACTCTTGCTCGTTCCTCTACAGAAGCCGAATATAGGGCAGTTGGTGCCACTTGTGCCGAAGTAGTGTGGCTTCAGAACTTACTATCTGAGCTTCGGCTTACTCCTGCTTCCCAACCAGTCATTTACTGTGACAATTTAGGAGCCACCTATGTTGCTGCCAATCCGAGGTTTCATTCTCGTATGAAACACATTGCATTGGATTACCACTTTGTTCGTGAGCAGGTACAAAGTAACAAGTTGCGGGTCACTCACATTTCTGGAGACGATAATCTCGCTGATGCACTAACAAAAGCCTTACCTCGTACTCGATTTGATTTTTTGGTTTCCAAGATTGGCCTTACCCTCCGGACGTCCATCTTGCGGGGGCATGTTAAACATAATCATAATCAGAAACCCTAGCTTGCGGAGCAAGCTAGGTTGTGCCGCCATCCTCCCCTCTCGTCTCACTTATTCAGTTTCCTAATTGGAGTCTTCTTCACAATCATAGTCTCAAAATAGTTCTCTAGTATCTTAATTTATGTACTAGTATAAATAGGGGTCATTGGTTATCAATACAAGTGAACTGATTTTATTCAATACACAAAAACTTATTCTTATGTTTATGTACTCTATGATTTCCATCCTCTTACATAGGCTTATGTGTGTCTAATATAAAATCAGATGGGGTTATCAGCATAATGAAGAAATCATCAAGTAATTCAAGATTGACAATATGCTATGCCTAATAAAAAATCAGATGGGGGTTTTATTTTGATTCTTGTAGGACTCCACACTTCTTAGCCCACTAAGTCTGCAGCCTTTGACCGTACAAAATATAAATTCACTTGTTCAATGCATACAAGAAATCATCAAGTAATTCAAGATTGACAATATGTTGTGTCATATTTTTGCAGTTGCTATAAAGCAATTAGAAACGTGAATGAAATGGTATAAACAAACAAAACCGTGGCCTAATCAATAGGAACATATTCTTGGTACATTGCACCTGTTGAAAAACTAATTTTTATTCCTTTTAACAAATTTAATGTTGATTGGAGAATCAAATTGTCAGAGAATGAGATGGTTCATAAACTTCATATTCATTGTTGGGTTTGATTGGGACATGATATGTTGCAAGTTGTAGTTGGTTGGGCCCAAAGTGACCTTGTCAATAGTTTTTACATTTGGTTTCTAGCTAGTAGCTCAAACCAATTGCAAACTAGATCGAAATCTTCTATTCCAAAATATGGAGTACTAGTTTACATAGCATAGCCACATGCATACATGATGGTATTGAGGATCTGAAAACCATTTCATATATAATGCGGTTGATTTTGTTCATTCAAATTCAAAACCAAGGTTTGTATGTGAGGTATTGAGAATTTAGTGGTACCCCTCGTTGCAATCAAGCAATAAGAACACATACCCACAAACAAAAAATTGTTAAAATTTTGGTTTTGAAAAACTGGTGTTTAACCGACGTTTGACCAGGAATTCCATAAAGTTCTATTTTGTGTAAATGGAAAATAATTTCATATTTGTAATCTACATCTGGAGTAGATTAATTTTATATACTCCCTCCGTCCCACCTCACTTGACACCAAGAGGTGGGCACAATAACTAAGGAAAATGAATAAAATAAAGAAAATGTGTGGTAGAAAATAAAGAGAGAGCATGAGTGGGGCAAATAGTAGTGTTGGTTGAATAAATTGAGTGGTGTAATATGAAAAGAGAGAATGAGTGGTGGGGTAGAGTGAATATCAAATTATAAAAGTAAGCTATTTTGGGAAGTGTCAAGTGAGGTGGGACGGAACAAAATGGAAATAATTGTCAAGTGAGCTGGGACGGAGGGAGTATTTACTTTCTCAAAACAAATTCCGGATGAATGAGAAATTAATGTTCAAAATATGCAAATTGAAACGGGTAAATGAAGAGTTTATGAGATATGAAGTGGTTATCCCACATTGCCTTAAAAATGAAAGTAATGAGAGTATTTAAGTGGATCCATCTAAATAGGAGTCATCAAATGGTTCCCTCTTTATGCCAACCAAGTGAACTCGATGGCGGTCCAGTCCGTGGTTTGTTACATGCATGTGGGTTGGGGCGGCTCGTGGCAGTTGGGATTGGTTTGGCCCGTCCAGATCGGTTATGGATTGGAGCGGACATGGTTTGCGGATTGTATTCGTGTGGATTGGTAGGCTAAAATCGCACCACGAAGAACGGTTAGCAAACACAATAACTAAAAAGCATTTTATATTTGAAACTATCCCCACCTTTCTATTTTAATAGCAGTGGCACACTCACTATAAACCCTAATTATTAAATAAATTTAACTTGCACAGTCTAGATCTATGAATTAATTGATGAACGATTTAAGAACTAAGATCAAGAACGCATTCTATAATTATTTCATATGGATAATCGTCTAATTTTACCCACTTCACAATTTACCATAGCACATGCATAAATTAGAAAGATGCTACGATAAAATTCTACACGGGCATAATAAATAGAAAATTCTAGCACAAATCAATTTCACAGAGCAAATAAGTTGATCAAGTCTATAAACCCTAGCAATCAATTAAGAATAAGTACAAGTAAAATTATGAATAGATATAAAATCATGAAAATAAAAATAAATATTCAATTGAAAAAAAAGGGGTTCAAGAAATCAAACCCACAACTTGAATTTTAGTTCCTCATCCAAAGCTTTGAAATCTTCATGGAAAAACAATAAACTCCTAGATCTAAAATTGTGTGTAAAGTTGTGTGTCAAAATAAAATTAAATCTACTTTTAATACACTAGGAAAAGTCCTAAACAAAAAAGGAATGAAAATAATGAAAAGAAATAAAAAAAATAAGAAAAATTTGTCAAAAACAGGACTGTACGCACTTCAACGCGCCCCCCACTCTCGCCATCTCGACGTCACGCGGCAGCTCCTTCGCCACGCGCGTGGGAACCGCTGGATTTCACAAGTCGTTCTCCAGCGCTTGAGTCGTGAATTCAGCTCTGACTCGTGCTCCAGTTGCGCGCACGATGCTTCAATTCGTGCAAATCAGTTTCCTTCTTTCCAGCGACTTGGGCCATTATTGGTATTGGGCTCGTTGCTTCTGGCTCACCTTCTCCTCTTCCTTACTTGCTGGTTTAGGCTTCTGGGCTTGTTGGCCCGTACATCATCATTCTTCTTGGCCTCCTCTTTTGTTGATCACTTTGGTATCTTGGGTTCCTCATTCTTGGACTTGATTTTGTCTTGACATCAGGGAATTTTGTTTGACTCAAATTAATTAAATTCACATAAAAATATAAGGAAATGTAAAATACCCTCGAATTATAATAAACTCCCAAAATTACATATGTAACACCCCAAACTTTTCAATAATAAAATAGTCTTTAAATTAAATAATAACTATCCCAAAACCAAGGGAAACCCAAACGTCAACACAATTCAAAACCCAACATTTAATGTAACGGCTAGTACCATCTCACCACAATTCAAAATAATTCGAAAGTATAACTATCTTTCAAACTTAACGGCTAGTACATGTCACTAGCTCTAGAAATAACAATAAAATAACTGTCTTAAATACTTTAATAAATCCACACTGCCTTTCCTTGCGATCTATCAATTCCCTCTACTCTTTACCTAGGGAAAAATATATAAGAAGGGGTGAGCGAACAATGGTCAGTAAGTTCATATGGGATCCTATGGGTACTAAGAAGAGATGACCGAAAGAACGGAGCCAAACAATATTCTCAATCAAAGGCTAATCATCAATAACTTAACTGTACATATCTCAAAATACAATTACAATACTTAAAGAAGTTGTGGCACTATCACAAGTTCGTCAATTCCATAGTAACATTACACCTTTTCAGGGTGTTAAGAAAATAAGAGACCTTACACCTTTTCAGGGTGCTCCCTTATTTAATTAGATCATTATCATTAAACTACTTCATCAAGTAGCATAAAGTGTCTAAGTTCTTGTCAATCAAACTAGACAATTTCATTTAGTCATTTTCAATCAGACTAATTCTCGCTAAGTCCTTTTCAATCAGACAAAGCTAACTGCACCTGTTTCAATTAGATACAGAAACATTCATTCAAGTGTTCAAAGGTACAAGAACACATATCACAATTCAATTACTTTAGATACCCAGTGAACAACCACACATCAAGGGTAACATCATTCCAAAATATGTTCATAACGTAGGAGTTCAAATACTACCGGCCACTTGGTAGCTACACTTTAGAAAGAATATGAGGATTCTATTTCAAAGGATGAAACTCAAAGATACTAGGAACGTAATCCCTTACCTTGGCTTGCGTACTTCACTTTGCAAAACCACGCGCACGACTCTACAATCATGCAAAATAATACTCTTAGACAAAAGTAAACACTATTTACTTTCCGTCCCAACATACTTTCTTCCTTTTGTTAACCTTTGAGTTAATTCCTTTTAAACCCCTTCTAGGGTTAACTATTTATTTTAGGGTTTCACATACTACCCATTAAATTTACCAAAGTACCCCTAGGGTTTCACCAAAACACCCCTAGGGTTTTACATCTTCAATTCTCAATACTATTTTCTAATATTCAATACACATACTAGATCCACATTTCACAGCACACACTAAAACACACACACACACACAACCTTCACACACACAGTACACACCACACACACACACACACACTGTACACACCACGCACACACATGTACACTCTGCACAATACCAACACATACACAGCGCACATACACAACACACTGCGCACACACACAACACACGTGTTGGTCCCAAAGGGCAACAAGGGTATGAAAAATAGCTAGAGGGGGGGTGAATAGCTGTTTTAAAATTCTTTTCGTACCCTTGATAAACTCAATTGCAAATGCGCACTTTATCAAGTAAGCGTTATGATATGCGCCTAAGTGAGTGAATGAAATGCAGAGCGGAATTTAGTAATGTAAATAGGCGCAAAGTATGATAAAGGGGGAGAACACACACTCTAAGTATTTTGGCTCAAAGTGGGTGAAATAAGAAACTAAGGCAAATGATATAACAAACACAACACAATTCAATCAATCAATCTACAATAAATAAACAAGCAAGTAGTTAGATATGATATGAACTTGTAAGGAAATAGCAAGATATGAACAAGAGCTATTTGGAGAGGTTCGATCGGGAAAATGATCTACGTCCTCTACCAAGATGGTTAGTCTTGGATTTCTAATGGAGATCTTTATATAATGAGGGAGTGTTGCAAATTACAATCTTTTGAGCTTATACACTAACTCAAGATCTAATATTCTATGAATGAACAAATCCAAAACAATAACCGGTGTATCTCTTAAAGAAAGATCTAAGTGATCAAACTTAAAGAGGTGCGTGTGTGATTTTAGTATCAAGTCTCTTTAGATCTTTGAGATTGAGAGCACAAGAAAACTAAAGTGTTTTTGCTTGAGGATGTGGGCTAAGGATGAAGTTATGAAGATGTTCTTGAGAATTCTGGAAATAACAAAGGCAATCTTCAAATCTTCAACAAATGCTTGAGAGAGAAATTCTTGAAATTCTTAGCAATTCTTTAGCAACTTCAAATGGTTGAAGTTATGGGGTGTTTATAGTGGAGCCCCAAAAACTAGCCGTTGGAAATCCTTGGTGAGTCAGAGTAAAGGACGGATGTGTTGTCGCTCAATGAGCGGAGCACGTGTCCTTTTATAGCCGTTAGACACATAACACAAATATGACCGTTATGGACAGATGTCCTTAGATGCGGGTGAATACATGTTATTTAACCACCGTTGGATAATTGGAGAAGTTTGAATCTCTTCAAGTCTTTGAATCTTCAATAAATCACTGAGTGTAAAATCAACAATGATGAGGCGCGTTGAGCCATTAGAGCGCATGGTCCATTTGAGGCGCGTAACAAAGCGCGTGGATCTTTGAGGTGCGAGGCTATATGCGCGCGCGCTGAAGGGCGCATGGCGCATAGCATGAAGGGGCGCATAGGCGCGTGGCTCAAATTGAACTTGTGATTTATCTTGAATCTTGACCTTCTTGCCCTATTCCTAAGCCTATTCTATTACAATGGACAACCTAAAAAATGAAGTATAAATACTTCTTACATATGGGTCTAAAGTCCATGAAATAAAAACTTAGGTGATGGATCAATCAAATCTAATCAATCCTATAACATTGAAACTGTGATATAAGTGGGCATACCCAACAATCTCCCCCTGTTTGATTGATGCCATTACCTACTATATCAGGGACAAACATTATACTTGATAATAACATGTCCAAAGAAATGATATTGGTAAATCATGTCTCAAGTTAATGCACACACTAGTCCAAGATATAGATTTCTAATCTATTCCAATAAGGATAAAACATTACAAATGGAAAGATAGAAACAACAGTTTATAACACATTTAGAATGATATGAGTTTCAGTTTTGAAATGTGTTTAAACAAAATTTAAACTCAATGCATAAAATATGAAGCAGTTCAAATATGATGCATATGATTTTAAACAATACATTCATTGTTCTACAAACAAGTAGTTTGAGTGAACAAAGTTTTGAGATAAACGTGATGCTTTGTTCTCATTAATACTTGGGATGTAGGAGTTACAGATTACAAGTATTGAACAGAACAAAATCAAAAGAGGTGCTAAAACATGTAAGCACTAAATCACTAATGGGTTTCTAATCACAAAAAGTTCTAACAACTTACAAACAAATCAAAAACTAAGGATTTTGAGGCGCGTCTTCATCCTTCCATCCTTCTTCAATTTCTGAGACGGAGCGCTGGATTTGCTTGGAAAGCGATGACAACGGTTTATTACACCGTGAGTATCTGTGACACCATCTCTGATATAGCGCAAATGGCTCACATTGATGTTTTGATACTCATCAATGGTGCGCTGAGTGATAGACTACTGTTGTGAAAAATTTTCAGTGAAGGCTTGAAAGTTAGCTTCAACAGCAGTTTGAGCAGTAAGTATATTAGCGGAAACTCTATCTGCGCGCCTGTCTGCACTGGAATGCGCGGCATTGAAGTGAGTGACAACTAATTCCTTCAGAACATCAATCTTTGAAAGCAGTGAATTAATGTCAATATGCGCGCCTGGAGCAAAGCTGGAAGAGGGCACAGGAGTTTCAGGAGCTGGAGGCGCAGGAGTTTCAGAAGCTTTGGGTTCTGCGCCAGGATCAGCACCATACACAGTTAAACCTAGGATTTCTAGCTCATCCTTAACTTCCTTGAGTTTATCAACCACACTCAGCAATTTTTGGCTATCTCCAGCCACCATTTCAAACAACTTCCTTATATCACCCGCTATGTTCAACTCTACCTCCCTTATAGCATTAATGAAATCTTGGCCATCAGTGAGTTTGATGCCACCATCTATGCGCTCATGAAAGGAGGCAAGAGTGCCTTTGAAAAGCTCATTCATTTGATCAATAGCGTCATTTCATTGTTGAGGAGTCAGGAAATGTTTGTCCTTGATATTGGCATCTATGCGCTTCATCTCCCCCTTAATGGAAGCAATCTCATCATCTTGCTGAGTAAGCATGGTAGTATGAAGCTCTAACTGTGAGTTCATTTGAGCTTGGCCTTGCTGGAGTTGCTGTAGAAGTGAAATAACAACACTCATATCAGGAGTGGTAGGAGGAGGCGCATGAGAAGTACGGGGCACATGAGATGATTTAGTAGGAGCGCAAGGAGAAGGCAGATATTCATCACTTGAAGTAGGCTCCACTGAAATGGTTGGGGGCGCAGAAGGTGATTTGCACCTTCACGGATCTTGCTCCCCCTGAGCTGTATCTTCACTAAATTCACCAAATAAATCAGCTGATATTTGGTCTTTAAGACTTTGACGTTCATAAGTGTTGATAGGCGCTTGAACAGTAGGAGGCACATTAGTGGCAGGCGCGCGTACATCAGCGCTAGACCCTGCACCTTTGCGCCTTTCAGACTTGGATAAGTCAGCAGCCTGTTTTAACTTGTATTCTTCATCCCTTTTCTTCTGCGCTTCCAGTCTACTGGCTTCTTTTCCGCGCTTCAGTTCCTTCTCTTCTTCAGTATCAACTCTTGGGCGCTTAGGGGGTTTACTTGTTCCTTCAGCAACCCTTTTTCCTTTCCCTTTTTCGGTGCCTGGAACAACTGTTGGTTCTGCGCTAGGTGCTGCTTCAGTTTCTGCGCCATCTGCATCCTCATCTGATTCAGTGGTTTCATCAACCAATTGAGCACCCTTTACCTTAGGCGCGCGCTTTGCCATGCGCTTCTTGCGCCTTTTCAAGACAAGGTTGTCTTTCCCAAAAACTGGAACTTCAGTGGTTTGATAAGCTGGGTTCTGAGCGAGGAAATCAGCAAGCGCAGGATAAGTAAGAAATATCTTCGTGAGTATTCTGCAGTGGGTTTTGAACTTCATCTTCCTTTCAGACTTGTTCTTGTTATACTTGTCAATTTGGTCAGATAAGGTTTTGAACAAAATCTGAGGCCAATTCAATCTGGTTTTTCCCATGATTGCAGCAGTATACTCCCACTGCTCTACGGTGAATCTATTCACATTGCCGGTTTTGAATACAATTGAAGTATCAACCAGATGCGCTATATGAGCGAGCAGATCACCACCATCCTTTATCTCAACATTCTTGATGTTATTCAGAAGAGTAGGGACATTGAGATAAGTACGCTCCACTGTATTCTGAGCCGCAACTGAGTAAGAGTTCGGTTGACCAGAAACACCCTGAGGGCCAGTAGTGCTAAAGCTCACTATATTCTTGATTGTGCCCGTTGAGATAGTGATAGGAATGTTCTGAACTGTGGCGCAAATCCGGTAGCGCACGAATCCATCTGCTGGAGTCTCAACTAGAGCTGCTGTTGAGAAAAATTCATCAACAAGGAGCGGAGAATAAAATGGTTGCTCCAGCGTGAATAATGGAGTGAGTCCAGCGGTGTGAATGGTTGAAAGAATTTCAAGCCCCATTGGATCAAGAGAAAGCTCAGCAAGATTTATAGTCTCACCGGGTCTGAAATTAGCAGGATCCTGAAAACATGACAATGATTTAAGTTAGGAGTGTATAAGGCGCATAGAATCATAAAATGAACTAAGTATAGAATAGGCGCAGGACAATATATAGGCGCATAAGAAATAGCATGCGCATACTATTATTAGGCGCATATATGTTGTAGGCGCATACAAATACGAGGCGCATAAAATGGTTCTATGAAATATACTAAGTAAAAATTAAACACAAGAATTTGACTAAGTATAAGTTAGGCGCATAAAATGTTTAGACGCATAATGTCTCTAGGCGCATGAGTTGATTGAGGCGCATAACATTTGTATTTGCATAGGGCGCATACAATTATTAGGCGCATGAATCAAGTTAGGCGCATAAATTCATAGGGCGCATAACCAACTAGGCACATAAATCAACACTTAGGCGCATATTTATGTAAAATTCATACCAAGTATAAAAACACACAAAAACACACAAACACATATCAAAAATACACATGTAAGTTTTAAGAATCAAAATATGAAAATTTTGAAAAACAAGTTTTGAAAATTTTGAAACCCAAGTCATGCAAAAATAACGAAGAACACGAAGAACATGCTTAAGTGCTTGAAGAACATCAAGAACACCAAAAACACATAATTCGTGAAACTTCACCAAATCAAGCACGCAATATGTCAAAATGACCGCAAGAAGACAAGGATCACAAATATATAAATCAAAACAAGTAAAACTCAACAACAAATCCAGAAAATTAATTTAAAGAACCGAAAATTCGAAAAGTCAAAAATCTAAGATTTTCAGATTCGCAAAATATAATGCATTGATCGTTGAAAAGTTTAGTTATAAAGAATCTAAAACACAAATCGAACATAACCTAACAAACGATTTTGAAAACAGAGCACCGAGGCAAGATTTATCAAGAAAAATGGTTTTTCGGGTTTTGAAAGTGACGAACAAAAAAATGACGAAACACAAAAAAAAAATCAGAAAATTAAAGAGTTTAAGGGTTGAGAATTCATACAATTTCGTCTTGGGTTGTCTTTGTTGATCGTTTAGGACCCATAAATGAGATTTATAAGAGGAAAGGAAAAAATATATATAGAACGAGAAAGAGAGAGAGAGAGTCTGAAGGAGAGAGACTGAGAGAGAGAGAAGAGAGAGAGAGTTGGTGAGGGATTCTTTTAGGCAATGATAGAAAGAGGTAAGGGAAGGGGTAGAGATAGTATATAGGGTTGGTTTTTGGATAGAAAAATAGAAGATGAAGAGATGGGTAATAAATGAGGAGAAGGAAAAAGTCGGCTCATTATGGCAAAAAGAACGGTGCATTAATGAGGGATTTTAAGGATTTGAAAGCTATTAAATGCTGAATGACCCAAAGTACTTTGATGTGACATTTTGGGTAAGTGAAAAACTGTTCCACTTTCCCTTTAAGTGTATGAGCAATTTTGACTAATTTTTGCACAAACCCCAAAAACATCTGTTTTGGTGTAAGTTTGGGGTGCAAGAAATAAATCCCCAGAAAATCAAATTTTTCGAAAAACGTAAAACGAGGGAAAAATTAATTGCACAAGTACCCTTGAATAATTAATGGAATGTCAAAAGACAAAGATTCCTATTATAAATGAGAACAATCATACCTGGTACTTGTGAAACCTTAAAGCGCTCAATCATTGAGGGAGTTAATATGGTAGCATTGATTGAGCCGCAGTCATAAAGAGGCGCATAGTCTCATCTAGGCGCGCAGAATGACTTACGAGGCATTGAATGCTAGGCGCGCGTTGGAATTGGGCGCGCAGAGAGTTGAGCGCGCAGAAGTATTGGGCGCGCATAAAGTTTAGGGCGCGCAAAAGTATTTGGCGCGCAGAGTTTCCTTGAAACTTGAAATGATTTATCATTTGAACCTAATATACTCATATAACTCAACAAAACATAAAATCATTAGTATTGACAAAACTGTAATGAATTTTAGTTGAGTTCAAGCATACCCATTTCACCTCTCAAGAATATGAACCGTTTCGCGTCAAGTGCTTTCGTTAGAATGTCGGCGATTTGATAGTCGGTTCCCACGTGTTCCAAATGTATATTTCCTTTCTCCACGTGGTCTTTGAGGAAGTGATATTTGATGTCGATGTGTTTGGTCTTGGAGTGCATGACAGGATTTTCAGAAACCGCAATTGTTGATGTATTGTCGCAGTAGATCGGACAATTTTTTTCGATGATGTCATAGTCAACCAATTGCTGCTTCATCCATAGTATTTGATAGCAACAACTTCCCGCAGCGATCTATTCAGCTTCGATTGTTGAGACAGATACAGAAGCTTGTTTCTTACTCGCCCATGACACAAGTCGATATCCGAGGAAATGACAAGTGCCACTAGTGCTTTTCCTATCAATTGTGCACGCTGCATAGTCCGCATCTGAATAACCTGCAAGTTTAAAGTTTGAATCTTTAGTGTACCAAAGTCCAAGGTTAACAGTGCCGGAGAGATATCTTATAATACGTTTCACAGCAATTAAGTGCGCTTCTCTAGGGTCAGATTGATAACGAGCGCAAACACAAACACTAAACATAATATCAGGCCTACTAGCAGTAAGATAAAGGAGTGAGCCAATCATACCTCGATAGAGCGTTTGATCAACACGTTTACCTTTTAAATCTTTATCGAGTTTGTTGCCGGTAGCCATTGGAGTATCGTATGCTTTGGCGTTCTCAAGTCCAAATTTCTTGATTAAGTCCTTTATATATTTGGCTTGATTGATGAATATGCCTTCATTCATTTGCTTGATTTGAAGCCCGAGGAAGAATGTGAGTTCTCCCATCATGCTCATTTCAAACTTGCTCTTCATTAGTTTCTCAAAACGCTTGCACAACAATTCATTAGTAGAACCAAATATAATATCATCAACATAAATTTGAACAAGTAATTTATTACCATTATGTTTGGCAATGAAAAGAGTTGTATCGATTTTACCGTGAGTGGAGTCTTTTTCGATGAGAAACTTTGATAGTGTATCGTACCATGCTCTTGGTGCTTGTTTGAGTCCATACAAAGCTTTCTGGAGTTTGTACACATGATTTGGAAATTGTGAATCTTCAAACCCAGGTGGTTGACCAACATAGACTTGTTCTTGGAGTTCACCATTAAGAAACGTGCTCTTCACATCCATTTGATATAGCTTGAAGTCCTTGTGAGCTGCGTAAGCTAGAAATAATCTGATAGCTTCAAGTCTTGCTACGGGGGCGAAAGTTTCATCGTAATCAATTCCTTCTTCTTGTCTATAGCCTTGTGCAACCAATCTTGCTTTGTTTCTCGTGATGGTTCCATTCTCGTTCATCTTGTTTCTGAACACCCATTTCGTACCAATCACTCCTTGATCATTTGGTCTTGGAACAAGAGTCCAAACCTTACATCGTTCAAATTGATTGAGTTCTTCTTGCATTGCAACAACCTAATTAGGATCCTGGAGCGCTTCATCAGCCTTCTTCGGTTCAATTTGAGAGATGAATGCAGTGTAAGCATCAAAGTTTGTAGCTCTCCTTGTACGAACACAAACGTTTAGATCACCAATCATATTATTGATTGGGTGACCTCTAACTTCACGAATTTCAGGAGGTAAGTTAGGTTGAGTCGTAGTAACTTGAAGGTCTTCAATTGGTACATCTTCACCAGATTCTAAATCATCAAAATTTGGGGGTTGAATTGGTGTAGAGTTGAAACTTGGGTTTACACCAGATGCAGCTGAAGATATAGGCGCATGAGAGGCATCAAGAGGCGCAACATGTGAGTGAGGCGCAGCTGATGACTCATGGGGCGCGACATATGAGGAATTTGGAGCAACTGATGTTGATGGATTTCCTTGAGTTGATAGATTCTGATTTTGAGTAGGCGCAACATAAATAGGAGCACTTGTATCATTAAGCTCAACAAAATCATCAGCAACATTTAGAGCCAAATGTGGCTCAAGGAGAGAATGTTCATCAAAAGTAACATGTACAGATTCAACTATCACTAATGTAGTTCTATTAAAAACGCGAAAAGCTTTAGAATGTTTGGCATACCCAACAAAAATACCTTCGTCGGCTTTGGCATCGAATTTACCTCTATGTTTGTTTCCGTTGTAGAGGATATAACATTTGTAACCAAAGATCTTGAAGAATGCAATGTTGGGAGTTCTACCACGCCAAAGTTCATACGGAGTTTTGTTATGAAGTTTGTTGATGAGGGAACGATTTTGAGTAAAACATGCTGCGTTGATAGCTTCTTCCCAAAAGTACCTAGGCAATTTCGCTTCAGCTATCATCGTCTTTCCCGCTTCAATCAACGTTCTATTCTTTCTTTCCACAACCCCATTTTGTTGAGTAACTCCAGCGGTTGAGAAGTTGTGATCTATCCCATGATCGTCGCAATATCGAGCAACACCGTTGTTCTTGAATTCTGTTCCATTGTCAGATCGAACACTAACGATGTCATCTTCTTTTTGGGTTTGGAGCAGTCTAAATAAGGTGGTCAAAATGTCGTAACAATCGTCTTTTGAGATCATCATTTCCACCCATGTATATCTTGAATAATCATCCACCACAACTAGAGTATACTTGTTCTTTCAAATACTTGCAGTGGTGACTGGTCCAAATAGATCAATGTGAAGCAGTTGCAAAGATCTAGAAGTTGAAGGGTTGGTCTTGCTGGAGAAAGATTTCTTCGGTTGTTTGCCAAGTTGACACGCGGCGCACTTCTTCTCATGATGATCAGCAACCTTGGGAAGTCCTTTAACAAGGTTATTCCTGCTGAGTTTAGATAGATATTTGAAGTTCAAGTGACTTAAGCGCTTGTGCCATAGCCAACTATTTTCGTTCACACTTTTTGCTACAAAAAAAAGATTAGTACTAGAGTTCATACTATGGAAATCAATAATGGAAATATTTGTCTTACGATATCCCGTGAGTAATGTAGCTCCAGTTTTGCCATTCTTGATGAGACATTGAGTTGAGGAGAAATGGCATTCTAATCCTTTATCGCAGAATTGAGATATGGATAATAAATTGTGCTTGAGCCCTTCGACGAGAGAGACTCTTTTAATGCACACTTTGTCTTTCTTGAGCTTTCCATATGCATCAACTTGACCTTTGTTATTATCACCAAATGTTACTGAGGGACCTCTTTCTTCATGGACATCTTCAAATAAGGATTCATCTCCAGGCATGTGTCTTGAACACCCACTATCGAGAATCCATTCATAATTTCTAGCTTTTGAAGATCCAGCCATGAAACAAACAACCTGAAATATAGACATTTAAGCAGGTCCCCTTTATTCCTTTTGGGTCCTAGGGTTAGTAACTTTTGACAACCCACTCTTGCTTGACCTTAGGGTTTTTACGTCCTTTGGCATTGGGAGTGAATCGCAAAAGGAATTCCACGGCCTTGTGTCCAGAACAATCACAAATGGAACAATGATGAAAGCCACCAATCACATGAGTTTTCACAAACTCTTTACTTTTCTTTGGGATAGCATTCTTCTTTGGGTCAGATGGACTAGCCTTAACAAAATCCTTCTTTTGAAATTTTGGAGCGCTTGATCTAGGAGGGCGCATAGGGCTAGGAGGCGCACGGCGATGAGGCGCGTGGCTTCTAGACGCATAATGAGCACTCGAAGAAGGAGCGCTCTTGGTTTCAAGAATGATTTTGCTAGGAGCTGATTCATCTGTAGCTATATCTTTCCCATTAGCTTTCCCAAATTACTTCGTTGGGTAGACATAATGGAATGTTTGTCTCTTGACTTTTTCTTGTCCTTTACCCATTGAATTAGAATGTTTTTCCTTGGGAATTTCAAAAGTTTGCTGGTTTGTAAATTCACTATCTCTTTCAGCACAGACATCACATTTAAAGTTGTCACTAGTTAATGAGAATCCCAAGCCACTTTTATCACCACTGACTTTTTGGGACTCAAATATATTCTCCATAGTGACACGAGAATTGGACCACTCATTTGTAATCTTTTTAAGAACAGTAATTTGAGCAACCAATTCATCGTTTTGAACTTTAAGAAATGAGTTATGTTCTGTTAGAAAAGTGTTTTTAACAGTAAGAGGAGTCATGCTCTTTATCTGCTCCTTAAGGAGGGTGAGTTCAGATTTAAGTAGAGATTTCTCGGTCTTAAGCTGGGAAATTTCATCACATGATAGTGCTAAAGCTTCCTTCATACTATCAAATCTAGTGATTACCTTTTCAGCCTTTTCGAACAATTTTTCTTGTTCAGCAATCACTTCATCATCATTGATTTTAGAGATTGGAGCAGTTGGTTCAACTTGAGGTCTAATGTATGCTCCTTTTCTCAACTTGTTCCTTGCACTAAGATCACATCGTGAGAATAACAATCCACCATCGCTTTGAGCCGGAGTGAGAAATCCTTGTTCAACGAGCTCGCTGATGGTTGGTCCTTTCTTCCTTTTCACTTCTTGAAAACCTGCAGATTTCTTGATAGGTTTATTCAAGGCATTCACATCAGGAACATCCTTGGAGAAGTCATCATCAGAATCATAAGTATCAACTTTATCATCATTTGCCATCAAACAAACGAGTCCATCATCGGAATCTTCATCGCTCTCATCTAAGTCTGTTTCAATCCAAGTGTTCTGCTCATTTGCTGGTGCTTCTTCTTCCGCAACCATTCCCTTGTGTCGAGTGAATTTGGGAGTGAACTTGGGAGTATGGCTGCTCTTCTTCTGCATATATTCAAATTTTGGAGTTGGGCAGCTTGAAGCAAAGTGTCCTGGTTTCCTGCAATTAAAACAAACAAGGTCTTCTTTTCTTTTTGAGTCACTACTCCTCGTGAACTTTAGAGGAGCTCTGCTGGTAGATCCTTGAAATTTGCTGGTTGAGCTGGGCTTGGTAAATTTTCTAAACTTCTGGAATCTCTTCACAAATAAAGCGAAGTCTTCATCGTCCATGTCCAATAGCTCAGAAGTAGAAATTTTGGGATCAGAACTTTTCTCATCATGAGTAGGCGCAGGCGCAGAAACATGCCCCTCTTCTCTTTGCGCCACCATTGCTATAGATTTTGATTTTCCTTCAGTTTCACTAATTCGCTGAAGTTTGAGCTCATAAACTTTGAGATTTGCGTAAAGGTTCCTTAAAGTCCATACATCTAAAGTTCCGGCGTCTTCAAGAGCGCTGGATTTATGTAGGTATCTTGATCCAAAGGCTTAGAGAAAATTGACATTCAAATCTTTGTTAGAAAATTTCATGCCAAGTGAAATACATAGATTTATAATTTCACAGTAGCGCTCATAAGTTTGTCTTAAAGTTTCACCGGGGAGTTGAGAGAAATTGTTGAATCTCTTTTGTACTTCATATTTCTTGTTTTCCTTGCAGACGGTGTCTCCTTCTATATGCTCTTCAATATCATCCCATAGCTCATTAGCGGTAGCACAATGCATGACTTGTTGTTTCATAGCCATGCTTAGAGTGCTTAGAAGTATGTTTCTTGCTTTGCCATAATTTGCAACTCTTCTTGTTTCTTCCTCAGTCCATTCTTCTTTTGGTTTCTTGACGGTTGGTTGAACAACATTTGTGCGCGGATTTGGATTCGCTTTCATAGGAATGTAAGGTCCATAAACCACGGTGTCATGAAGTCTTTCATCGATTGAGTTGAGATGAGTTAAGATGCTGAATTTCCACACGTCAAAATGATCTTCATCAAAGACCGGAACGTGAGTGTAGTTTGCAGTTGCCATAGGTTTTGAGTTTGCCATTTAGAATCGGCACCCAAGCTGTTAAGCTTGAAAAACAAATTTTTTTTATAAAGGTGTTTGCTCTGATACCACTTGCTGGTCCCAAAGGGCAACAAGGGTATGAAAAATAGCTAAAGGGGGGGTGAATAGCTGTTTTAAAATTCTTTTCGTACCCTTGATAAACTCAATTGCAAATGCGCACTTTATCAAGTAAGCGTTATGATATGCGCCTAAGTGAGTGAGTGAAATGTACAGCGGAATTTAGTAATGTAAATAGGCGCAAAGTATGATAAAGGGGGAGCACACACACTCTAAGTATTTTGGCTCAAAGTGGGTGAAATAAGAAACTAAGGCAAATGATATAACAAACACAACACAATTCAATCAATCAATCTACAATAAATAAACAAGCAAGTAGTTAGATATGATATGAACTTGTAAGGAAATAGCAAGATATGAACAAGAGCTATTTGGAGAGGTTCGATCGGGAAAATGATCTACGTCCTCTACCAAGATGGTTAGTCTTGGATTTCTAATGGAGATCTTTATATAATGAGGGAGTGTTACAAATTACAATCTTTTGAGCTTATACACTAACTCAAGATCTAATATTCTATGAATGAACAAATAAAAAACAATAACCGGTGTTTCTCTTAAAGAAAGATCTAAGTGATCAAACTTAAAGAGGTGCGTGTGTGATTTTAGTATCAAGGCTCTTTAGATCTTTGAGATTGAGAGCACAAGAAAACTAAAGTGTTTTTGCTTGAGGATCTGGGCTAAGGATGAAGTTATGAAGATGTTCTTGAGAATTCTGAAAATAACAAAGGCAATCTTCAAATCTTCAACAAATGCTTGAGAGAGAAATTCTTGAAATTCTTAGCAATTCTTTAGCAACTTCAAATGGTTGAAGTTATGGGGTATTTATAGTGGAGCCCCAAAAACTAGCCGTTGGACATCCTTGGTGAGTCAGAGAAAAGGACGGATGTGTTGTCGCTCAATGAGCGAGGCTATATGCGCGCGCGCTGAAGGGCGCATGGCGCATAGCATGAAGGGGCGCATAGGCGCGTGGCTCAAACTGAACTTGTGATTTATCTTGAATCTTGATCTTCTTGCCCTATTCCTAAGCCTATTCTATTACAATGGACAACCTAAAAAATGAAGTATAAATACTTCTTACATATGGGTCTAAAGTCAATGAAATAAAAACTTAGGTGATGGATCAATCAAATCTAATCAATCCTATTACATTGAAACTGATATATAAGTGGGCATACCCAATAACACGCACACACTGCACGCATACAACACACACACACACCCAACATCTTTCTTTCAAACACTAGTCATCAAACCCTAGTTGATCATAATTCTCTTTAGGGTTCTAAACAATTAATTCTCATGCTTCAATGAAAAAGAAAAGGTTAGGGAGTTTGGGGAGTACCTTCGAAGATCAAACCGGACCCTCTTCTCCTCTCTCCACCTTTTCTCTCTCTCTCTCTACCCTCTGCCACCTCTCTCCCTCTCTTTTTCCTCAGAGATTTTCTTTTCTTCTTTGACAATTAAAGAGGCTAGGACACTTAGAGGGGTTTATATACTAAAAGGGTTTTCAACTCCTAACCCAAAAAGGATTCATTCTCCAATTAAAATAAAGACTTGGGCTTTTTCTACTTTGCCCCAATAACTTAAAACCCAATACTTTCATTAATGACTCGGTCCAAATAATAATTAAAGAGTCCAAAAATAAAATAAATAAGGGGGAGGGCCGGGTATTTCATTCTTTCCCCCTTAAAAGAGTTTGGTCCACCAAACTAAACGTACCTTAATCAGAAAACAGGGCGGGAAACGCCTCTCGCATCTCGCTCTCGAGTTCCCACGTAGCTTATCTTTCTGTATGGTTACTCCACTGCACCTTCACATAGGGAATCAATCTTTTCCTTAGAATCTGATCCTTCTGATCTACAATCTTCACAGGGTCTTCATCATAGCTCAAATCGGCATGAACTCTGAGTTGCTTATACTCGATCACATGAATCGGATCGGAAATGTACTTCCTTAAAATTGATACATGAAACACATTGTGCACTCCAGCTAGCACAGGTGGTAAAGCTAACTTGTAAGCTACCATCCCAACTCGTTCCAAAACCTCAAATGGTCCAACATATCTTGGGCTTAACTTCCCACGAATACTGAACCTCATAACTCCCTTCATTGGCGAAATCTTCAAGAATACATGGTCTCCTAATTGAAACTCTAAATCACGCCTCCGACGATTAGCATACGATTTATGTCTACTCTGAGCGGTCAACAACCGTTTACGAATCCATTGTACTCTATCTGCGGTCACATGGACAAGTTCTGGTCCAGTTAGCTTCCTTTCACCAACTTCATCCCAACAAGTAGGTGATCTATACTTTCGTCCATACAATGCTTCGTGCGGTGCCATTCTGATACTAGCATGAAAGCTGTTATTGTACACGAATTCCACTAGCGTCAGATGTTCATCCCATGTTCCTTGCAAGTCCAATGACGTAGCTCTCAACATGTCTTCTAGAGTCTGGATAGTCCTCTCCAACTGTCCATCTGTCTGCGGGTGAAAAGCTGTACTCATCGTCAACTCCGTCCCCAAAGCTTGTTGTAGACTCTTCCAAAATTTTGATGTAAATCTCGCATCTCGATCAGACACTATCAAAAATGGTATTCCATGCAGTCTCACAATTTCATCAATATACAACTTGGCTAACTTCTCCAACGAATCTATCACCTTGATTGCTAGGAAATGAGCCGACTTCGTAAGTCTGTCCACAATAACCCAAATTGCATTGTGGCCCTTCAGTGTCTTTGGTAGCCCTACCACCAAATCCATCACTATATGTTCCAACTTCCATTCTGGAATAGGTAATGACTGCAATAATCTTGCCGGTCTCTGTGTTCACTCTTCACTTGTTAACACACCAAACATTTCGATACAAATTCTGCAACATCTCCTTTCATATTGTTCCACCAAAACGACATTCTTAGGTTTCTGTAAATCTTCGTACTTCCAGGGTGTACGGAAAATCTTGAACAACGAGCTTCCTTCAGAATCTCCCTTTTAATATCCTCATTGTTTGGCACCCATATCCTTGATTGGTACCTCATGATTCCATACTCTCCCACACGAAAATCCGTTGTTTTTCTTTTAGTAATACTCTCGTGCACCTTCAACACTTCTTCTTCGACCACTTGCGCTTCTTTAATTCTATCCAGAAGTGTTGGCTGAACACTCACTTGGGCCAAATAACCTCTAACTTACACTTCCATGCTTGAAATTTCAATGCGGTTCCACGTACTTTCCTCCTTAGAAATTAACGTCGATAACCTTCTGCGATTCTTCCGACTCAGCGCATCTGCCACCTTATTAGCTTTTCCAGGGTGGTATAGAATCGTACAATCATAATCCTTCAACAATTCTATCCATCTCCTTTGCCTCATATTAAGCTCCTTACGGGTGAAAATATACTTAAGACTCTTATGATCCGTGTAAATCTGACATGCCACCCCATACAAGTAGTGCCTCCATATCTTCAAAGCAAACACCACTGCAGCTAATTCCAAATCATGCGTTGGACAGTTCTTCTCATGATTCTTCAATTTCCTAGATGTATAAGCTATAACCTTATCATTCTGCATCAACACGCAACCTATTCCCTTAACCGAAGCATCACTATAGATTACAAATCCATCCGATCCCGATGGTAAAGCAAGAACTGGTGTGGACATCAATCGTCGCTTCAACTCTTTAAATCTCTTCTCACACTCTTCTGACCAGAGAAACGTAGCTCCCTTCTGAGTCAATTTCGTTAACAGAACTGACAACTTCGAGAAACCTTCTACGAATCTCCTGTAATAGCCAGCAAAACCTAAGAAACTCCATATCTTACTAACCGATGTTGGTCTCTCCCAATTCACGATTGCTTCTATTTTTTTGGATCCAAAGCTATCCCATCCTTTGATACCACATGTCCTAACAATGCCACTTTCTCAAGCCAAAACTCACACTTCTTGAATTTGGCGTACATCGTACAGCTTCTGCTCTCTCAAAATCTGCAGTACTAACCTCAAGTGCTCTTCGGGCTCTTCCTTGGTCCTCGAATATACCAAGATATAATCAATAAATATAATCACACATTTATCCAGAAACTTCTGAAATATCCTATTCATAAGCTCCATAAACGTTGCAGGTGTGTTAGTCAACCCAAACGGCATCACCACAAACTCGTAATGACCGTACCTTGTCCTAAAGGCGGTCTTTGCTATATCGTCCTTCTTCACTCTTAGTTGATGATAACCAGACCTCAAATATATCTTCGAGAAATACCATGCTCCACAAAGTTGGTCAAACCCTTGTCCAACAACTCTTGTAGTTGTTCCTTCAATTCTGATGGAGCCATTCGGTACGGCGCCTTCGCTATCGGTGTAGTCTCCTGTACCAAATCAATAGAAAACTCTACTTCTCTTTCTAGTGGTATCCCCGGTAATTCTTTCGGAAACACGTCCTTGAAGTCTCTAATCACAGAAAGTGATTCTATACTTACTTCTTTCTTGTCTGTATCGCTAATGTATGCTAAGAATCTGTCACACCCTTTTTTCAACAACTTACGAGCCTTCATTATCGAAATGAGATTTCATCGGGTTCTAGGTTTTGTCCCTCAGAAACAGCACTCTTCAGATATCAATCTAAAGAGAACTTCTTTCTTAAAACAATCTACATGGGCATGGTATGCAGCTAACCAGTCCATTCCCAAGATCATATCAAATTCTCCGATCTCTAAACTAATGAGATCAACCTCAGTTTTTTTTCATCCAATTTCAAAGGACACTTCCTAAATATAGACGTAATAGGGATCGATTCTCTAGTTGGAGTATCTATAACTAAAGAATTCCCTAACGCCTCATGAATTAAGTTCATACTCTTAGCTAAGCAAGCATTTATTACAGAATGCGTAGCGCCAATATCAATCAAAGCACGAACATTACGGGAGTAGATTTGAATCGTACCTGCCACAAGATTATTGGTGGCTCTAGAATCCTTGGCTGTCATGGTGAACACACGTCCACAAACTCCCCATTTCCTTTATTGTCATCCTTTTCTCCTTGAGCCCTCGCATCTTTCTTAGGTTCCGGGCATTTCTACTGCGGATGTCCCACTTTGTTGCAGTTAAAACACTTCTTCTCCTCTCACTTGCTGCGATAACTATCTGCTTCTGTCTCCACTATCCTTGCCTTATCCAACACTTGGTCATAGGTTGGTAGCATTAATTGAGTGATTCTATATCGGATCCGGTCGCTCAAACTAGCTTCAAATTTTTTAGCCTTCTGTGCTTCATTATCGTAGAACGTTGGGGCAAATTCCAGCAGCTCGGTGAACTTTTCACAGTACTCATCCACTGTTAAACTTCCTTGTGTCAACATCATGAATTCTTCCACTCTGGCATTCTGAACACTCATCGGATAATACTTCTCGTTGAACACATGCTTGAATCTTTCCTACATAAACTCACCATCTCCACGTGAAACAGCCGCCCTTTTCTCGGCTTCCCACCATTTCAGAGCTTGCCCCTTCAGCATAAACATCGCAAACACCACCTTTTTCTCTGGTGTGCAGCAATTCAAAGTTTCAAATATCTTCTCCATATCCTTCACCCAATCCTCGGGTTTCTCTTTATTTATATCGCGACAATACACTATTACTCATGCCAACACAAGCATTGTACTATGCTTAATACTTTCACATAATTAGGCCGTCTCAAAAGACATAAACCTTACAAAAGTTCGGTTCACTAGATCTCTGGTCGTTTTAATAGACCAACACTACTTTAGTAAGTCATTTCACTAGACTTGATTATAGCTCACTGGTCGATTTCACTAGACTTATTATCATTCACACTTGGCCGTTTTACTAAGCCAATTAGTTTCACACTTGACCGTTTCAATAGGTCACTTAATTCCTGTTTCGATCGTTTCAATAGACCAAAACTAAATTCACTCGGCCGTTTCAAAAAGCCAATTAATAATCATGGTCTTTTCACTCGACCAACACTTTCTCGTTCTAGATTAGCTCACACGCTTTAACATTTAAGAACGAAACAATCAACAAGCCATTTGCTTAAAATAAACCAAAACTTTTATTGCAAGGATCTTCTTGGAATAAAACTAATAAAAACAAAAATTCTAGTATTTCTCTTTAGACTAGAACTAACTATCAATACTATAAAATAAAATAAACTCCACGTTCCACTTTTCAATCATGGAACAACACCTTCCTACGCCTTCCCCTAGGTCTTCCACTTGGCACCTTTGGAGTCTTCTTAGAGCCTCTCGGTCTACCTCTGTACCTACGAATCATCAATTACAATTGGGGCAACCTCATTGTCCCAAAGGTTAATATCTATTTCCTCGACTTCATCTTTAGCTACCAATTCTTCTTCATTTGGTGCTTCATTGCCTACGAGTGTTGTCGGTTCCAACTCTCTAGTTCTAGTTTCCTTCAAATCTTTCAATTAATAAAACCATTGGTAAGCTTCTTCTCTAGTTTCATGGTAGTACTTCTCATTTTGATTCATGGTCTCCTTTACTTCTTCTAATTCCTTGCGAGTATCTAGCAATGCCTTCCTATCTCGCATCCACTTTCCTAGTGTAAAGCTTGCTCTTGTCTTTTCAGCTTCTAAGTCTTCAGTTAACTTCTGAATCTTGAGTGCATACCTCTGAATCACTCTTTTCTTAATTGTTCTATGCTTCAAGTTCCTCTTCATGTTTCTTCTAAGTCCGTCCATAACTTACAATTAAGACATGACCATTATTAGAGCCATATATAACTCAAAGGTATATTACTATAATCATCATTTGCATAAGCAACTTAAAAGAATAGAATTCTAGTGTAACCCTTCAAGTTTTACTCCCAAAGTGTTCACTTATATTCCTCTATATTCTTTGAGGAGATATTATCTTAGGTTCTTTCCTAAAATAGCAAGTTTCCATACCCAACTAGAAATCTTTGTCTTCCTAACCACCTAAAATCGTAACAGACCTATTCAATATCAGAGTTTCTATCCCCTTTTTAATATATAATCTCAAAGCACTGATACCAACTGTAACACCCCAAACTTTCCAATAGTAAAATAGTCTTTAAATTAAAAAATAACTATCCCAAAACCAGGGGAAACCCAAACGTCAACACAATTCAAAACCCAACATTTAATGTAACGGCTAGTACCATCTAACCACAATTCAAAATAGTGCCGAAGCATAACTATCTTTCAAACTTAACGGCCCGAATTTACAATCATGCAAAATAATACTCTTAGACAAAAGTACCCCTAGGGATTAACCAAAATACCCCTAGGGTTTTACATCTTCAATTCTCAATAATATTTTCTAATATTCAATACACACACTAGATCCACCTTTCGCAGCACACACTAAAACACACACACACACACACACACACTCAACACACACACAGCCTTAACACACGGCACACACCACACACACACACTGTACACACCACACACACGCTGTACAACACCAACGCACACACTGCGCACATACACAACACACTGCGCACACACACAACACACGCACACACTGCACGCATATAACACACACACACACCCAACATCTTTCTTTAAAACCCTAGTCATCAAACCCCAGTTAATCATAATTCTCTTTAGGGTTCTAAACCATTAATTGTCATGCTTCAATGAAAAGAAAAGGTTAGGGAGTTTGGGGAGTTTGGGGAGTACCTTCGAAGATCGGTTGACCCTCTTCTCCTCTCTCCGCCTTGTTTCTCTCTCTTTGCCCTCTGCCGCCTCTCTCTCTTTTTCCTCAAAGATTTTCTATTATTCTTTGACAATTAAAGAGGCTAGGACACTTAGAGGGGTTTATATACTAAAAGGGATTTCAACTCCTAACCCAAAAAGGATTCCTTCTCCACTTAAAATAAAGACTTGGGCTTTTTCTACTTTGACACAATAACTTAAAACCCAATACTTTCATTAATGAATTGGCCCAAATAATAATTAAGGAGTCCAAAAATAAAATAAATAAGGTGGAGGGCCGGGTATTACAACATAATTGCCTCAAATTACATCAAAACTAAAGTAGATACATCAAATGAACTCGTGTCTCATTTTTAGGCCTAATCTTATAGAAGTAACATTTTAAAACCACATAATAGTAGCCTTTGAACAAAACATAATCATACATTTACCATATCAATTGCTTATCAAACTGAATAAATATTATGCCAAAATTATTTTACAATTTTGCTTATAGTATAAAATAAAACAAAATAAAAATATGTTTCGAAAACTATATACAAATAAATAAAATAGAGCTTCAAACATCATGCGTAAGAAATTTTTTCCATGCATGAGAATTTTTTTCATTCTGACTAGAAGTTTCTTCCAAATGCTCTCTCCACTAATTTGCTTGTGAATATGTATGAATGTCCATTTAATTGTTTTGTGTAATTCGTGTGTCTGCAGAGTTCTGTGCGTGCGCAATTTTTCGTGTGTTTGATGTTGTCAGGGGGTTGTGGTGGGGGTTGTTTATTGGGAGTTAAGGAAAAGAGTAGTCATTTTTTAAAGTGGGTACTAAGCTGGTCGAATCTTTTGTATATATATATATATATATATATATGTATATATATATGTATATATATATATATATATTTATGTACATATATATATATGTATATATATATATGTATATGGATCGATTTAAACATTAGAGATTAAGAATAATAATAATGAAACTAACTAAAAATATAAATATCAAATTAAATTTGGAATGAACAGTAAAAATGAATTGTAAATTCGTTAACTGAGAATTAGTAATAATGAATACTGTAAATACTTGAGGCAAGAGTATAAACAGAAAAAGTACTTTGTTTATTGATTGTTGCTGATTGTGGAAAAGTACAGTGGGTGGTTACAGAAGAGTATAGTAGAAAAATTTAGAGAGAATATGTACTAGAAAATAAACTCAAAAATTTAAGCCTGCCTTACATTGATTCTTCATCCGTTTATATAAGCCTGGATTTCAAATTCTATACAATTTAATTTTTCTTTTTTGTTATTTATGTTGTTTGTCGTAGGGCTAAAAGTGGGGCATCTGCTTTTGAAATTTGGAATGCGTAGGCCAGGGCGGCGTCTGCCTTTGTTGAAAATTGAGATATGTGAACTGTGGCGTTTGGTTTTTGCTGATAATTGAAGAAATGCTTTTTCTTTTTCGGTGAGTGGACTCCGAGTAAATTTTGCTTTTCTGTCCTTGTTTCCTTTTTGTATTTGTCGTGATTGTTGAGGTGGCTTCGTTTCATCTGATTTACAGATCCAGTTTATCTGCTTGTGAGAAAACATCATCATTGGGTATTGTGTCTCCATCATTCATTGAGGATGAGCTTCCTTTGTCGCTGAGCTGGAACATTAACTTTTTCAGGTCTACTGTATTTGTACATTGAGCCATCTGAGTCATGATTTGTTGTTTTTTGGCAAGAAATTCTTCATTTTGTTGTGATTGCTTTGGAGGGATCATGTTGCAAAATTCTGGCTTTCCTTTAAAATACTTTGTCACTGCTTTCGGATCACATTCAGTAATGTCTGTTTTTACCCCACTATTTTATTTTGTATTTGCGGATCAAGATTGGTAAAATAGTTTTTGTATACATCCACACTTTTGTTCTTTGTTCAAATGAATATTGTTTTGTACACAGTCACACATTTGTTCTTCCTTTAGGTCAAATTATGTCATAAAAATCCAAGGGACTTGAAAATTATGACAAAACAAGGCCTAAAGGGGAGTTTGGGCAATCTGCTCTGGATATGTTGCTTTTGTTGACCATTGTTCAAAAGCTTTTTGTACACACGCCCGGACAATTGTTTTTTCATGTCCAAATGACCTCCACCATTGATGGAACCAATATGGAGTTGGATAGGAGAATTGAGGACTGAAATAGAAAAAATAAAAGAGAGAAAAAGATTTGTTTTGTCTAAAGAAAGCTCTTGACCAGGCTAAAATATAATCCCAATAATTGAATCGGGAGGAATTGTTAGGAAAGATTAAATCTTTTGATTCATTGGGTTTTTGTCCCCAATCAGAAATTGAAAGGAATTTCAATATTTTTACTTTACAATAGCGTATTTTGGTAGAATCAAGATGATCTGTTGCATATTGAAAAGTGGCCGATTTTGTTTGGATTAGGATTCTTTCATAATAAAATTATGTTTTTGAAAAATTATCTGGAATATAATTATATAAGCTTGGTAAAATAAATTCAGAAATCAGGTAAGGGTACCAATTTGTGTTCATTTCGTAAAATTCTGGTTCAAGAACACAGATAAAATCCCTATGAATTTTGTATGAGTAATTAGTAGGTGGTGTTTGTTTTGGATAAGGGTTGAGAATAATTTGTCTGGTGGTATTTGTTTGAGAAAGTTGGAGTTGTGGATTTGCTGGTTGAGGGTTTTATATGTTAAGGTTTCTTGTAAGTGGTTGACTTTTGTGATGAGGTAAAAGAGGATGTGGATTCTTTTGTAAGGGGAGGAAAAAATGGTTTTGCTTCTGAGGAAAGGATGGCAAATCCGTTTTCTATTTTTGGTGTTTTGTCAGGAATAAAAATTGGAGGCTTTGTTTTGGTAATGGTCGTATTTGTATCTTGGCTTGTTCTTTCTTTTCCTTGTATTTGATTGAAGAACCTGTAATCAAACTATAAACAATAAAAGAGATATTAGTATGAAAATTCATCTTGTGGCTTATGGAAAAAGTTCTTCTTGTGGATTCGCATAGTAGTCATTATAAACACATCTTGTGCTTCTTTTTATGGTTGAAATTTCTCCATGTATAAGAGATAAATAAGGAGAAGAAAAATTGTATTCCAGGAGCTCTTCTAGATCATGAATATGGGCTCTAAGAGTTATTGTTTTGTGAAGAGGAATTCTGTTGTAAATTTTTTTACATTCGTTTAACAATACGATTGAATTTTGTAAACAATAATTTAAATAGTTTAAATTATTTACTTGAATCCCATGTTAGTTCTTGTTCAATTTGTGATATGAGGAGGGTTTCTTCATTTAGCTTTTCCATCTCCTTTTAGAAATTATCTTGTTAAAAAATCACGGATGAAATTTTTTTTCCCTGCAATATGAATAATATCAAAGTCAAAAATTGCTAAAAGGGCTTGCCATCTAGCAAAAATTTGTTTTGCAGCTAAATTCTTAACATCTTTTTGTAAAACATCTTTTGCTGCTTTGCAATCAACATTGACTGTGAATTTTTAGTTAGTTAAGTAAATTATCTTGAAATTTTGTTATGCATAGAACTATAGAAAGAATCTATTTCTAAATTGTTGAATAATTGGATTGTGTTTTATTCCAAATTCCTGAGTAATATTTGATTATGTGATCTTTTCCATCTATGTGTTGGGTTAATATTCCTCCATAGCCTATGTCAGAGGTGTCCGTTGAGACTGTTTTAGGGGCTTTTGGATCACAAATTGTTAAGCATGGTAATCATATAACATGTATTTTAATATGTTTAACAATAATAGTATGTTCTTTTGTCCATGGTTTTGGTTCCTTCTTTAATCTATCAAAAAGAGGTTTACAAATTTGTCTTAATTTTGGAAAGAAATCTGCTATGTAGTTTAATGATCCTAGAAACCTTTGTAACTGATTTTTATCTTTTATTTCACCTGGGAATTTATCAGCAAAGTCTATGGATCTTTGAATTGGTATCATGGTATTGTTGGTTATTTCATGTCCTAAAAATCTAATCTTTGTCTGATATAATTTTATTTTTTCTTTTGATAGGACTAAGCCATTTCTTATCATTACTTTGTAAAATATGTTTATGTGTTTTTCATGTTGTTCTAGATTTCTGCTAAAGACTAAAATATCATCGATGTAAACAATAATGAAAGTGTATTGGTTAAAAATTTCGTTCATTATTTTCTGAAATTCGCTTCGTGCATTTTTAGCCCAAAAGGCATAACATTCCATTCGTATTGTCCAAAAGGTATTGTAAAAGATGTTTTGTATTTATCTTCCTCGGCTATTTGTATCTGCCAAAATCCAGACTTCATATCCAATTTTGAGAAGATTGAGGCATTATGAAGTCTTTATAATAAATCCTGTTTGTTAGGTATTAGATACCTGATCCATTTTAATGCCGTATTTAGTGGTTTGTAATTAATGATTAGTCTTGGGGCACCTCGTTCTATTTCTGCATTTTTTGAGACATAAAATGCTGAGCAAGACCACGGAGATTTACTTTTTCTGATTAATTTTTTGTCAAGTAGATCTTTAATTTTTTCTTGCAATATTCTAATAATTATTGACTCATTTGTCTTGGTCATGCTTTTGTCGGGATTGATTTCTCGTTAAAATCTTTTTCATATGGTAGTGTTACTACAGGTTTTTCCTTTCCCAAAATGATGTGGGTAAATCGGAACATAAGTCTTTTTCAATTTTTTCTAACTTAGTTGAGATTATATTTTATATTCTTGGAGTTGCAGTTTTTCTTCTATTTTGACATTTAGTAATTCTTCTTTAAGAAATTTTATTTGATTTTGTAGAGTATTTATTTTAGAAATGCCTGTTTTTTGTAAGTTGCTTACATCACTATCTGTTACTGGATATAAAAAATCAAATATAATTTGTTATCCTAATATTCTTGTTTCTACTCCTTTTTTAGAAACTGAAAAAGGGTATAACATTTGTAAAAATGGATTTTCTAGTAGGTGTGTTATAAAAAAAAGAAAGGGCGGGTCATGAACAGTGTTTGCACGACCGGGTACTTGGACAAGGACGGCCGTGCTCTACGAATTTCAAAATTATAGAAGGACCGAAAAAGCAAGAAGTTAAGACACGGCCGTTCCAAGCCCTATACTCGCCCGAGCAACTCGGCCGATCCAAAGTCTAATTTTTCTTGTTATTCTTATTCTTCTTCTTTACCACCCAACTTCTTCTTCAACATTTCCAACAAGTCTATTTCCTCCACCCATTTTTTTTTTAAAGTTGTCATATTTTGACACATTGAGGACAATGTTTGCTTTAAGTGTGTGGAGGGGGTTAGTATCTCTTTTCTATTTTTATCCGCTTAAATGTTCCCTACATTTTCAAAAAAAAAAAAAAACCAATACTCTCTTTTGATGACATAGTTAATCATTATCAAAATTTCCTTCTTAAAGCTTTTTCCTATCTATTTCTTTATAACTTTTATCGTTTGAGAAATTTGATAAAGAGTAGTTAGGAATATATTGGGCATAAATGAAAATTCTAAGTATTAATATAGGGTTTATAAACTTTATTAAGTAAAAGCATTACTTTTATTAATGAACTTTTGGGTCATCTAAGTTTGGTTACATTTACTTGTGGAGATTTTGAAATCATTTTTGTTTATGCACCAAAAGACATTCATTGTTATCCCTTTTTAGATACTCATGATTGTTATGCCTCTTCCGAATCCCAAAACTTCACTTAAATCCATCATACCATTTCCACTTTCAAGGCTACTAAATATCTAAACTTAAACATCTTTGTGATTGTTAACTCGGATATCTAAATGAAGAAATCATTATAGAGTGTGACAATTTAAAACAATGAACTCAATTGCCACGTTCAAATATAATAATATCTAGCCTTTTCCACTATCATCCTCCGCTCCCATTTTTGTGATTCACGGTATATAACAAGTTATGAGTATCTTTGTTAAGGAATAAAAGTTATTGTTTAATGATGAATTTCAAGCATGAAACATTTCTTCACAAAGCACTCTCAAGAGTGAATTTATTTCAAATCATACTTGTGACACTAGTACATATTGAAACTTAGGAAACGCAGCTTCTATAGCGCTTTTCGGAAGCGCTATCTAAGCATCACCCTAACATACCGCATAGACTTAGTTGAGTCTAATAATCAAGATGGGAGGAAAAATAAATAAAAAACCCCCTACTATAGCGCATAATACCTAAGCGCTATCTTTGTAAATATCTACGATAGCGCATAATAGAAGCGCTATCTTAGAAAGCGCTTTATAAGCTGTTTATTTTTATTTTTTTTCGGGTTTGAGTTTTTTTTTGTTTTCTTGACCAAACATATGCGCTATCTAAGGGCATGAGAGAAGATAAACTCCAAAACACGACCGCCGACCCTTCAATTCGTGCATTCCCTTTGTTGCCGGCCTAAACCTCCATTGCAAGCCTAAACTGATCGACCACGCTTCCCTCCCCAGCCACCGCCACCGGAGCATAACAATCGTCGCCACACACCGAGGACAATCGCAGCAGTGGTAAAACAAACCAAATTACAAACGAAATGCCGGCCGTGAATAGAGACCCCTTTCTCTAAACCCTAGCCCTCTATTTCCTCCAAATGCCATGAACAAAGCTCACGATTTTATTCTCAGGAAATATGCATTAGAATGATTAAATCGTCACCAATGGTTGGTCAAAGTTCACTTCTGTTGACGATAAAAGATGAAAATGAGACTATCTTTCTGGGATAGAGGGAGTATATACATGTGTCTTAAGCTCTTAGAGACAGTTGACTTAATAGGTGTTGCAGTTTGTTTGTTATGTAGTGAGTGTAACAAATATGCTATTACTAATTATTATGTATGTGAATTCTTAAGTTGAATTAAATATGAATTTTGTGGTGTGATAGACTTAAGTCCCTAATATTCAAGTTTGAGCGAGTATATCTGATTCAGTAAATTGCTAGAACCATTCGTAGTTGTTGCCTGGATTAAGCCTACAAACATATAAGTATTATTTATGCATGGTTTTATTAGTGATAAGTAACTTGTGTGCATGCGATAATCTGTATGACTTTTATTATGGGATGGAGGGAGTACTAATATTGCTTTTGAGCTTTTAGCCATTTTGACCTACGTACTATTTGGGCGTAGTCAATGTGACATGCGTACTTCATAAACAGCAAATGTGACTTGCGTACTTTAGTTTCGTTTTCAATTTGACCTATTTTTGTAACGCCAGTTAAAATTTAACGAAACAGTAAATGAAAGTTAATGTACTAGTTAGTTTGAAATTGATTTTCCTTTTAAGGGCTTCATTTAAAATTCTATAAGTAAAAAGGTTGTGAACAAAAAATTTGAAACACTAATATTTAAATCTTAAAATAAATATATATTTTTTAAATTTTAATTATTTTTGAACATGTCTTTAAAAAAATTGGATTAAAAATATTTAATAAATGACCAATGTATCTAAAATAATCAAAACTGTTAATAAATGAACAATTTAACGTTGTATATAATTTGCTGGGGGGGTGAATATTAAGGCATGGATGATGTTTGTGCCGCTGTAGATGATATATATTTAAAGCTTAAATAAAATATTTTACCTATTAAGGGTTAATAATTTATTATTATCATTTCATATTATTAAAAATAATTTTTCTCATAAAAAATATTTATTGTAAACTTTAAATATTAATGTTTCATTTTTTTTATTTACAACCCTTTTATTTATGAAATTTTCAATAAACCCCTTAAATGAAAATCAACTTCAAACTAACTAGTACGTTAATTTTCATTGACTGTGTCGTTAAATTTTAATTGGCGTTAGAAAAATAGGTCAAATTGAAAACGAAACTAAAGTACGCAGGTCACATTTGCTGTTTATGAAGTACGCATGTCACATTGACTACGCCCAAATGGTACGCAGGTCAAAATGGCTAAAAACTGTCTTGCTTTTCATAATTAAGTTTTAGTATTTTGCATTATACTTTTGTTAGCATTGCATTTTATTCTGTTGCCAACGTTGTACTCCCTTTGTCGAGTTTCCTTCTATCTAATTTTGTTTCTTTGAAATATTAGTTTACTTGCAATTATTAAAAAAATGTTATGATGACATTTATTTGTAATTTAGTTCACTATGGATCGTAAGTGGATTGTAGCGGACCAATTATCAAAAGAGTACAAGAATGGAGTCAAAGAGTTTTGTATTCATGCAGCCCAACATTCTAGTAATCCTGGGTTCATTACATGTCCATGTCAAAAATGTATGAATGTTAAAACAGTCAGTGGTCGCTGTATGAACATTTAATTTGCCATGGTATCGATAAAACATACACCGCCCGGACATTTCATGGTGAGGGGAAAGGTCAATGTAGCTCAAACCGTTTAAGTCCCGACTTTTGCTCTTCAAATAATTTGGATATGAATATTGGGCCAGGTTATTGTGATGGAGCATCTAGTCCTGTAATAGATACTCCGTATGTTTTTAATGAAGAATTACGGGACCATCCTGATATGGATGAGAGGTTGAGGGCTGATGCTGGGTTACCCTTATGGCCTGGGTGTACAAAGGAAACAAAACTATTTTCTGTTTGTCTTTGTATAACTTAAAAGCTGGTCACTAGGTTTCTGACGTGTTCTTTACAGAATTGTTATAAGCCGTGAGTAATTTGTGTTCCAGATGATAATGTACTCCCTCGTCGAGCATATGATGCTAAGCAGATGCTCAAACTAATTGGCTTAACACATGAGAAGATTCATGCTTGTCCAAAAAGGTATTTGTGTGATGTTTATCTTTCCAAAAATCCTGAGTTAGCTGCCAAGTTCTCTTTTGCTTCGCCCCATACGGTTCCTCGTTTAGTACATATTTCTGTTGCATCCAAGTTCTCTTTTGCTTCGCCCCATACGGTTCCTCCTTTGGTACATATTTCTGCTGTATCCAATTATTTGGCTGATTGTTTGCTGCACTATGTTGGAGTAGACCACCTTGTTTTAATGCCTCATAATGTGGGGTATGTTAACTAAATATAATATGCAATTTTATGATTAGTAAATGTAAAAGTTATTTGAACTTAGAAATCAATAAAGCTTGGGTGATGTTTATCTTTTCACCTTGTTTTAACTAAATATACAGAAAACATTGGGTATTAGTTGCCATCAATACCAAGACAGAGAGCATCTACTATATGGATCCAGCTGAAGAGGGAAGAATTTCAAGAATTCAGAACTTGAAACAGATTGTTGAACTGTAACGTGTTCTCTTTTAAATTTTCTTTTAATGAAAACTAGAGTTATACATTTAAATATTTTTGACATGTTTATTTCATGTTTTAATAGTGGTATGAGAGATTTTCGGACCCGTCGTCCTGGGACTACCAAGAAGGCTCCCTTCAACAGTTTCAAATGAAATAACATTCAGGTAATGTACTTTACAAATTTGTCAATAGAGTAGAAAATAGTTCACATTTTAGATTTTTTTAATACAAACATCAATTGTTATTAATAGTGCCCGAAACAACCTGATGGAATTCATTGTGGCCACTATGTTGGATGCTTAATTGAAAGTATATTGATCAGTGGTGAAACAAGTATCCCTGTTTCTGTAAGTAAATCGCTAAGTTTCATCTCTCAATTCTAGCTATCAATCTGTTCTATTTGCCTTTGTATTGATCAGTTTCATCTTTATGTTTAGCATGATCAAGTTGTGCAACATCACTAGATTTAGGAGGGGGCACTTTATCTTTCTCGCTAGTAATATAATCATCTTGAATATTATGCATATTAGAGCAAATCAAATTTCCTCCAATATTTTCTTTACCTAGAACTGCCAAAGCATCATGATCCTTCAAAGTATCTTGTGCAATAGCTTTAGCTTGAGACAGTGTGCAGACGTTGTCAGAAGCGTGTTTTTCTTGGAATTCATCAGGGGTTTATTCTTTAGCAAGATCCCTAGCTAATGAGTCAATGTTTTCTGGTCCGTTTTGCATTCCATGTTCACTAGTCTCAGAATTCCCCACCAAGGATGGCTCTCCATCGGCTCTATCTTCATTGGCAATTGACTTTGCTTCTGACAACCAATGTGCTGCCTTCTTACATTCCTCATTTCTTTTAGCCAACTGCTTTTGCTCAAGATCTTTAAGGAAAATTTCCTTTCGGTGTTTATACTCTTTCTTCTTGTTAGAAAACTCACTATTTAATGCATTGGGATTTTCTACTCTCCCTGAAAATCTCTGCATTGAACTATTAATAGCCGAGTCCTGTAACTCCAGTTCTTGGATTTTCTCCAATATTACCCACTTTTGCTCCCAAAGCCAGTTGAACTCCTGAATTTCCTCTTCATGCTTTTGAACAAGCCTCTTCATCCGCTTGTCACAATTTTCCTGGATCTTCTTGATGAGTTTTGATATTTCCCCCACTGTACTTGTGTTTTGTGGTTCCTTGACCTGTTCTTTCCCAGAGAGTATTGAACTTGAGTCCCTTTCCTCTACGCTATTTAAATGATTATTCCTATCATTCTCTTTCAATAAAGAATCCTCGACCAAGCACTGCAAAAAATAGATGTGTGGATTAGGAATGAAGTCTGTCAGACAATGTAGAAAAGTAACAAAGTGATTATTTTCTACACCAAAAGAACCTTAGACAGCATTCACAAAGAGTGACCTATATCAAGAACCCTCTTGGAGTTCCCAAATGAAATAAAGAACTTGATGAAACATGTCATTAACATGTACATCTAATTCACAAAGAGGTTTCAATAATTTCATAAACTGATAGCTGCAAAATCTCGATAAGACAAAAAACATGATAACGCTAATATGTAGATCGTTATTAACCGGATATAATGGAAATGTATGGTTGAATGACTAGAGAAACAGCTAGATTTAAACGATACCTTTCTCCTATAGTAGATAAGTTACACCTGATGAAGTTATTGGCTTGATCGTTTGGCTTTTTGACAAAGAGTGACCTATATCAAGAACCCTCTTGTTGTGTTGTATGTAGTACTTCGAGCGTATGCTCGTCAAGAACCCTCTGGATCTTCTTGATGAGTTTTGATATTTCCCCAACTGTACTTGTGTTTTGTGGTTCCTTGACTTGTTCTTTCCCCGAGAGTATTGAACTTGAGTCCCTTTCCTCTACGCTATTTAAATGATTATTCCTATCATTCTCTTTCAATAAAGAATCCTCGACCAAGAACTGCAAAAAATAGATGTGTGGATTAGGAATGAAGTCTGTCAGACAATGTAGAAAAGTAACAAAGTGATTATTTTCTACACCAAAAGAACCTTAGACAGCATTCACAAAGAGTGCCCTATATCAAGAACCCTCTTGGAGTTCCCAAATGAAATAAAGAACTTGATGAAACATGTCATTAACAAGTACATCTAATTCACAAAGAGGTTTCAATAATTTCATAAACTGATAGCTGCAAAATCTCGATAAGACAAAAAACATGATAACGCTAATATGTAGATCGTTATTAACCGGATATAATGGAAATGTATGGTTGAATGACTAGAGAAACAGCTACATTTAAACGATACCTTTCTCCTATAGTAGATAAGTTACACCTGATGAAGTTATTGGCTTGATCGTTTGGCTTTTTGACAAAGAGTGACCTATATCAACAACCCTCTTGTTGTGTTGTATGTAGTACTTCGAGCGTATGCTCGTCAAGTTGTGATTGTTGTGTTGTGTGTAGTACTCCGAGCGTGTGCTCGTCGAGTTGTGGTCGTTGTGGTTCTGAAATTGTAAATTTAGCAGGTGTTGTAAAATTTGGGATAGTCAATTTTTCTGGGGAAACTTTGTCGAAATTTTTGTAAATAAATCAGTAAATCGGAAATTTTTTGTTAAAGTATGCGTTATTCAGTAGTATGGATATATATATATATATATATATATATATATATATATGTGATTGTGTTTATTGCATATATTGTTTCTAACAAATGTCTTGTAAGTTTTTTGGTACATTTTGTCCATGCAAATCGAATCAAGTGTTATCCTCCTAGCAAAATGTAGATTTTTCAGGATAATTGGGCAGGCTACTTGTATAACCAATTTATTAAGGAGAAGATGGCAGGGAAGTAATAGCAAATAGGTATTACAAAGAACTAGTGCGAAGCCCGTGTGTGCTATGCACGGGTAAACTGGAGGTTTGATAAATAGTTTTTATTTTATTATAGTAACAATTCTAAAATAAAAAATAGAAGTAAAAAAATGTGAAATATTTGAGTAAATGTTAATCACTATAGAAGACCTTCTTTATTTATTTTTTCTAAAAAAAATTTTTGGTCCGTGAAAATATATTTTGAATTAACTATTGAACCACTTTTGATTACCAATTGTTATCTAATTTATTTCTTAACCAAATGACCTAATTCAAAAAGCTTAAATTGCTCTGAAACTCAATGATGAATGCCCACGATTTTTTATATGATTTTAAGAGATATAAATCATGTTCAAATGAATAAAGTTACAACCTCCTAGTCTTAGATTAGTTGCTACCAATAAAACACATTAGTAAAAGATTGACAAATTCAGTCATGAAAACGAACTCAAATAGAAAAACCCAAAACATGAAAGTTGTAGATAAAATAAAAATACATGAAACTTTAGAGTTTTTAAATTCTGATTTTTTTTTTTTGATCAATTAAATACATGGAGACATTTAAGTCCTTAAATGAAAACACATTTTAACATATTTTATTGTCATAAAAGATGGGTGAAAATAAATATGTAGATTATGCATAAAATTATGTGAACATCTAGGAACATACTTGTTCACATACTTTTATGGGTTAAGAAGAGTTTCTAGTTTATAAATCTCAAAATTTCCATGTATATATTTTACTATAATTATTGCAAAACAGAGCAGCCCTTCGTAATGCTTCATGAGCAAATTTTTGTTACTTCAAATTTGAAGTCCAAAACCAATTCAAATGGATGAATATTGTAGAGGTTTCTGCAAATAGATAAAGAAGAATTAGTGATAGCCAACAAAAGTGTATGTGATATAAAAAAAAATAAACACAAATAGAAATTTAAAGAAACAACGTGTAAAACAATGAATCTTACAACTTTGAACAACAACAATTTGAAAACTATCCACGTGGGTAGCTGCAAGAAATAAAAACATAACAAAATTAATAAAGCTTACAAATTTTCATCAACACAATCAATCAAAAATATCACACAAACAAAGATAAGAGAAATACAACAACAACAAAAACAAACTTTTTTTCTCATATTTATATTTCCACGCAAAGACTGTATGCATTCTTTTATTAAAAGTGATTAAAAACTATTTATATTATTAATTAGGGAGTTGAAGGAAAGGAAACTAAAAAGACATGCACAAAATTCATTCAAACATAAATACTCCTATATCTTTCCAATTCTTGGGTGGTTATGTATGAATATTTAAAGTAATGAATGTCTAATGTATGACCTTTCACAATCCAAACGGGTCTATGTATGTATATGTAGTGTTAAATGTAATAATTAACATATAATGTAATTATTATAATTAATTAATGAGTACCTAGTAATATTAATAGTAATTTTAAAAGTGATTAAAAAGTATTTATATTTCCATGCAAAGATTGTATGCATTCTTTTATTAAAAGTGATTAAAAAGTACTATAAAATAAATCCGTGCTTCGCACGGGAGCTAGAACACCTAATGACATTATGGTGAATTTAAATTGTCTCATTTTTTTACTTTTTTAAAAGATCATGTTATTGCTAAAATTATTTGATAATGAAATTTAAATAATTTATTTGAATGTTAAACTAGATTTGTTAGTTATACTCCGTCCATCCCAAACTTTTTGTTAATAATTTTCGTTTTGAATTTCTCCTAAGTTTAATTACTGATGAAAGTAAATTTCTCTCCTAAATTGCTGAATAGTCATAGGAATGCGGGTATGTTTTTGTAAAAATATTTAATATATACACTCAGTCACATATGTGAGAAGCTATGAAAAGTTATGAAATGAAGACCCGTTGCCCTAACTACCTATATACTCCTTCCGTCCGAATTGATATGTTAGATACAATAGCTATTGTAGTTTTCTCTAAATCTTTGTAATTATGTAAATCTTAGTAATTAACTGCAACAATTTTACATACTCTATTAAATTAACAAATTCAACATACCTGATATCCTAACATTGTAATTGGATGTGGTACCAATTTCATTATCCAATAGTAAATTTATTTTCTTGGAACTATTCGTCCGTTGTGATGTACGCATTGATGAATCTATAAACAAAGTAAAAGTTTGAGGATATGGAAAATTGCATGTGTGTTTAGTGTATATATATATATATACATGTGTGTGTGTGCCGCTTGTGTGTATAGGTTAACTATCCAAATTTCCCAAATTTTTTTAAGAATATTATTCTTAAACTCTGCAAGAGTAGTTATATGGAAGAAACCTGACTTCAAACCTGATTGGCCAAAAAAAAGTTTCTCGTCCATCTTTCGACATGCTTGTTCCTTCCTTCTCTTTCGCTTGTAAATTTGAACTTCCTTTTTTATTTTTTTACTCATCAAATAAGCACGCTTCATAGCACGAATTTTTTTAGCAATTTCTTTTGAAGGAATACCTACAAAATTTAATATAACAACAAATACAATAGTTAGTATATAATGCATGAAATATTGAAATAGAATATTATATTACCGATATGGAGGGTAGATAAATCTTTGTGTCTTCTTCCCATTGGCTTCATTTATGTATAGAAAAGTATGAACAATGAAATTATCCTTGCATCTAAAATGAGAAGGGTGTCTTTTTGGTAGAGTTGAGAGCTTAAAAGAACTATTTGATAAATAAATGTTTGATTTTTATATTTTTGTCGTAGTCTTTAAAGTCGAAGAGTCTTATAACATATGAGATCATGAATGCAAGTCATATTAATAATATGTAAGTTAGAGACTTTTTATATGTTAGCATAAATGCAAGTCATATAAATAAAATGTAAGTCATATTAATAAAATGTAAGTTAGAGACTTTTTAGATTTTAGCATTATTTATTACAATGGTTCATCTTATCTTTTCATTTTCTATGATTTTAAGTTCACTTGATATTTTAAACTTTAAGAATTCCATCATAATTCAATGGTTTTGAATAATATGTTGTCTCTTGGAATACATGAAATGATCAAAGGCATTGAATTATGAAAATTTGAATAGTCAAAAACTAAAAAGTCACTTCTTAATGAATTGTTATTTAATGCATCCAAACCCTACCTAGTCTAATACTCTATATATAAGAGTATATGTCTACCTAGTCTTATAATCTATATATAAGAGTACATATTCTATTAGATATGAATCTCTTCTTATAGAATCACTAAATTACCTACTATCATACCTATGGATATTACCTATTATTTTAACCTAGGTAGGAGAATGCCAAAAGCCTCCATGATTCCAAAACTCATATTACATGACATCCTCTAAATCAAGATAAACCCATATTTGGCTTACGTGTCATTCCCAAGGTAAGTTTCACCAACTTTAAAATACTATAGTATAGATTTATATTATTAATCAGGGAGTTGAAAGAAAGGAAACTAAAATGACATGCACAAAATTCATTCAAACATAAATACTCCTATATCTTTCAAATTCTTGGGTGGTTATGTATGAATGTTTAAAGTATCTCTTAATGAGTGTCTAATGTATGACCTTTCACAATCCAAACGGGTCTATGTATGTATATTTAGTGTTAAATATAATAATTAACATATAATGTAATTATTATATATAAATAATTAATACTATTAATAAAAATATTTAACCCATAAAATAATTATTATAACTAATATTATTAATTATAATTTTTTACTTTACATAATAACAAATGATTACCTAGTAATATTAATAGTAATTTTAAATTTATATAATGATTATTATAATAAAAAAATACTATTAATAGTTATAATTAATGTATATAGTAACTATTATTGTTAACTACTAGTATTAATAGTAATCTTTAACATATATTATAACTATTATTATTAACTAATAATATTAGTAGTATTAGTCAACTTACATAGTAACTATTATGATTAACTAATATTATTAATAGTAATAATTAACATATATACTTGACTATATTAGTTAACTATTAATAGTAAACTATAATAGTTAGCTATTATAATAATTATTATAAGTATTAGTTTCTATAATAGTTACCTTATATAGTAGCTAATATTATTAGCTAACACAATTAGATAAGAAACAAAAATTGAAAAGTCACTTGTTTATGAGGGGGGCGTTGACGTGGCATCACCAAATGCAAGCTTCTTCCATAGTTCGTCCACATGTCAATATCATAACCATCTTCAGCAACTTTAATATATATATATATATATATATATAAGATTTGATTAATGAAATTTAACTAGTTGAAACAAACAAATTCTTAATTTTTAATACTCATTATTCTCCAAAATACGTGTCTTCTTAGGGGTTAAGATACAAAATAATACTCCCTCCGTTCCAAGTAAGTTGAAACATTCATTTTGAAGATGGAAAATTAAGGACATTAATATTATATTATGAATGAAAGGTAATGAGGAAGAGAGAGAATTAGTGGGGAAGGAAAGAGAATGAGTGGAGAATAATGAGTGGTTGGGAGGAAGAGAGGGAATGAGTGGATGATTATAAAAGTAATAAAAAGCTTCAATTTTTAGATTGTTGCAAATTGCAATTAAATGAAATGCCCTAAATGGCAAAATGTTGCAACTTACTTGGAACAGAGGGAGTAGATGTTTTACTATTTCCAACAAATCATTTCTCTTTTGTATAAGTTATACTCTTATTCATTAATTTTTAACTATCTATTGTATGAGGAATTAAATACTGAAGGAATTGATATTATCCGGATATTCTCCAGATCTACGAGATCTCTAGTTTGATTTGATCATCTCATATCTCCATCCATATATTCCGAGACATGAGAGGATATTAGCAAAATTAGTTACTCTCCTTCCTAGTTTAGGACTCCTTTATGTGTATATATATCATAGTTGTACCTAATGTATTGGTAACCAAGAATTATAATTTCAATGAAAAGCTTTGTCTTTCTCAAATTTATCATGGCATCAAGAGCCCGGTCGATCTAGGTTAACCTAAATTGCTTCCGCATTTCTTTTAAGAACTCAACATAGACTCACCATGACTAAGAATAGTAGTGTCACGGTGAATGTAATGTCTTCCTATTATAATTCGGTTTTCCAGCAACATAAAGGATTATACCATCCCGTTTCTGAAGATGAGTACCAGAAACGAATCAATGCATCCAGAAAGGTGGGCATGGAGGCTGCTAATTCCCAGGCATGCAACAAATGACGAGTTGTGCAACCATCTGGTCATCATTTTATTCAGCCACTTGTGCGAACAACTCTGAGGATAGAGAAACCCAAGTTGATCCAGTTTCTTGCAGACAAAATGCGAGGCGAGCGAAGGCCTTCTCCTACAGTAAATTTTTTCTGGTAAGATGAAGAGTGAAGACACATGGATCATTGACTCAGGGCAAGTGACCATATAACTTGCAATGATTCGATGTTGAAGAACCAAGACAGAACGATAACGGTGGCACCAGTAAAAATTCCCAATGTTGATAGAATACCAGTCAAGGGCATCGGCGATTCAAAACTTCCGAACGGATTAACCCTAGATTTTCAATGCAATTTATTGTCTGTTAGCCGATTAACCAAAGCTTTGAACTGTTTTCTCACTTTCTTCCTGGATTTTTGCGTGATACAGGATTTAACCTCTAGGTCTCTGATCGGAATGGGCAGGTGTAAGGATGGTCTATATCACATGGAACCTTTTAGAGAAACATCCAGTTGTGCAGACAGTTGTTCAACCAGCAGTAGCAGCAACAGTTGACAAAAGGGTATGGCACAATAGATTTGGACATGCTTCTGTTTTCAATTCTTAACCTTTTAATAATCATGGTAATGGGAAAGAACATTGTGACTCATGTATTCGAGCTAAAAAGACGAGACTCCCTTTTCCGACTAGTAGTATTCAAACTCAGTCCTGTTTTGACCTTATTCATTGTGATATTTGGGGTGGTTATAAAACTCCTTCTCTTTCGGGTGCTCATTATTTTTTTACCATTGTTGATGACCGTTATGGACACGTGCCCTAAGATGCGGGTGCATACGTGTTATTTAACCATCGTGGGCTCATTGGCGTAGTTTAAATTTCTTCAAGTTTTTGTCTTCAATAAATCACTGAGTATTGAATTAACACTATGAGGCGCGTTGAGCCTTTGGAGCGCGTGGGCGCTTTGAGCCATCTGGGGCGCATGATCAAAGCTAGGCGCATGATCATGCGCGCGCGCCAAGGGGGCACATGGCGCAAGAGAGGGCGCATGGGCGCGAGGCTCAATTTCAACTTGTGATTTTTCTTCAACCTTGACCTTCTTGCCCTATTCCTAAGCCTATTCTATTACAATGGACTACCAAAAAACTGAAGTATAAATACTTCTTATGTGAGTCTAAAGTCCATGAAATAAAACTTAGGTGATGGATCAATCAAATCTAATCAATCCTATTACATTGAAACTGAGATATAAGTGGGCATACCTAACACAATGACCAACGCATCATGATGTGGATCTAAGACATTGTCCCTATCATCTTCTTCGAAGGATATGACATGTTGAGAAGTCAGCTGGGAAGTCCTATCTTTTCTTCTGGGCTTTTCATCCTTGGACTTGTGTTCATGCCTTTTAGCTGCAGAATAAGAAGTACCACAAAAATCAAAACCACCACTGATAAATTGAATTACCTTAGTTACAGGTGGAGGAGAAGGTGGTCTTTCTGGGATGCTCTCTTTGTTTTCTACCTTGTTCTTCCGGTGACTAAGGATTTCTTTGAGATATCCTTTTGACAAAAAGTAGCTTAGTTCCTTCCTTAAGGCGATGCAATCCTCTGTAAGATGTCCGAAATCCTCATGATAAGAACACCATTTGGATTTGTCCTTCCAAGTAGCTGGTTTGTCATTCTTTCTTGGCCATCTTGCTTTGTCTCCAAGGTTTCTCATTGTGCAGAGGATACCTAAAACATCAACAGAAAAACAATAATCTGTAATTTTAGGATAGTCAACATCATCTTGGTCCTCGTCTTCCACATAATGGATCTTGTTAGAATCATTTCTATGGTAGGGTCTGGATCTATTGTACTGCTACTGGTGAGACGTCTCTGTCCTTCTGTCTGGGTTGTCATACGTCGACACCTTACCGGAATCCTTTGTCTGCTGTGCTTTATCCTCTTCCAACCGGATGAACCTTGTTGCTCTATTACGTACGTCCTCCATTCTTTTGCATGGAGTCATCACTAGATATTCATAGAACGGTGAGTCCTTCTTCAAGCCCATTCTAAAAGCTTCTGTTACTGTCGCCATGTCAAGGTTAAGGATTTCCAGGATTTCTTTGTTGAACCTGTTGACATAGTCCTTCAATGTTTCGGCTGGTTGTTGAATAATTTGGTAAAGTTCACTGGTCATCTTCTCAAACTGTCGACTGCAGGAGAACTGGTTGTTGAACATTTTGATGAGCTGGGCATACGATCCGATTGATCCTGGTGGTTAACGAATCAACCATTTCAAAGCTGGTCCTACCAAAGTTGATCCAAAGCCTTTGCATAGACAGGCTTCCCTATACTGAAGAGGTATACGAACGATCTCCATATTCTCTTGGTAATGGGCAACATGTTCCTCAGAATCTGTGCTCCCATCATAGAACTTCATGGATGGAATGTTGAATCCTTTGGGGATGTCGACATCTGTAATGGCCGGCATGAAGCGGGATTGAATGTAGCATGTTGGAGAGACCTGCTGAATGGGAGGAGTGATGCCGGGCACATTCATAACCATATCCCTTAATTCCTGAAGCTGGCTTGCTATGATGTTACCAGTAAAAGGGTTAGCAGTACGAGCAATATTATCAAATGTAAAACTTAAATTAATGTTACCGAATGGGTTGTTGACATCTGCTGCAGATGTCACAATGGTACTATTGGTGTAAGTTGGTCCTGCGGATCTCCCTGAAAGGTTATAAGTGGAAGGTGGGACAGAGGTGATGCCAAGTGGAGAGAACTGGAAGAATCCAGGATCCAAGGATGATGACATCATCGGAAAAGACGTCACCAAAGAAGATGACGGGATTCCACCATCAGTTGCAGTAGCCATCGGGATCCATTCATTGAACACAGAAGGGCTGCCCCTATTGCCGAAATCAAGAACCCTGGGACGAATTGGTGATACAGAATCCACCCTCTCGCTTAAGGCCTTCTGCTCTTTCTGCATGTTCACTAGGGTGTCGAATATCAAGGCAGAGTTGCTTTGCTGCTTGTCTAACTGACTCCTCATTTGGATGAGAATGTTTTTGAGCTCGGGGTCAGAAGCTAGAGTTGATTGTTTCTTGCCAGTTACAACAGGCGGTGGCGGCGGCAGAGTTCCGGAATTGATGCTTGTAGTCTTGTTGGGACTGTTGCCCTAAATCAATAAGTTCAAGCCGCCAGTTGAGGTAGGAGCCTTGCTGATGCCGTAAGTCATAGGTTTAGTAGACATAATGATTTGAAGGATATTCAAACAATTAAAAAACCAAAGGCCCCTCGGTGGGCGCCAAATTGTTTTGGTGAAAAAACAATGGAAGTCAAATTAACTAGAAAAAGTGTTTAGACCTTCAATTCAAGATTAGGAGGGTACAATGGAATATAATTGATGAATGGAATATGAAATAAATGTAACACGTTGATGTTGAGAGCTATGACAGAGTACAAGAATCAATCAGTGTATCGTGTGTGTATGTGCCACCTCATAACTCAAAGCTTGAGAGCTATGACAGAGTACAAGAATCAATCAGTGTATCGTGTGTGTATGTGCCGCCTCACAACTTAATTTTATACTCGTTCACAAAGGAAAAAAATAAATTAATTAACCTAACAAACTAAGCTAAAATCCCAGAGAAGATCTCCATTGTGACCACATCTTTGTTGCCGTTGATTAGATTCTTTACGAAGTCAAGTAACACGTTTTTAATACCTAATTTTTATCTGTAAAAGAAGACGTTAGTAACATAATAAATTTATATAAATAAATAAATAACTCACAGTGTTACTGTTATCAGGATGTCGGCATCTAGGAAGATGTCGTCGTGCAGATTTTACCCATAACAATTACTTAGTCAAATTCAATATCATTATCGACATCAAGAACAAAGATGACAAAAATAAATAAAATCAAATGTTTAATTTATTAATATTTATTACCAATTACTACTTCTACAAATTCAAAATCAATATTAAATCCAAACTTATTGAGAAAGAGAAATAGTAAGCATAAATTTGTTGATAATAGTGTCTAGTCGGATTACAAGAAAAGACGGTCAACATAAAGATAATTTCTAAAGCTTGATGGTTATATAAATATACTCCATCTTCCCGGACTAAGGTTCTTACTTTGACTTAAATGGAGATTAAGAAACTGTAAAGGGCAAATTGCAAATTGGTAACCTGTGTTTGTCTCACGTTCGCAATCCCCAACCTGAGGGTTGAATTGTGTCAATCAGGCACCTGAGCTTGTCAATTTGTTGCAATGTGGTGAATAAACTAACTTTTCATTAATTTTTTTAACGAAGCTAAACACATGTGCCTCGCACATGACTTTTGGGAAGGGCAATCTTGTCAATCCGAAAATAAAAAAAATAGTAAAAAGAAAAAATACCATATGAGCTGCACATGAAAGGTTTGAGAAATAAAATGACCAATATATCCCTACATTTATAACATGTACACTCCTTTGACCAAAAAAAAAAAAACCAACAAACTCAAGAACCTAGAAACCACTCCCTTCCCCATTTCCATCAATTTTCAAATTTGGAAAATCATCTTCGGAATCTGGAACCTGGGTTCAAAAACTTAGATTTTCGAAATTTGGTTTTTGGTTTTCCAAAATCTGAGTTTTGATGGTGATTGGGGAGTAATCGACTGAGAAATTGGTGGGACAACTGTCGGTGATGAGAATTGAGTTTTGTGGGTAACAAGGTATGGAGGCGGGTTCGGGTATTGAAGAGCGAGATTAGAGAAGGAAAGGTGTTGAGGAATTATGTGGTAAGGGATGATGAAAGGATTGAAATTGATTGGGCTGGCGGCGGCGGTAGTGGTTGAGAGGTGGGAGAGGGCGTTCTTTCTTTTAAGACCTGGTTTTGAATGGTGCTTTTGGGATTGGGAATGGAGAGAGATGGAAGGGGAGTGAATGTTGTTCTAGGTTTGGGAATGGAGAGAGATGGTGATGGTGGTGTTAAGGGTGGCGATGGTGGTGGTGCTAGGGGTAGTGGTGGTGGTGTAAAAATTTTAGGTATATATTTTATTATTCTATTTATTTTCAAAAACATGCAAGTTGACCCCCTCAATAAATATGTGCCTTGCTCAGATTTCAGGAATTGACAAGATTTCCCTTCTCAAAAGTCATGTGCGAGGCACATGTGTTTAAGTCTGTTAAAAAATTAACGAAAAGTTAGTTTATTCATCATATTGCAACAAATTGACAAACTCAAGTGCCTGATTGGCACAATTCAACTCTCAGGTTGGGGATTGCAAACGTGAGATAAACACAGGTTACCAATTTGCAATTTTCCCAAAAGTAAATGTTGTGAGTGAAAAAGTAAGTAAGAGAAAGTAGGAGATATAAAGTAAGTAGAGAGTTTTTGTTGTGAGAATGACAAGCGGGTCCCATAATCCATTTTAGGTAATAAAGCAACTAAAAAATTTAGTCTGAGATAAAAAAAAAAAAGGGAAAGTAAGAATTTTAGTCTGTGAGACATAGGGATGGCAACGGGGCGGGTTCGGGGCGGGTTTCTCCAAAACCGAACCCAACCCTAACCTCAAATAGAGTGACCCGAACCCGGCCCGACCCGAAGTTAACGAAACCCGACCCTGTCCCCTAAGCTGCTGGTCAATCAGACAGCATGACTATGAACCAACTTTGCTAAGAAACTAGTGGTTCATCATTTTCTTCATAATGAAGTGCTTCAATAAAAGTTACTCCCTCCGTCCCCATTTAAAGTTCTTAGTTTGACTTTACACGGAGATTAAGAAAAAGTAAATGTTGTGAGTATAAAAAGTAAAGTGGGAGAGAGAAAGTAAGTAGGGAGTTTTTGTTGTGAGAATGACAAGTGGGTCCCACTTTCCATTTTAGGTAATAAAACAAAGTAAGAACCTTAAATTCGAAAAACTAAAACGGAAAGTAAGAAATTTAAAGCGGGACAGAAGGAGTACTCCCTATCATTCAATCATAGGCCCTACAACTACATCCAGAAGGTTTCAAAGTCTTTTTCCAACTTCAAACTACTGCCCCCATATTTTAGAAAGTTTACACTATTGGGTCAAAAGTTTTAATATTGCCCTACGTAAGAAAGTCTTTAAGGACTTGTTCTGAGTCTATCTAATAATTATTCGGGAAACACAACAATAATAATACTCCCTCCGTCCCATTTCAAGTTTCACCAATTACCCAAATAGATGTCCCGTTAATTGCTTCATCATTTCCTAAAATGGAAAAAACATGGGAGCCCACTTGTCACACCCACTAACTTTTTCCTCTCAGATAATTAAAATGTAGGCTCCACTTGTCATACCCACAAACTTTCCCCTCTCACATATTTAAATTGTAGGCCCCACTTGTCATACCCACTAACTTCTTCCCTCTCACAACCTTTCTTACACAAATAGCTTTTCTTAATTTGCGTGCATCACCAAAATGGTGAAACTTGAAATGGGACGGAGGGAGTATTAGATTTCTTCCATCCCAAATGAATATCTAAGAAAAGTTTAAATTTGTTTTTAATGTATAAATATATTAGACTCTGATATTTATTTTAAGACAGAGAGAGTATAATTTTTTGTTTTTAAAATGTGTACTCCATACGTCCCATTTTAAACTTCAAAATCAATGTGAAAATTATCAGCTCAATTATACTTTGACTTAATATTATAAAAAAGCCATTCATAATTACATTTTAAAACGTCTTATCAATTCACCATTAGTTATAGTCGCAATAATAAATTTTAGTTGTCCATTATGATTTTTTCTACAAATAACTGTGTTCACTTGACTTATGATAGGACCACCCAAAAATTCGTGGATGTTATTGATGCTCAATGGTAGCTTTGTGGGCTTGTAAGCATCAAACTAAACTCTCACATCTTTCCCATGTAGGATGGAGTATGGGTGGCAAATTGGGTGTTTTGGGTTTACCCATTAAAGTTAAAATACCCGGATATCTAATAGATTTTTAACTTTAATAGGTAAACCCAAAACACCCGATTTGCCCTTAGGATGGAGTATTACCGCTGGTCTTTCGTACTGACACTATTCAAGGGCGACCTTGCTTATCTCACCTTATAGATTAAAGAGGAAAGAGAAGAAAACCCCCTTGTAGTTTCTTTTGGTTTCAGTAAAATACATAAGCCTACTATCTCTTGAGGAAAGTTGTACTCCCTCTATCCCGCTTTAAGGTTCTTACTTTCCTTTTTAGTCTGTCCCAATTTAAGGTTCTTACTTTGCTTTATTATCTAAAATGGAAAGTGGGACCCACTTGTCATTCTCACAACAAAACTCCCTACCCACTTTCTCTCTCTCACTTTACTTTTCATACTCACAACATTTACTTTTTCTTAATCTCCGTGCGAAGTCAAATAACTTTAAATTAGGACGGAGGGAGTAAAACATAATTTTTCATAATCCAAACTATTATGCCGTGTGGAGTAAGTTTGTCATATAGTGTGATTTGTTGGCTGAAGTAAAAGTTTCACACTCATATAACCAAGTAGGTACAACACGATCTGTTAGTTATGATGAAGTAAATTGATATTTACAAAATGATCTTCTCATTTGCAATTTTTCATTGTCCCAAAAAGTTCTTCCCATTTTAACAATGTAGGCTTAAATGTGCATACACACAACATGGCTAGTGAAGCAAGTGTTCACTCCCTTAAAAAGTTTGAATAGTCAAAACGTGAAGATCATTTTGGGGGACGGAGGGAGTAAATGACAATAGGCTTATGTGTGTCTAATATAAAATCAGATGGGGTTATCAGCACAATGAAGAAATCATCAAGTAATTCAAGATTGACAATATGCTATGCCTAATAAAAAATCAGATGGGGGTTTTTATTTTGATTCTTGTAGGACCCCACACTTCTTAGCCCACTAAGTCTGCAGCCTTTGACCGTACAAAATATAAATTCACTTGTTCAATGCATACAAGAAATCATCAAGTAATTCAAGATTGACAATATGTTGTGTCATATTTTTGCAGTTGCTATAAAGCAATTAGAAACGTGAATGAAATGGTATAAACAAACAAAACCGTGGCCTAATCAATAGGAACATATTCTTGGTACATTGCACCTGTTGAAAAACTAATTTTTAATCCTTTTAACAAATTTAATGTTGATTGGAGAATCAAATTGTCAGAGAATGAGATGGTTCATAAACTTCATATTCATTGTTGGGTTTGATTGGGACATGATATGTTCCAAGTTGTAGTTGGTTGGGCCCAAAGTGACCTTGTCAATAGTTTTTACATTTGGTTTCTAGCTAGTAACTCAAACCAATTGCAAACTAGATCGAAATCTTCTATTCCAAAATATGGAGTACTAGTTTACATAGCATAGCCACATGCATACATGATGGTATTGAGGATCTGAAAACCATTTCATATATAATGCGGTTGATTTTGTTCATTCAAATTCAAAACCAAGGTTTGTATGTGAGGTATTGAGAATTTAGTGGCACCCCTCGTTGCAATCAAGCAATAAGAACACATACCCACAAACAAAAAATTGTTAAAATTTTGGTTTTGAAAAACTGATGTTTAACCGACGTTTGACCAGGAATTCCATAAAGTTCTATTTTGTGTAAATGTAAAATAATTTCATATTTGTAATCTACATCTGGAGTAGATTAATTTTATATACTCCCTCCGTCCCACCTCACTTGACACCCAAGAGGTGGGCACAATAACTAAGGAAAATGAATAAAATAAAGAAAATGTGTGGTAGAAAATAAAGAGAGAGAATGAGTGGGGAAAATAGTAGTGTTGGTTGAATAAATTGAGTGGTAAAATATGAAAAGAGAGAATGAGTGGTGGGGTAGAGTGAATATCAAATTATAAAAAGTAAGCTATTTTGGGAAGTGTCAAGTGAGATGGGACGGAACAAAATGGAAATAAGTGTCAAGTGAGCTGGGACGGAGGGAGTATTTACTTTCTCAAAACAAATTCCGGATGAATGAGAAATTAATGTTCAAAATATGTAAATTGAAACGGGTAAATGAAGAGTTTATGAGATATGAAGTGGTTATCCCACATTGCCTTAAAAATGAAAGTAATGAGAGTATTTAAGTGGATCCATCTAAATAGGAGTCATCAAATGGTTCCCTCTTTAGGCCAACCAAGTGAACTCGATGGCGGTCCAGTCCGTGGTTTGTTACATGCATGTGGGTTGGGGCGGCTCGTGGCAGTTGGGATTGGTTTGGTTAGACGGGCCTCGGCCCGTCCAGATCGGTTATGGATTGGAGCGGACATGGTTTGCGGATTGTATTCGTGTGGATTGGTAGGCTAAAATCGCACCACAAAGAACGGTAAGCAAACACAATAACTAAAAAGCATTTTATATTTGAAACTATCCCCACCTTTCTATTTTAATAGCAGTGGTACACTCACTATAAACCCTAATTAATAAATAAATTTAACTTGCATAGTCTAGATCTATGAATTAATTGATGAACGATTTAAGAACTAAGATCAAGAACGCATTCTTTAATTATTTCATATGGATAATCGTCTAATTTTACCCACTTCACAATTTACCATAGCACATGCATAAATTAGAAAGATGCTACGATAAAATTCTACACTGGCATAATAAATAGAAAATTCTAGCACAAATCAATTTCACAGAGCAAATAAGTTGATCAAGTCTATAAACCCTAGCAATCAATTAAGAATAAGTACAAGTAAAATTATGAATAGATATAAAATCATGAAAAGAAAAATAAATATTTCAATTGAATAAAAAGGGGTTCAAGAAATCAAACCCACAACTTGAATTTTAGTTCCTCATCCAAAGCTTTAAAATCTTCATGGAAAAACAATAAACTCCTAGATCTAAAATTGTGTGTAAAGTTGTGTGTCAAAATAAAATTAAACCTACTTTTAATACACTAGGAAAAGTCCTAAACAAAAAAGGAATGAAAATAATGAAAAGAAATAAAAAAAATAAGAAAAATTTGTCAAAAACAGGACTGTACGCGCTTCAACGCGCCCCCCACTCTCGCCATCTCGACGTCACGCGGCAGCTCCTTCGCCACGCGCGTGGGAACCGCTGGATTTCACAAGTCGTTCTCCAGCGCTTGAGTCGTGAATTCGGCTCTGACTCGTGCTCCAGTTGCGCGCATGATGCTTCAATTCGTGCAAATCAGTTTCCTTCTTTCCAGCGACTTGGGCCATTATTGGTATTGGGCTCGTTGCTTCTGGCTCACCTTCTCCTCTTCCTTACTTGCTGGTTTAGGCTTCTGGGCTTGTTGGCCCATACATCATCCTTCTTCTTGGCCTCCTCTTTTATTGATCACTTTGGTATCTTGGGTTCCTCATTCTTGGACTTGATTTTGTCTTGACATCAGGGAATTTTGTTTGACTCAAATTAATTAAATTCACATAAAAATATAAGGAAATGTAAAATACCCTCGAATTATAATAAACTCCCAAAATTACATATGTAACACCCCAAACTTTTCAATAATAAAATAGTCTTTAAATTAAATAATAGCTATCCCAAAACCAAGGGAAACCCAAACGTCAACACAATTCAAAACCCAACATTTAATGTAACGGCTAGTACCATCTCACCACAATTCAAACCACAATTCAAAATAATGCGAAAGTATAACTATCTTTCAAACTTAACGGCTAGTACATGTCACTAGCTCTAGAAATAACAATAAAATAACTGTCTTAAATACTTCAATAAATCCACACTGCCTTTCCTTGCGATCTATCCATTCCCTCTACTCTTTACCTAGGGAAAAATATATAAGAAGGGGTGAGCGAACAATGGTCAGTAAGTTCATACGGGATCTCTATGGGTACTAAGAAGAGATGACCGAAAGAACGGAGCCAAACAATATTCTCAATGAAAGGCTAATCATCAATAACTTAACTGTACATATCTCAAAATACAGTTACAATACTTAAAGAAGTTGTGGCACTATCACAAGTTCGTCAATTCCATAGTAACATTACACCTTTTCAGGGTGTTAAGCAAATAAGAGACCTTACACCTTTTCAGGGTGCTCCCTTATTTCATTAGATACAGAAACATTCATTCAAGTGTTCAAAGGTACAAGAACACATATCACAATTCAATTACTTTAGATACCCAGTGAACAACCACACATCAAGGGTAACATCATTCCAAAATATGTTAATAACGTAGGAGTTCAAATACTACCGGCCACTTGGTAGCTACACTTTAGAAAGAATATGAGGATCCTATTTCAAAGGATGAAACTCAAAGATACTAATAACGTAATCCCTTACCTTGGATTGCATACTTCACTTTGCAAAACCACGCGCACGAATCTACAATCATGCAAAATAATACTCTTAGACAAAAGTAAACACTATTTACTTTCCGTCCCAACATACTTTACTTCCTTTTGTTAACCTTTGAGTTAATTCATTTTAAACCCCTTCTAGGGTTAACTATTTATTCTAGGATTTCACATACTACCCATTAAATTTACCAAAGTACCCCTAGGGTTTCACCAAAATACCCCTAGGGTTTTACATCTTCAATTCTCAATACTATTTTCTAATATTCAATACACATACTAGATCCACCTTTCATAGCACACACTAAAACACACACACACACAACCTTCACACACACGGTACACACCACACACACACACACACACACTGTACACACCACGCACACACATGCACACTCTGCACAATACCAACACATACACAGCGCACATACACAACACACTGCGCACACACACAACACACGCACACACTGCACGCATACAACACACACACACACCCAACATCTTTCTTTAAAACACTAGTCATCAAACCCTAGTTGATCATAATTCTCTTTAGGGTTCTAAACCATTAATTCTCATGCTTCAATGAAAAAGAAAAGGTTAGGGAGTTTGGGGAGTACCTTCGAAGATCAAACCGGACCCTCTTCTCCTCTCTCCACCTTCTCTCTCTCTCTCTCTCTCTACCCTCTGCCACCTCTCTCTCTCTTTTTCCTCAGAGATTTTCTTTTCTTATTTGACAATTAAAGAGGCTAGGACACTTAGAGGGGTTTATATACTAAAAGGGTTTTCAACTCCTAACCCAAAAAGGATTCATTCTCCAATTAAAATAAAGACTTGGGCTTTTTCTACTTTGACCCAATAACTTAAAACCCAATACTTTCATTAATGACTCGGTCCAAATAATAATTAAAGAGTCAAAAAATAAAATAAATAAGGGGGAGGGCCGGGTATTTCATTCTTTCCTCCTTAAAAGAGTTTGGTCCACCAAACTAAACGTACCTTAATAAGAAAACAGGGCGGGATATGCCTCTCGCATCTCGCTCTTGAGTTCCCACGTAGCTTATCTTTCCATATGGTTACTCCACTGCACCATCACATAGGGAATCAATCTTTTCCTTAGAATCTGATCCTTCCGATCTACAATCTTCACAGGGTCTTCATTATAGCTCAAATCGGCATGAACTCTGAGTTGCTTATACTCGATCACATGACTCGGATCGGAAATGTACTTCCTTAAAATTGATACATGAAACACATTGTGCACTCCAGCTAGCACAGGAGGTAAAGCTAACTTGTAAGCTACCGTCCCAACTCGTTCCAAAACCTCAAACGGTCCAACATATCTTGGGCTTAACTTCCCACGAATACTGAACCTCATAACTCCCTTCATTGGCGAAATCTTCAAGAATACATGGTCTCCTAATTGAAACTCTAAATCGCGCCTCCGACGATCAGCATACGATTTCTGTCTACTCTGAGTAGTCAACAACCGTTTACGAATCCATTGTACTCTATCTGCGGTCACATGGACAAGTTCTGGTCCAGTTAGCTTCCTTTCACCAACTTCATCCCAACAAGTAGGTGATCTACACTTTCGTCCATACAATGCTTCGTGCGGTGCCATTCTGATACTAGCATGAAAGCTGTTATTGTACGCGAATTCCACTAGCGTCAGATGTTCATCCCATGTTCCTTGCAAGTCCAATGACGTAGCTCTCAACATGTCTTCTAGAGTCTGGATAGTCCTCTCCAACTGTCCATCTGTCTGCGGGTGAAAAGCTGTACTCATCGTCAACTCCATCCCCAAAGCTTGTTGTAGACTCTTCCAAAATTTTGATGTAAATCTCGCATCTCGATCAGACACTATCGAAAATGGTATTCTATGCAGTCTCACAATTTCATCAATATACAACTTGGCTAACTTCTCCAACGAATCTATCACCTTGATTGCTAGGAAATGAGCCGACTTCGTAAGTCTGTCCACAATAACCCAAATTGCATTGTGGCCCTTCAGTGTCTTTGGTAGCCCTACCACCAAATCCATCGCTATATGTTCGAACTTCCATTCTGGAATAGGTATTGACTGCAATAATCTTGCCGGTCTCTGTGTTCACTCTTCACTTGTTAATACACCGAACATTTCGATACAAATTCTGCTACATCTCCTTTCATATTGTTCCACCAAAACGACTTTCTTAGGTTTCTGTAAATCTTCGTACTTCCAGGGTGTACGGAAAATCTTGAACAACGAGCTTCCTTCAGAATCTCCTTTTTAATATCCTCATTGTTTGGCACCCATATCTTTGATTGGTACCTCATGATTCCATACTCTCCCACACGAAAATCCGTTGTTTTTCCTTTAGTAATACTCTCGTGCACCTTCAACACTTCTTCTTGGACCCCTTGCGCTTCTTTAATTCTATCAAGAAGTGTTGGCTGAACACTCACTTGGGCCAAATAACCTCTAACTTACACTTCTATGCTTGAAATTCAATGCGGTTCCACGTACTTTCCTCCTTAGAAATTAACGTCGATAACCTTCTGCGATTCTTCCGACTCAGCGCATTTGCCACCTTATTAGCTTTTCCAGGGTGGTATAGAATCGTACAATCATAATCCTTCAACAATTCTATCCATCTCCTTTGCCTCATATTAAGCTCCTTACGGGTGAAAATATACTTAAGACTCTTATGATCCGTGTAAATCTGACATGTCACCCCATACAAGTAGTGCCTCCATATCTTCAAAGCAAACACCACTGCAGCTAATTCCAAATCATGCGTTGGACAGTTCTTCTCATGATTCTTCAATTTCCTAGATGTATAAGCTATAACCTTATCATTCTGCATCAACACGCAACCTATTCCCTTAACCGAAGCATCACTATAGATTACAAATCCATCCGATCCCGATGGTAAAGCAAGAACTGGTGTGGACACCAATCATCGCTTCAACTCTTTAAATCTCTTCTCACACTCTTCTGACCAGACAAACGTAGCTCCCTTCTGAGTCAATTTCGTTAACAGAACTGACAACTTCGAGAAACCTTCTACGAATCTCCAGTAATAGCCAGCCAAACCTAAGAAACTCATTATCTTACTAACCGATGTTGGTCCCTCCTAATTCACGATTGCTTCTATTTTTTTTGGATCCAAAGCTATCCCATCCTTTGATACCACATGTCCTAACAATGCCACTTTCTCAAGACAAAACTCACACTTCTTGAATTTGGCGTACATCGTACAGCTTCTGCTCTCTCAAAATCTGCAGTACTAACCTCAAGTGCTCTTCGGGCTCTTCCTTGGTCCTTGAATATACCAAGATATAATCAATAAATATAATCACACATTTATCCAGAAACTTCTGAAATATCCTATTCATAAGCTCCATAAACGCTGCCGGTGTGTTAGTCAACCCAAACGGCATCACCACAAACTCGTAATGGCCGTACCTTGTCCTAAAGGCGGTCTTTGCTATATTGTCCTTCTTCACTCTTAGTTGATGATAACCAGACCTCAAATATATCTTCGAGAAATACCATGCTCCACAAATTTGGTCAAACAGATCATCTATCATTGGCAACGGATATTGATTCCTTACTGTTACATGATTTAATTCTCGATAGTTGATACACAACCTCATCGACCCATCCTTCTTGTTCAAAAATAACACCGGTTCACCCCATGGTGACACACTCAATCTAATCAAACCCTTATCCAAAAACTCTTGTAGTTGTTCCTTCAATTCTGACGGAGCCATTCGGTACGGCGCCTTCGATATCGGTGTAGTCTCCGGTACCAAATCGATAGAAAACTCTACTTCTCTTTCTAGTGGTATCCCCGGTAATTCTTCCGGAAACACGTCCTTGAAGTCTCTAATCACAGAAAGTGATTCTATACTTACTTCCTTCTTGTTTGTATCGCTAATGTATGCCAAGAATCCGTCACACCCTTTTTTCAACAACTTACGAGCCTTCATTATCAAAATGAGATTTCATCGGGTTCTAGGTTTTGTCCGTCAGAAACAGCACTCTTCAGATATCAATCTAAAGAGAACTTCTTTCTTAAAACAATGTACATGGGCATGTTATGCAGCTAACCAGTCCATTCCCAAGATCACATCAAATTCTCCGATCTCTAAACTAATGAGATCAACCTCAAGTTCTTTTTCATCCAATTTCAAAGGACAGTTCCTAAATATAGACGTAATAGGGATCGATTCTCTAGTTGGAGTATCTATAACTAAAGAATTCCCTAACGCCTCAGGAATTAAGTTCATACTCTTAGCTAAGCAAGCATTTATTACAAAATGCGTAGCGCCAGTATCAATCAAAGCACGAACATTACGGGAGTAGATTTGAATCGTACCTGCCACAAGATTATTAGTGGATCTAGAATCCTTGGCTGTCATGGTGAACACACGTCCACGACCTCCGCCATTTCCTTTATTGTCATCCTTTTCTCCTTGAGCCCTCGCATCTTTCTTAGGTTCCGGGCATTTCCACTGCGGATGTCCCACTTTGTTGCAGTTAAAACGCTTCTTCTCCTCTCACTTGCTGCGATAACTATCTGCTTCTGGCGATAACTATCTGCTTCTGTCTCCACTATCCTTGCTTTATCCAACACTTGGTCATAGGTTGGTAGCATTAATGGAGTGATTCTATATCGGATCCGGTCGCTCAAACTAGCTTCAAATTTTTGAGCCTTCTGCGCTTCATTATCGTAGAACGTTGGGGAAAATTCCAGCAGCTCGGTGAATTTTTCACAATACTCATCCACTGTTAAACTTCCTTGTGTCAACATCATGAATTCTTCCACTCTGGCATTCCGAACACTCATCGGATAATACTTCTCGTTGAACACACGCTTGAATCTTTCCTACATAAACTCACCATCTCCATGAGAAACAGCCGCCCTTTTCTCAGCTTCCCACCATTTCAGAGCTTACCCCTTCAGCATAAACATCGCAAACACCACCTTTTTCTCTGGTGTGTAGCAATTCAAAGTTTCAAATATCTTCTCCATATCCTTCTCCCAGTCCTCGGGTTTCTCTTTATTCGTATCGCGACAATACAGTATTACTCATGCCAACACAAGCATTGTACTATGCTTAATACTTTCACATAATTAGGCCGTCTCAAAAGACATAAACCTTACAAAAGTTCGGTTCACTAGATCTCTGGTCGTTTTAATAGACCAACACTACTTTAGTAAGTCATTTCACTAGACTTGATTATAGCTTACTGGTCGATTTTACTAGACTTATTATCATTCACACTTGGCCGTTTTACTAAGCCAATTAGTTTCACACTTGACCATTTCAATAGGTCACTTAATTCCTGTTTCAATCGTTTCAATAGACCAAAACTAAATTCACTCGGCCGTTTCAAAAAGCCAATTAATAATCATCGTCTTTTCACTCGACCAACACTTTCTCGTTCTAGATTAGCTCACACGCTTTAACATTTAAGAACGAAACAATCAACAAGACATTTGCTTAAAATAAACCAAAACTTTTATTGCAAGGATCTTCTTGGAATAAAACTAATCAAAACAAAAATTCTAGTATTTCTCTTTAGACTAGAACTAACTATCAATACTATAAAATAAAATAAACTCCACGTTCCACTTTTCAATCATGGAACAACACCTTCCTACGCCTTCCCCTAGGTCTTCCACTTGGTACCTTTGGAGTCTTCTTAGAGCCTCTTGGTCTACCTCTGTACCTACGAATCATCAATTACAATTGGGGCAGCCTCATTGTCCCAAAGGTTAATATCTATTTCATCGACTTCATCTTTAGCTACCAGTGTTGTCGGTTCAAACTCTCTAGTTCTAGTTTCCTTCAAATCTTTCAATTAATAAAACCATTGGTAAGCTTCTTCTCTAGTTTCATGGTAGTACTTCTCATTTTGATTCATGGTCTCCTTTACTTCTTCTAATTCCTTGCGAGTATCTAGCAATGCCTTCCTATCTCGCATCCACTTTCCTAGTGTAAAGCTTACTCTTGTCTTTTCAGCTTCTAAGTCTTCAGTTAACTTCTGAATCTTGAGTGCATACCTCTGAATCACTCTTTTCTTAATTGTTCTATGCTTCAAGTTCCTCTTCATGTTTCTTCTAAGTCCGTCCATAACTTACAATTAAGACATGACCATTATTAGAGCCATATATAACTCAAAGGTATATTACTATAATCATCATTTGCATAAGCAACTTAAAAGAATAGAATTCTAGTGTAACCCTTCAAGTTTTACTCACAAAGTGTTCACTTATATTCCTCTATATTCCTTGAGGAGATATTATCTTAGGTTCTTTCCTAAAATAGCAAGTTTCCATACCCAACTAGAAATCTTTGTCTTCCTAACCACTTAAAATCGTAACAGACCTATTCAATATCAGAGTTCCTATCCCCTTTTTAATATATAATCTCAAAGCACTTATACCAACTGTAACACCCCAAACTTTCCAATAATAAAATATTCTTTAAATTAAAAAATAACTATCCCAAAACCAGGGGAAACCCAAACGTCAACACAATTCAAAACCCAACATTTAATGTAACGGCTAGTACCATCTAACCACAATTCAAAATAGTGCCGAAGCATAACTATCTTTCAAACTTAACGGCTAGTACATGTCAAGCTCTAGCAATAACCATAATATAACAGTCTTAAATACTTCAATAAATCCACGCTGCCTTTCCTTGCGATCTATCCATTCCCTCTACTCTTTACCTGGGGAAAAATATATAAGAAGTGGTGAGCGAACAATGGTCAGTAAGTTCATACGGGATCTCTCCGGGTACTAAGAAGAGATGACCGAAATAATGGAGCCAAACAATTTTCTCAATGGAAGGCTAATCATCAATAACTTAACTGTACATATCTCAAAATACAGATCACAAATTTGTCTATTCCATAGTAACATTACACCTTTTCAGGGTGTTTACACCTTTTCAGGGTGTTAAGAAAATAAGAGACCTTACACCTTTTCAGGGTGCTCCCTTATTTAATTAGATCATGATCATTAAACTACTTAATCAAGTAGCATAAAGTGTCTAAGTTATTTTCAATTAAACTAGACAATTTCATTTAGTCCTTTTCAATCAGACTAATTCTCGCTTAAGTCCTTTTCAACCAGACAAAGCTAACTGCACCTATTTCAATTAGATACATCAACATTCATTCAAGTGTTCAAAGGTACAAGAACACATATCACAATTCAATCACTTTAGATACCCAGTGAACAACCACACATCAAGGGTAAGATCATTCCAAAAGACATTCATAACGTAGGAGTTCAAATACTACCGGCCACTTGGTAGCTACACTTTAGAAAGAATATGAGGATCCTATTTCAAAGGATGAAACTCAAAGATACTAGGAACGTAATCCCTTACCTTGGCTTCCGTACTTCACTTTGCAAAACCACGTGCACGAATTTACAATCATGCAAAATAATACTCTTAGACAAAAGTACCCCTAGGGATTAACCAAAATACCCCTAGGGTTTTACATCTTCAATTCTCAATAATATTTTCTAATATTCAATACACACACTAGATCCACCTTTCGCAGCACACACTAAAACACACACACACACACACACTCAACACACACACAACCTTAACACACGGCACACACCACACACACACACTGTAGACACCACGCACACGCTGCAAAACACCAACGCACACACTGCGCACATACACAACACACTGTGCACACACACAACACACGCACACACTGCACGCATATAACACACACACACACCCAACATCTTTCTTTAAAACCCTAGTCATCAAACCCCAGTTGATCATAATTCTCTTTAGGGTTCTAAACCATTAATTGTCATGCTTCAATGAAAAGAAAAGGTTAGGGAGTTTGAGGAGTACCTTCAAAGATCGGTTGACCCTCTTCTCCTCTCTCCGCCTTGTTTCTCTCTCTCTGCCCTCTGCCGCCTCTCTCTCTTTTTCCTCAGAGATTTTCTATTCTTCTTTGACAATTAAAGAGGCTAGGACACTTAGAGAGGTTTATATACTAAAAGGGATTTCAACTCCTAACCCAAAAAAGATTCCTTCTCAACTTAAAATAAAGACTTGCGCTTTTTCTACTTTGACACAATAACTTAAAACCCAATACTTACATTAATGAATCGGCCCAAATAATAATTAAAGAGTCCAAAAATAAAATAAATAAGGTGGAGGGCCGGGTATTACAACATAATTGCCTCAAATTACATCAAAACTAAACTAGATACATCAAAATGAACTCGTGCCTCATTTTTAGGCCTAATTGTAACGCCCATCCTAATTCCTGTTAAATACTTGAACTTGCATATTATGTGCTAGTTTTACTTAAATTAATTTCTTAACTGCTTTAGAATATTAAGGTGGTTAAATGTCTAGTTTTGACTTTAGGTCAATTGTGAAAAATAAAGTTTAGGGGCCTTTTTGTCAAAGTTGAAACTTGAGGGGCCTAATTGCAATTTCTTGGAAGTTTCAAGTATATCAAGTGGGTTGCCTTCTCAGAAACATAATTCTTCTCAGTTTCTTTCGATCTTTCTCCCTGTTTCATAAAAGGGAGTTCAGTTTTACCCTATTCTCGACTCCTCTCGCTTAATTATGCCTCTGTTCAAAAATCCGACTTCGCGTAAATGATCAGGGCGGTCAGTAGAGCATTTCCTGCCGAACAGAAATTAGTTTGGGTGAATTTGATTTCGTACTAGGTAAGTCACTAGCTCCCCCTTGCTTGTAATAACATGCCTATATGTTATTCTTGATACTTGTGCTTGTTAATTTCGCAAATTGAATGAATTTTGTGATACTTGTAAATTTGGGACAAAGGGAGTATTCGTATGAAAAACAAGAATGAAAAGCTTGAACCTGGGAATGGAATGACTTGGAAAAGTTAAGAAAATTATACTCCTACTCGTGAGACGGTAACATATTAACTTGATTTAAATGTTATTAGAAAATTGTACCATTATTTGTGGTACGGGAAAATGAATGGAAGTATCCCTAAATGATTATATTAATATATTAGAAAATTATACTTATACTTTTGGGACGGTGAAATTTTTAATTGGAATAAAAGGAAATTATCCTATTATTTGTGGGACGGTAAAAGAAATGAATTGAGCTTGAAATAGTGTCCTGGGTATTACCTAAGGGTTAGTGAAAGTATACTCCTACGCTTGGGACGGAGAATTTTAGGCCTGGAAAGAAATTTAGTGTTTGCTGAAAATTGTACCAGGCGCCCGCCCACATAGATACCGAGCGCCCGCCCATTTCATCATAAGTTTTGGTTTCAAAAGTGCTATAAAGAGCGGCCGCCCGGTCCATCGTAGGCGCCCGCCCGGTCCCCTGTTTCAATAAAAGTGTTTTAAATCTAAATTGAAATGAAAGCTTACCCCTCCTAAGGCATATAGCCTTAGTATAAGATGTCCTAACAAGTGTTGTGATACCTTAGGGGCATCAGAAGTGAGTCTTGAACATGATTATTCAATGATTTGAATAGAGAATTTGATCCTAAGAGTAAGAACTCTTTTATATGTCTTGAAAGTGCTAAGAACAAGCACTAATGTGTTATATGTGTCTTGATTCCAATGTTTGTGTACCTTAGGGGGCACTAGAACAATGTCTTGAGCTTGAACATCCAAAGTATAGGATTAAGAACTTGTAAGTATGAGATGTATAACTCATATACTTAGCTTGAATTTGAAGTATAAGACAATTAAATCTTGTACATGACTTGAATATCCAAAGATTGGAATAATAACTTGAGTATAAGATAATTAATTCTTGTACATGTCGTGAACATCTAAAGAATTGGATTGAGAACTTGAATGTAAGATGATAAAATCTTGTACATGACTTGAAACCAATACGTGTGTATATGGTAATGAACTTAAAAGTTCTATGAACAAGCACTAACGTGTTAGAACTATCCTTGGTGTGTATGTGCAAATATTGCATATAATTACTTGATAGAATGTGGCTTGTTGACTACTTGATACTTGGTATTAATAACCAAAGAATTGGATTGTGGAACTAGATAGAGAATGAACAACTCTACTATATACTCGAATCTAATACGTGTGTACTGAAAGTGCTATAAACAAGAACTAATGTGCTAGTAATTGGTTTTAATCGTGCATATAATCAATGAATTATATAAAGTATAAAGAAAATATATTGTTCTTGAGTTGAGTTCCTAAAGAAAGAGGGACTAGTGTAATATGAAGATAATTCATAAAACAATGATTATAGAACACAATATGTGTTGGAAAATGTATTCGATGATTAGTGATACATATACGTGAGATATGATTGTGACTAGGTACAATACGACCTAGTCGACTACGTGCTTAGAGTCTAAGATGTTGGGCTCTACTTGAAAGTAAGGGTATCTTGATAGACACATTAGTGTGTTAAAGATTATATGAATATGTACGTGCAAATATGGCATATGACAAAGTGATATAGTATGACATACCCTACTACTTGGTTGGGGTCTGTTATTAATAGACTCTAATTTGGCTTGATTGTGTTACGTGGACACATTATGTGCCATTGTTATACTGATTTGTATTTGCAAATATAGCATACGTGTACTTGTATTTGGTGAGCACACGATTACATGGTTCCTGAAGAGCTAGTCCACAACTTTTGGACTTAGTTCTATACTCTTATAGTTCAAGTAAACATCTACTTGTGCATTCTTGTTTGAGTCCAGCTGGTCACCTTGCTTTTTCGTAGATATATAGGTTCACGCTTATCGCGAGTGCTGGGGCTAAGTGATAATCGGGTGCCTATGTATCTGCGCTTGACCCCTTACTACAGGCCATAGTAAGGGCATAGCTTCCTTTATTAGAGCAATACGCCTGATAAAAGTGAATGCTAAACTCGTGAACACCTCGTGAATCTTGTTCTTGTGAGTGATACTGGTTACCGGGTCCTCCTGTATACTGCTCAGCAGCAACTTGATTGATCGTGATTTGTCAACTGCAATAAACAACGACAACAATGGTTTACTTGGGAGGAATAAGGTTGGAATATCCTTTGTAACGTGTTAGTTTAGCCTTATGTGCTAGTTACTTGATGAGTTGGCTTAGCCTCTCATATACTTGTTACTTGATGACATCTTGAGCATGATTACTTGATAATCTTCTTGATTTGCATAATTACATGATAACATGCTATGTACTTGTATCTAGTAACTTACTGAGATTTATCTCACCCCGTTCCTTGTTTATTTGTTTGCCCCCCAGGAAAGCAAGTGGTAATACGTTGTGAGGCTCGACTTAGCAGGGGCCTACTTGACATGTTGTTCTTGTTGGGGATTGTTATCCTTTCCAGTTTTTGTGAGGACAATTTGGTATCAGTTGTTTAGACTCAGTATATTGGGTAGACTTGTATAGTTCTTGTAATGCGAGCTTATGTGCTGGCATATTTTCCGCTGTGTATAACCATTTGGTTTAAATTTCTTGGTATAGAACTCGTTGTGAGCTATCTTAGCTCGTTCCTCTTGAGTATATATATGATGTCAGTTTGATATAAGCAGATGTCATTTAGTTTCTCGTTCCTTGTTAGTCACGCGCACCAGGTTCGAGGTTCTATTAGGGAATCACGGGACTTGGGGGCGTGTCAGTTTTGGTATCAGAGCTTTGGTTTAGCTCTTAGCCTGGATAGGGTCTATGGCCTAGTTTGGGTTAGTCTTGGGTGTGCTACCGACGTCGAGTGCTTCGTTACTTGTTGTTATACCAGGCATAGGACTGGTGTTGATAGTGTTGATAGTGTTCCCCACTAGATGGTTTGAGAATCGAGAGCGCGAGTCTTTAAAGACTTAGGCGTATCTATCTTGTGCAGTGGACATTGTTTCGTGCTATATATGCATGCTTGTCCTCATTTCTTGATTTATGTGAAAGTGTATTCTCTAGTAAGAGACTACGTGCTTGATATGGTTATTTATAAGAGCTTGATAGAAGTATGGGTGATAACACCCTATACGTTATATGTTAACTTGGTCATGTTACCTATTTGGGACATTGATGTGATACGTGTTATGGCTTAGTTTTTTATGTGTTAGGCCTTTCTTGTTTGCCACAATAGATGGTGAATATTTCTATGCTAGTATGCTTGACTATTTATATGAGCATGATATAATTACGTATAATATTCATGTTCTGCATTGAAAGCTCGAAAATGATTATCAAGGCATATGTGATTGACAGAAGAATGTCTACCCCAAAATTGAAGAATGGATACATCATTCTTTGTGAGATCTCAGATATAATTTCTACGGAATAGTACATGAAAAATGATGAGAACCTTGAGTTATCTTGAGTTGCTACGGTACAAATATAGTGCTGATATCTAAATAAATGTTCATGACATCGGTTGAGTAAAAGAGTTGAAGATTCAACAAGAGGAATTTCTTAATAAAGGATTCACCCAGCTTAGTATATCTACGTGGGGTGCATTTGTATTGATTGGCATGAAGAGATATGGTACTTTGCGATTTCATATTGAATGCAAAGAATTCAACCAGGTGACTATAATGAACCAGTACTTGTTATCTTGTATGGATGGTTTACTTGATCCCTGAAGTTAATCAATGGTCTATTCAGTGTTTGATTGATAAGTGGCTACCATTATTTGGAAAGTCATCTATGAGGATATATTGAAAACATCTTCTCATATCAGGTATGCTCGTTATGAATTCGTGATTATGCTATTTCGATTGATATATGATCTAGCAGTATTGATGGATTTGATGAATGATATCTTTAAACCATAATTTGATTTCTTTGCGATGAATTGATTAATGACCTATTGGTGTATACCAAGTTGCAGACTGAGAATTGATTGTATTGAAATTTCTTGAGAGAAACAATTGTTTCCAAAAACTAGTAAGAAATAGAGGATATATTACCTTGAAGTGGATGCCTGAAGTAAGTATCTTTGTTGACCTATATAAGTGGAAACAACCGAGGTACGCATGTTCTTGAGATTTTTTTGTGCTTGTTAGAGATTCATTAATGAATTTTGAAGGTAGCTCTATCATTAACTATTTGAGACAGAAAGCTACACTTTTCGATGGATTGATAAACTTGAAGCCAATTTTTAAATATTGAAATGATGGATGACCAAAACTTCAGTATTTGACATTGCCTAGTGGATTCGACTAGTATGATGGTTATTTGGAGGATATGACCAGTGTTACTATTTTCTCGTGTATGTGTCAAGATTCACCAATATAGTGGATATGATAAATTCATTATGCATAGTGAAGCTCGAACAAGAGATAAAACGTGTGTTAATTCAAAATGGTAACGTACTTGTATATGCTTCGAAGAGATTGAATTTTTATGAATAGAATAATTCTACTCATGACTTGAAACTGATTGTGATCCTACGGCTATTGTATTAGCGGATTCATTGAACAAAAAGACTTGTATTTCATGATTGATGGTACTGAATGAGAGAAAATTTCTGAGTATTCAACTAAATCCTTGAATTGCGATTATTTGAAAGCAGAATGTCAGAGATCGTTTGATTTGTTATAATCCTTCGAGATTTGTGAATATATGAATATATTGCGATAGATTTCGTGGAATGATTATCATTTAATAGATAAGTCCCGATGATATTGGTTATAGTGGATTGATTAATCAAATCTGCTTGACTTTATGTGTTGTGATGTTAGGATCGATACATCTTGATTACATGGGATACTTGTGGATATAATATATGACAGGGATTCTTGTTCTACATCTTGTTCTACACCTTGTTTTACATCTTGATTATGATAAATTTTCTGAGCACTCTGGATATTTAACCGAGGTTGCTTCTTGATCATATGTTGCGAGCATGTGAAGTGGATTTCCTTGTGGCTATTGTATGAGCTTTCTATTTAGTGGAAATTCCATCACACGAATTACTTAGTATATGGGTAATTGCTTGTATGGATACTTGATACTTGTCTTAAGCACGAATACTTCTTGTGAAAGTTTCATGGGAAAGTCACGGTATCGAGAAGGTTATGTGAGAATAATACTCGCAGGTAATTGATAATATGGTGTGGTATACCATATTCTTGCTATTCTTGAGTTCTATTTGTTATTTATATGTGTTATAATTTCGATCAGTAAAATTCGAGGACAAATTTTCTTTAAGGAGGGGAGGATGTAACGCCCGTCCTAATTCCTGTTAAATACTTGAACTTGCATATTATGTGCTAGTTTTACTTGAATTAATTTCTTAACTTCTTTAGAATATTAAGGTGGTTAAATGTCTAGTTTTGACTTTAGGGTAAATTGTGAAAAATAAAGTTTAGGGGCCTTTTTGTCAAAGTTGAAACTTGAAGGGCCTAATTGCAATTTCTTGGAAGTTTCAAGTATATCAAGTGGGTTGCCTTCTCAGAAACATAATTCTTCTCAGTTTCTCTCGATCCTTCTCTCTGTTTCATAAAAGGGAGTTCAGTTTTACCCTATTCTCGACTCCTCTTGCTTAATTATGCCTATGTTCGAAAATCCGACTTCGCGTAAATGATCAGGGCGGTGACTAGAGCATTTCCTGCCGAACAGAAATTAGTTTGGGTGAATTTGATTTCGGACTAGGTAAGTCACTAGCTCCCCCTTGCTTGTAATAACATGCCTATATGTTATTCTTGATACTTGTGCTTGTTAATTTCGCAAATTGAATGAATTTTGTGATACTTGTAAATTTGGGACAAAGGGAGTATTCGTATGAAAAACAAGAATGAAAAGCTTGAACCTGGGAATGGAATGACTTAGAAAAGTTAAGAAAATTATACTCCTACTCGTGAGACCGTAAAATATTAACTTGATTTAAATGTTATTAGAAAATTGTACCATTATTTGTGGTACGGGAAAATGAATGGAAGTATCCCTAAATGATTATATTAATATATTAGAAAATTATACTTATACTTTTGGGATGGTGAAATATTTAATTGGAATAAAAGGAAATTATCCTATTATTTGTGGGACGGTAAAAGAAATGAATTGAGCTTGAAATAGTGTCCTGGGTATTGCCTAAGGGTTAGTGAAAGTATACTCCTACGCTTGGGATGGAGAATTTTAGGTCTGGAAAGAAATTTAGTGTTTGCTAAAAATTGTACCAGGGGCCCGCCCACATAGATACCGAGCGCCCGCCCATTTCATCAGAAGTTTTGGTTTCAAAAGTGCTATAACGAGCGGCCGCCCGGTCCATCGTAGGCGCCCGCCCGGTCCCCTGTTTCAACAAAAGTGTTTTAAATCTAAATTGAAATGAAAGCTTACCCCTCCTAAGGCATGTAGCCTTAGTATAAGATGTCCTAGCAAGTGTTGTGATACCTTAGGGGCATCAGAAGTGAGTCTTGAATATGATTATTCAATGATTTGAATAGAGAATTTGATCCTAAGAGTAAGAACTCTTTTATATGTCTTGAAAGTGCTAAGAACAAGCACTAATGTGTTATATGTGTCTTGATTCCAATGTTTGTGTACCTTAGGGGCACTAGAACAATGTCTTGCGCTTGAACATCCAAAGTATAGGATTAAGAACTTGTAAGTATGAGATGTATAACTCATCTACTTAGCTTGAATTTGAAGTATAAGACAATTAAATCTTGTACATGACTTGAATATCCAAAGATTGGAATAATAACTTGAGTATAAGATAATTAATTCTTGTACATGTCTTGAACATCTAAAGAATTGGATTGAGAACTTGAATGTAAGATGATAAAATCTTGTACATGACTTGAAACCAATACGTGTGTATATGGTAATGAACTTGAAAGTGCTATGAACAAGTACTAACGTGTTAGAACTATCCTTGGTGTGTATGTGCAAATCTTGCATATAATTACTTGATAGAATGTGGCTTGTTGACTACTTGATACTTGGTCTTAATAACCAAAGAATTGGATTGTGGAACTAGATAGAGAATGAACAACTCTACTATATACTCGAATCTAATACGTGTGTACTAAATGTGCTATGAACAAGAACTAATGTGCTAGTAATTGGTTTTAATCGTGCATATAATCAATGAAGTGAATGCTAAACTCGTGAACACCTCGTGAATCTTGTTTTTGTGAGTGATACTGGTTATCGGGTCCTCTTGTGTACTGCTCAGCAGCAACTTGATTGATCGTGATTTGTCAACTGCAATAAGCAACTGCAACAATGGTTTACTTGGGAGGAATAAGGTTGGAATATCCTTTGTAACGTGTTAGTTTAGCCTTATGTGCTAGTTACTTGATGAGTTGGCTTAGCCTCTCATATACTTGTTACTTGATGACATCTTGAGCATGATTACTTGATAATCTTCTTGATTTAAATAATTACATGGTAACATTCTATGTACTTGTATCTAGTAACTTACTGAGATTTATCTCACCCCGTTCCTTGTTTATTTGTTTCCCCCCCCTAGGAAAGCAAGTGGTAATACGTTGTGAGGCTCGACTTAGTAGGGGCCTACTTGACAGGTTGTTCTTGTTGGGGATTGTTATCCTTTCCAGTTTTGGTGAGGACGATTTGGTATCAGTTGTTTAGACTCAGTATATTGGGTAGACTTGTATAGTTCTTGTAATGCCAGCTTATGTGCTAGGCATGTTTTCTGCTATGTATAACCATTTGGTTTAAATTTCTTGGTATAGAACTCGTTGTGAGCTATCTTAGCTCGTTCCTCTTGAGTATATATATGATGTCAGTTTGATATAAGCAGATGTCATTTAGTTTCTCGTTCCTTGTTAGTCACGCGCACCAGGTTCGAGGTTCTATTAGGGAATCCCGGGACTTGGGGGCGTGTCACTAATCTTAAGGAAGTAACATTTTAAAACCACATAATAGTGGCCTTTGAACAAAACATAATCATAAATTTACCATATCAATTGCTTATCAAACTGAATAAATATTATGCCAAAATTATTTTACAATTTTGCTTATAGTATAAAAGAAAATAAAATAAAAATATGTTTCAAAAACTATATACAAATAAATAAAATAGAGCTTCAAACATCATGCGTAAGAAATTTTTTCCATGCATGAGAAGTTTTTTCATTCTGACTAGAAGTTTCTTCCACATGCTCTCTCCACTAATTTGCTTGTGAATATGTATGAATGTCTATTTAATTGTTTTGTGTAATTCGTGTGTCTGCAGAGTTCTGTGCGTGCGCAATTTTTTGTGTGTTTGATGTTGTTAGGGGGTTGTGGTGGGGGTTGTTTATTGGGAGTTAAGGAAAAGAGTAGTCATTTTTTAAAGTGGGTACTAAGCTGGTAGAATCTTTTATATATATATATATATATATATATATATATATATATATATATATGTATATATATATGTATATATATATGTATATATATATATATATGTATATATATATATATGTGACTCATGTTGGTAGTGGTTCCCTAGGCACGTTTAATAAACGTTGTAATTGTTATCATTTATTTCATATCAATAAAAAGATGTTTTGATTATTATTGTTGTTAATGTTTACTTATAATAATCCCCGTCCCTAGTACTTATTAAGCACTAGTATAAAGGCTAAATGATCATGGGATGATCATGTTAGATTTATGGGTACTTGTTTGGAACAAGGTACTGGACATGACCCGCTGTATGAGATTTATGTCATGGTCTATGTCGAACATATATCTCATATTAGTTATGTCATTTGAATCCTTAAACATGAAGTTATTATAGTCTTCCATTTGATGAATATTATGTTTGACATATTCAAACGCTACCTTTAACCGGGTAGTTATAAAGGGTATGATTGGCATAATCAGATTCATGTAGGGAAGAGTAATAAGCTAAATGGATTTGTCCCTTTTCGGAGAGATGTCAAGCTTGGGCCCCTCGAAGGAATGATGTTGATGAAATGTTCGGCCGGACTCAAATGGGTTGATTGGATCAATAGCATTTGAATTATCAACATATTCGGAATCGAGAAAGTATTGAACAAAGACAAGTTGACTTGTTGACCATGACTTGTGTTCAATGACATCGTGGACAAAAGGATTATGACATGTTCTAAAAGGAATGCGAACTTGTATCTAGTTATACTATTTGGGTAGTATGACGGTTTGCTAGAACCTAATCATATCTTATGGTTTCATGTTTGAACCCATTGCCAACTTAGTATAATCCTAGAGGGTCACACACAATAGAACGAATCTTTAAAAGGACTAAATTGGAATTTTTCAGAAATCTGGCCAGGCGGACGACCGCCTAAAAGGGACCGGGCGACCGCCCAAATTTGGGCGACCGTACAGCCTTCTTTGGGCAGCCGCACAGTAGTGTCGGGTGGCAGATTCCTAATTTGATTAGGAAACGAATTTTGGACAGTTTTTGACACAAGTTTCCTATTTGGAATAGGTCCTACTTGTGTATAAAAGGCCAAATTCGTCCAGCACTCTTAACCAATGTTTGTTTGAGTCTCCAAAGAGTTTGAGAGAGTTTTATTTTGTTCCAAGACATCTTTTGATTGAAGAACAAAATAATACACAAATAAAATTCCATATAGTCATATTAAATTGTGAAAGTGTGTTTCATAATTTTGGTCTAGCAAGCAAGATCAAGAAGCTCCTTGATATTCGTTCGTAGTGTGGATACCGCTAGAGGGTGAAGCTCATCATCTTCAAAGTTCGTGTTCTTACTTTCATTGTGATCAAGCTTCAAATCTCCACCAAGATCAAAGATAGAATTCAAAGTCATCAAGGGTTAGTGTTTTCCTCTATTCATATTGTTGTATTTGATTTAATCATATGAATGGATCTATGAGCTTTGGGTTTCATAAATTTTAAATGCTTTATTCCGCTGCGCATGTTACATCGAAACCCAACAACTCATGTATTCGAGCTAAAATGACGAGACTCCCTTTTCCGACTAGTAGTATTCAAACTCAGTCCTGTTTTGACCTTATTCATTGTGATATTTGGGGTGGTTATAAAACTCCTTCTCTTTCGGGTGCTCATTATTTTTTGACCATTGTTGATGACTTTAGTCGGGGAGTTTGGGTTTTCTTAATGAAACAAAAATATAAAGTCCACCATTACCTCACTATGTTTTGTAATATGGTCAATACTCAATTCGGAAAAAAGGTCAAACGCATTAGGAGTGATAATGGGGGTGAATTTCAGTCCTTATTAATGCTAGGATACTATGTTGATCATGGGATAATTCTTGAGACATCTTGTACCGACACACCACAAAAAAATGGAGTTGTTGAGCCCAAGCATCGTCATATTTTGGACATGGCTAGAGCCCTTCGATTTGAGGCAGGATTACCAAAGAAATTTTGGGGGGAAAGCGTCTTAACAGCCACCTATATAATTAATCGCTTGCCTACCAAAGTTTTTTAAAAATAAAACTCTCTATGAAGTCTTACTTCAAAAGAAACCTTCATTTGATCATCTTCGTATCTTTGGATGCTTGGCTTATACCAAGTTTAATAAGAAATGGGGAGACAAGTTTGATGCAAGGGGGAGACCTTGTATTTTTGTTAGGTATCCTTACTCACAAAAGGGTTATAGGGTTTTTGATTTGGAGTCTAAGGTGATTTATACGTCCCGAGATGTTAAATTTGTCGAAAACATATTTCCTTTTGAAGGAATCAATCCAGATTTGGGTACATCTTCCTTGAGTAATAACAGGACAATGTATGTGAGGAAGAAGTTGTGGAATTGGAGCAGCTGCAGCCGCTTGAGTAGACACTTAATCAGGTTGTTGACAGGGCATAAGTGAATAGACAACAGGACTCTGCAAAGCCAGAACATGAACAACTGGATGTTTAGACAGTTGATCGAACAGTTGTGCAAACAGCTACCGAAAAGGTCAGCGAACAACCTACAACAAAACCAAATAGACGAAGTGTATGCCAAAGACATCAGCCTAAGCATCTCCAGGAGTTTGTTGTTAACTTACCAGATTCCATAGAGCATTCGCCTCCCAGTTCCAACTCAGTAGCCTCGAAGGTATATCCACTCTCTAACTACGTTTCTTATGAACGTTTTTCTCCCACTCATAAGGCATTTCTTGATGCCATCATGATGAGGCTAAGTTTTATCACCAGGCTATTATGGATCAGGAATGGCGCGATGCAATGAAATGGGATATAGAAGATTTAGAAGCAAATGGCACGAGGACACTTGAGGCTTTACCTCCAGGAAAAATGGCTGTCCATTCCAAGTGGGTCTATAAGATAAACTATAAGCCCAATGGAGAGATTGAACAGTATAAGGCTCGGTTGGTGGCAAAGGGTTTCACACAAGTAGAAGGCATTGATTTCCATTAGACCTTTGCGCTCGTAGCCAAGTTGGTCACCTTACTGTAGGTACCCTGATCTCGCACCCTTAAAACCAAACCCTGAATCGGTCTAAACCCAAGAACTGACCTAAAACCCTAGATTTGGCTGTTAGGATTACCAACCGCCTTATCGGTGCATCTGATGAAGAAACCGAGTCCGGATTTATGACCAGGGTTCAAAACCGAGTAAACGGGCGTATTCTTAACAAATCGCACGTGCGGACTGCGGAGCGGGTCCCGCACCCATAAAAAGCCTTTTACCAGATATTCTTTGCATTTAAAATTATATTATGTTATTCCTTTCTTATTAAAATATTTCAGATATATCGGCATGACCAGGAAAATATTCCGAGGAACTTTCAAGTTGGGCCCGCGAACAACCGGGATACCGGAGCGCGCACATCGGAGCAGTTGCAGAGCAAAAAGACGGAACAAAAATGGCAACATTATTTCTACACAAACTCGGCATGAGAGAAAGTGGATTGGACATGCTAGAATTGAAGTGGCCAATCAAATGGTGACATTTAAAAGGGAGCTTTTTACTTATTCCTATAAACTCCCAAATTGCTTCAAAATTCCTATGTAGTACATTTCCTTCCATGGAGGGTTTCCTTTAAAATTCCCAAAAAGTACCTCCTTCTTACATATACATAGCCACACAACTCCCATTTTAGAGGGGGAATTTTAAGATTGATCATATTTTCTCTCTACTCTTTCTTCATCTTCAAAAGCTCCATCACTCCACCACCACAACAAAGCCACCACTCCACCACCACAAAACCACCTTCAAACAACCCCCAAAAACAACCCTCAAACAAGCAAACAATAAGCAACAATCTTCCACTCAAACGACTCAAATCAATAAACAACAAAAAAAGTCTTCCTTTGGGTAGACAAAGGAAGCACACCATCTCTACCTTGGCTAGGTAATTCCTCCATTGTAATCTTTAGATCCTTAAGATGTAAGTGATTTTATGTGTTTGTTAAGGGTCTAGTCACTAGTTGACTAGACCCCCATATTTCTTATGAAATCTCCATGTAAAGTTTATGATTTGTTTACGTAAATGATGTTATGAGATGTTAAAATCAGGAGTTTTCCATATTGGTACGAGTGTATGAAAGTTATATGTTCATTTATGGGGTAGAAGTTGGTGAACTCATGCCTTGTTTTCATTTTGGATCTCATGCTAAGAATCTGCCCTTCCTTGAGGTTTGATGGAAAATAACTCTTGGATAATGTTGTAAACATGTTAAAGCATAAGTTCCTTGAGTTTCATGGCTTGGTTTTGTGTTTTATTCATGTTTTGAATCCCATTTTTGTGACTTAAACAAGCAATCCTCACACTCTGCTCAAACCAACGATTTTCATGCTTTAAAAACTCTATCTTAAAATGGTTTCTGGGCTTGGGTCAAAACATGAAAGTGTCTCCTTACATGTTGAAGTTAATGCTCGTAATGTTTGATTTCCATATTCCATGTTTAGCCTAGGTTTTCGTGCATAGTTTTGAGTCACAGATGTGCTGTTGTCCTGCTTCTCTTCCTCTGTACCATGCTCTGTTCTTGTGCTTGAAACTCAGATAAAACCTGATTTTTGGACTAATGTTAAAACATGAATTTTGTTCTTAACAAACTCAGGAAGGCGAAAATAGTTTTTAAATATTTTTAAGATCTCAGAAAGTACTCTTTTTTCTCTCTTGGTTCAACCTTCAAAACCCAGAATCTGCATTTTCAGTCTCTGACATTAACAAGTCAGAGACCTTTTGAACCACTTAAACTCATTTTATGAACTAAAAACTTTGGATACTTTATTTTTAGAATGTGGTCTTCAACTTTAATTCTTTGTGCTTTTCCAGATTCATGGGTTAAAATGGGTAAAATTGCTGATGATTCTGTGAAGGTTCCTGTTTCACTGTGCTGAGTTTCTTTTGTGGTTAACATTCTTGTTAAGTGTTTGAGTCTAAAAATCAACCCCAAAATTCCATAAAAATCCACAAGTGATGTCTAACATTCTGGGAGCAATCCCCAATTTTCTAGTTTGGATTTGGATAATTTAGGGACATGTACCATGGCTCGGGACGGACGACGATGCTAAAATCGACAAAAGCCCCGAAGCGCGGACATTTATTTGACTATGGGATTTGTCTCCCATTTTTTGTATACATGTATAAGTCCCCGAATGTACCTTGAAAAAGTGAGTCGATGGCTTAAGTCAGAAAGGAAGTGATATCAAAGGTGTTGTCACTACAACGATATCACTTCTGGCAACACTTAACACACACGAACAGAAAATAATTTCTGGAAAGAGTTTGCAGCGGAAATCAACACAAGAATTATTTTTCTCAAGATATATAAATTATATATCTTGAGGGATGCCTCAAAAGGCGAGACCTTTCACTAATAATATGAAATGAAGTACAAGGCCGAGAGTTCCCTAATACTATTAAAATGAAAGCTTTGTGGAACGACTAAGACTATACACGAGACCCTATCCTAGCCAAGACAAACTTATAATACTCGATTACAAGAATGGAAAAAGGTTTGGGAGGATTGGGTTTATCGGAACCAAGGAGTGTATAGACTTTTATTGTGAGGAGTGTGTGTTCTTGCTTCAAGTGTTGTGTCTTCAATGCTTCACCTCCTTCACTATTTATAGGCTTCAAGAATACTTGGGAGTTACTCATAATGGCTTGGAGAGGTGGTAAAAACGTGGGTAGAGAGTGGAGTTAGTTGGCCGAGCCTTGGGGAGGATAATTCCCACATTTCCTAATTTGTAGGAACAAATTCTTTGTGCCCAAGTTTTGTGCTTCGCCTTGTTGTACTTCCTAGATTCAACGCCTTGTACTTTCTCCTCCATAACTCAGTCGTTGAATGGGTCAAATACCCATGTGATTGTTGTTAAGAATATCCCACATGTTTATGGATAAAATCCCATTTTATCCATAACTTCTTTTTAACTTCCTTGCATTATTCTAGCATAGGTTATACCTGAAAATGGACCAACATAGACAATAAAACTTGCAATAATATTAGTCATTAGTCCAGCAATTATTTATGAAGAAAATATACAAATATAATTCTTCAGCCCGTCGGCAACACTGGGAAAGTGTTGGCAGCACTTGTGGTAACACCACGTTCTGCACTTACAATCTCCCCCTTAATTGTATATTTCTTCACAAACTAAATAATGCTGCGACCTGCAAGAAAAAGTTAGTCACATACCCAGAATATACAGAAAGTCTTCTCAAGAATTAACTCCCCCTTAATTAGGCGAGTCAACCGAAAACAAACAATGACTTTTTTAAAAAGTTTCAAATAAAACCAAGTACTAAATCTAAGTACTTAAACCAAATTGACCGAAAAGAGTTCATGGTCAAGACAAAACATCTAAAGGTCAACCAAAAAAAATGTCAACCAACCAAACATAAAAACTGTTTTACAAACCAACCAAAAAAATAAAATTGTTTAAAAGTTACCACCACGAATTTTTAACACAACCATTAAGCAAATTGTTTTAAAAACTTCCTAACTTCCAAAATAAATTTTTCAAAAGAAATAAACCCATATTCAATCTTCTTCCTCCTCGTCCTCGGCTTCAGCTCCTTCTCCTTGTTCAGGATCATTGTCTCCAGCACTTGTTCCAGCACCTGTGGTAGCACCTGCAGCAGCATTTCCTCCCCCTGTTTGTGGAGAAATCTGATCTATAAGAGCCTGCAAGTCTGACTGAATACTCAACCAGGACTGAACCTGAATCTGAACATTCCCCATTACCCTGTGTAAAGACTGAAGAACAACAGTTTTTGATATCATGGTAGAAGTGCTTCCAGAAGTGTCGACAGCACTTTGGGTAGCACCACCTGCTGTACCTGAATGGATAGGGAGTGAAAAATCTGGAACAAATTGATGTGCTTGTGAAGGAGCTTTCTGATATGGTATAGCCCGGGAGACTGAAGGTTTGGTCCATGGTAGATCCTTGTGCCTATTTCCTCTTTTCAGTTGGTTATCTACCACATAAAAACTGGGATCGGAAGTGAAGACATCGGAGCCCACTAAGTGTAGCTTTTGAAAGGTTAGGACACGAAAGATTAAAGAGGGATAAGGGAAGTAGGAAGGGTCTTTCCTCTTAGGCCATGAAGCAAGATGCCGAAACATAAGATTCCCAAAGTTGATTGGTTTGTTCTTTCCTAGCCTATACAAAACTTTAGCTTGCTCCATTGTCAGATTTTGCTCACTTTTTGTTGGGAGCCAGTTAAGCATGCAAAGTTTGTGTAAAACTGAATAAAGAGATGTGAGCTTGGAGGCAGGAAATTTAACCTTGGGATCACTCGGCCATTTTCTAACTTCACCATGGGTAAGGAACTCGGCCATTACATCCTTATTTCAATATAAATTCTCCTCATTAACATTGGGTAATCCTAAGGCTTTGTTAATTATCTCGGTGTTAAAAGAGTAAACTCGACCCCTAACAAGAACCTTACCAAACTCGGGAGAAGTTTCAATATCTATGTTTGGGCTCAAGTTGGCATAGAAGCTCCTTAAGATTTTATCAACATAGGCCTTAGCTTGGGTATTAGGGATTAAAAACTTACGGTCCTCTAGAAATTGGTGCACCCCATTATTTTTCAAATCAACCTCATTAATGTTATTTTCTTCCCAAAAAGGAGTATTGCTATGTTTTAACAAGTATTCCATATTTTCCTTTTTGAAGAACTCTAAGGAAAAATGAGGTATAGGGAATGCACTAATATCCTCTACATGATTTGGCTCATAATCAGACTCAGAATCAGAATCAGATATGAGAGAAGAAGAGTGAGGTGCCTCCTGAGTTTTTGACCGGGTCTGTCGTGGAAGAGGTCTTGTCGAAGGTGCTGTTGCCTTCTTGACAGCACCACTGTCAGCACCTTGAATACCTTTACCCTTTGCCAACCTTCGAGCAGCAGCGGCTAATGTCTCACTTTCCTCTTGATCATCAACCCATGCTTCAAAGTCATCTTCAGAATTTTCTTTCTCCACGGAGTAATTTTCGTCGGAGGCATGAAGGGAAGATAAGCTTTGAGAATCATCTTCTGAGAGCTCAACCGGATCAGAAGGGGTATTTGAGGTCGACTTGCTAAACATTTCCCTTAAGCTGCTTGAAGTCTTCTTTTTAGGTGCTTGGACAGTTGGTGGTTGTGGCGGAGCTTTCCGCTTCTTCTTGGTGGCTTTGGTGGTTGTTGCAGCTGGTTGGGAAGGAGCCATGGCGGGAGGCGCTTGGGCGACTGGAATTGGAGGAGGACCGGACACTACAATCGCCAAATTGGGCGGTGATGTCACTGGTGTTTTCGCCGGTGATGTCTCCATAGGAGAGAAAAATCGAGCCTCACCCGCACTTGGGGAGACTTCCATGGGCTCTGTGGTTGCTTTGGATGGTGAAGCCATTGACGATTTGAGAAGAAGAAGGAAGAATTTTAGAAGAGGGATTTCTAGGGTTTTGATTCGACTGAGAAGGAATGACGAGGGAGAGAGAGATCGGTGAGTTTTGATGAGGGAGGAGGGTCTATTTAGGATTTAATTAGGAAGTATTCAAATGGAAGTTAAATACTCAACATTAAATTGAGATAACTATCTCTAATCCTACAAACACTCAACTCCCCCTATTTTTTAGCTCTCCCTATTTTCTAGCTAGATAGGTAAACTCAAACTCAACTCCCACATTTTTGAAAATCAACCGGCCATTATACCCAAAAAGCCTTTTTTTTAAATAAAATAAAAAAAGAGAATAAAAATTAATCTAAGGTAATTCGGCTTAGGTAAATAAAGTCCATAAAATTTTGAAATGCGAATTAACTTATGACTTCAAAACTTTAGGAAAGTAGTTACCTAATTAGATTTACCAAAATAAAGGAATTTAATAAAAACCTTTTTGAAATAAAAAAACTCAACAAATTACGGGACTTTCGGACTTCCCAAATTTAATTATTGAATCCAAAAATAATAGATAAAAAATAACGTGGCACATACTAATGTGTTATTGGTAATGATGGTAACACTTTAGAAAACACATAAGTCAAATATCCCCTTGATAAAAACGTTTTACTTAAAAGAACATAAGGCACAACAATCCTCATTATTAACACTTGAGGTAAATTGTTAGGCTTCTTTTAAATAAGCATTTGAGGCAAAAACAAGCTTCCCAAATTCAAACACTTGAGGCATAGCAAGCCTTAATTAAGAGTGTTTGAGGTAAAATAAATCTAACAAGTTAGATAAAATAAGCTTGTTCTTCATCTTTAAGCACTTTAAAATAAGTATAATTTACACTTCAATATCTACAAGATAGCATCGTAGTAACGAGCTCCGTGCTTCGAGTCCTTATAAAGTGTAAAAAATACTTTAGTGATTTGCACCTTTCAAGTAGGATACACTGTAGTAGCGAACTCCATGTTCCTAATACTTAGTACAAAATCACTAGATAGTATCTCCCTTTGGCAAGAGTGCATCGTCGCAGCGAACGCCGTGCCCCGAGTTACTTAGGAAATACTATAAGTGCTTTTTGCCTTTTATTTTATCACAAAAATTAGTGACTTTGTCACTTTTGAGTACAAAGGGGATTTGACAAACATGTTAACCAAGTATAAACCTACCAAAACAAAAAGGTCAGGATGTGCCGCCGCGAAGGCTTAAAACGAAAAACTGATTTTTTTTATTATTACAGTGTTACCAGAAGTGTTGACAACACTCAGGGTAACACTAAAAAAACAACAGATTAAAAAATACAAAGACCAAGAGATCCTTTCAAACTTGAAAATCTCTCATGGTCAAGGGCCTTGGTAAAAATGTCAGCAAGTTGATACTTAGTATCAATATGCTCTATGTTTATCAAATCTTTTTCAACCAAGTCTCTTAGAAAATGGTAACGGATATCAATGTGTTTAGTACGGGAATGTTGAACCGGGTTTTTTTGAAATGTTTATAGCACTTAGATTATCACAATACATGGTTAAGATATTACTATCAAGACCATAGTCATCTAACATGTGTTTTAACCAAATGAGTTGGGAACAACAACTACCGGCCGCGACATATTCGGACTCGGCTGTCGAAAGAGACACACAGTTTTGTTTACGACTATACCATGAAACTAAGTTATTACCCAAAAAGAAACACCCCCACTAGTACTTTTCCTATCATCCATGTCACCCGCCCAGTCAGAATCACTAAAACCAACAAGGTTGGTATTAGTATCCTTAGAAAACCATATTCCTAAATCACTCGTCCCCGACACATATTTGATAATTTTTTTGACATAATTTAGGTGGGAAAGTTTAGGACTGGCTTGATATCTTGCGCATACACACACACTAAACATTAAATCAGGGCGACTTGCGGTAAGATAGAGGAGACTACCTATCATAGAGCGATATAAGGTTGGATCCACATCCTCCCCAACTTGGTCCTTTCCCAACTCCAGTGTCGAACCCATTAGTACTTTAGATTCCTTGGCATGCTCCAACCCGAACTTTGTTACTAAACTTTTCGCATACTTGCTTTGAGAAATGAAGATCCCTTCATTCGACTATTTCACCTGCAATCCAAGGAAAAAGTTTAGTTCCCCTATCATACTCATTTTGAAAGTTGATGACATGGCATCCACAAATTTTTTCAAATAGGTTTCAGATGTGGAGCCAAAAACAATGTCATCAACATATATTTGAGCTATGACAAGGGTTTTACCATTTCTTAAGATAAACAAAGTCCTATCGGCTTCTCCTCTAACAAAGCCATATTCTAATAGAAATTGAGTTAATCTACCATACCATGCTCGAGGAGCTTGTTTCAAGCCATATAAGGCTTTTATAAGTTTATAAACATGGTGTGGTTTGAATGGATCTTCAAAACCTTTTGGTTGTTCAACATATATTTCTTTATCAATATATCCATTCAAAAACGCTCCTTTCACATCCATTTGGTGCAATGTGATTTTAAGGTAGCAAGATATAGCCAAGAGGAGTCTTATGGACTCAATTCTAGCCACAGGTGCGAAGGTCTCATCATAATCGATACCTTTGACTTGTGTATATCCTTGAGCCACAAGACGAGCTTTATTACGAACAATGTTACCCGTTTCATCACTTTTGTTTTTGAAAATCCATTTAGTCCCAATAACATTAGTGTTAGCGGGACGGGGAACTAAAGTCCAAACATTATTTCGGGTAAATTGTTCAAGCTCCTCTTGCATAGCTTGAATCCAGAAATTATCTTTTAAGGCCTCAATCAGATTTTTAGGCTCAACGAAGGAAATAAAACAAGAGTGTTTTACCTGAGCATATTTGGTAGACATACACACATATCTTACTATATCTCGATAATTAATAGGCTTTTTGTTTCTCGTTTGAATCCCTTCATTTACTTCCCCTATTACTTATGTAGAAGGATGATTCCTTCTTATTCTGGCTAGGGGGTCTCTCCTTATAACTTCATGAACCTCTGCACCTTCTGGACTTTCTGATTCTGTTTCAGCAACAGTACTGGAATCAGGTGTTACCGGTAGTGTTGTCTCAACAGTGGTAACACTTTGGTCAGTACCTGCTTCAACAACAGAATCATGATTCTCTCTGTTATCATTCAGCTCATCTAACAGAATCAAGGGAGATTATTGTGGTCCTTCACATGTAATGCTCAATAAGTCATCAAAAACAATGTTAACCGACTCTTGGATAGTTTTTAACCATAGGTTATATACCCTATATGCTCTACTATTTTGAGCATACCCAAGAAAGATTGCATTATCACTTTTAGAGTCAAATTTAGTCAATTGATCCCGATCATTTAAAATGTAACACATACACCCAAAAACATGAAAATAGTGAACTTTAGGTTTTTTGCCATTCAAAATCTCATAGGGTGTCATAGTGGTACCGGGTCTTAAGAATTTGCGGTGTGACAAGCGGTATTTAGTGCTTCAGCGCAAAATCTTTTCGAAATTTGTTTAGAAAACAACATTACACGGGCCATTTCAAGTAAAGTCCGATTTTTCCTTTCGGCAATCCCATTTTGTTGAGGCGTTTTGGGTGCCGAGAATTCATGGTGGATTCCCATTTTCTCACAAAAGGAAGAAAAAGAAGCATTTTCTAATTTTTACCATGATCGGATCTTACACGAGAAACAGAAGCACAAAATATGTTTTTGACTTTTGTGTGTAAGGTTCTAGACTTTTCAAAGGCCTCAGATTTTTCGTTTAAGAAAAAGATCTAAGAGAATCTAGAAAAATCATCAACAACTACTAAAGAATATTTCTTACCACCCAAACTATCGACTTCAACAGGACCCATTAAATCCATATGTAAAAGTTGAAAACAATGTGTTGTTCCAGAGTACTGCTCATGGTATTGGGTAGCACTGTGGCCAACACGAGTTTGTTTGCCTTTAAGACAACTTTCACAAATGATTTTATTTTTGAAATCCAAATTAGGAACACATTGAATAGCACCAAGTTTAATAATCTTTTTAATGTTTCGAAAATTGGCATGTCCCAACTTTTGGTGCCATAAGGTTGTGACATCAACTCTCACGGAGTTGCATACCTGTTTGTCTTCCACACAATAATAATTGTCGGTTGATCTAGTACCTGACATCACACACTTGTTAGTACGATCAAAGACCTCACAAGTATTTTTGTTGAATTTCACCTCTAAATTGTCATCACAAAGTTGGCTTATACTAATTAAATTAGCTACAAGACCATCTACATGTAAGACATTTTTTAAAGCGGGGAAACCGGACACATTTAAAGTTCCTTTCCCGATTATCTTACTCTTACTACCACCACCATAAGTAACATTACCTCCAAGAACAGATTCATAGTCTTTTAGAAAATATTTTGTTCCCGTCATGTGACGTGAACACCCACTATCAAAATACCATGAATCTTTAACATTAGTTCTTAAGGCAGTAAACACAACATCACATATTTGATTGTTTTTAGGTCTCCATTCTTTCTTTCTTTGGATTTTGTTTCTCTGACGAACAGTGATATCAGAAGTAGTGGGTAACACTTCAGATAGCACTGAGGAGCTGGACTGAGTTCTTTTCAGAAAAGTATAACAATTGTTTCTAAAATGTCCAGCGGTGTGACAATAACTACACACTTTCCCTTTGTCAGAGATTTTGGAAGAAAAATCATTAGCCTTTCCACGTTCATTTAAGAAACATGTTTGATTATCATCGAAAGATAAAGAAGAGATGATATTATCTAAAGAATCTTGGAAACCAATACCTGCCCTGAGAGGTTTACTTAACATGAGGATCTCATCCAGTTTGGTAGACCCCGTGTTGAGTTTCTTAAGTGTGGTTTCGGCGAGGGACAATTTGGCCGTGACTTTTTCAAGCTCAGCATCCTTCTTTGTGAGCTCGATTTCAAGAGTAGCCACGCCAAGTCTTAGTTTCTGAGTTTCTTTGGTCAAGAATTGCACCATACTATGATCCTTCTTGTATTCTTCAAGGATATCCTCATAAAGGTTCCTCAATCCTCTTATGAGTTCATCCTTACTCATCTCAGCATCCTCTTGAGAACTTCCTGCATCCAGATTAATAGACCCCACAAAACAAACAGCATTATCAGCATTGAAATCATTATACCTGCTGGGTGTTATCACAGGTGTTATCCCACTTGGGTTATCACTTGGGATATCACTTTCTGTGTTCGAGTCACATACAGTGACAAATATGGTTGTCTCATCTGGTTCTTGAGCATGGTCCACTCCTTCTTCTTCATTATCACTGAGAGACACCCACAAGCTCTTACCCTTCTTCCTTAGATTATTTGCGCATTCATTGGCATAGTGACCCCATCCTGAACAAGTATGACATTGAATGGAGTCGAGGTAATTGGGATTGGAGCTCGACTGATCCGAGGATGCCCTACGGATTGGAGTCGCCTTCTGGGTGGTTGGGAGTGACCTCCTTGGCATCGAATCATACACCTTGGTTTGTTTCTCCTATGCCTTTACCTGCATATTCTCCTTGTTGAACTTTCTTAACATAGAGTTATATTTCCTAGCAAGTAAAGCAACACTAGTATTTTCATCCATTTCATCAAAAACTTCATCTTCCTCATCGTTTACACAAACCGAAGGAAGATTTTTTAAAGCAACATTTTTTCCTTTAATAGCATCACTTTGATCAGTGAGATTTAATTCAAAATTTTGCAAAATGCTCATCAAAGTGTTGATATCCATGGTTGCAAGATTGTGAGCCTCTTCAATAGATGAAAATTTAATATTGAAGCGCTCAGGAAGAGTTCTAATTGATTTTGAAACAAGTTGTTTGTTAGTAAAGGGTTCACCCAAAACTTGACATTCATTTGCAATATCAATAAGTTTTTCAAAATATGAAGAAATACCTTCATTTTCACTCATCCTCAATCTTTCAAATTTACTAGTGAGCCTCCTAAGCTTAGTTTCACGCACACTACCATCCCCTTCACAAAATCTTTGTAAAGTATCCCATGCCTCCTTAGCCGTGGGAGTATTTTGAATGAGTTTAAAAATATGCATATCAACCCACTCATAAATGGCATTAAGTGCCTTTTCATTAAAACTAGCCAGGTTGTTTTCCTCATTAGTCCACTCGGATTCAGGCTTGACTTGAATGTCACCATCCTCATCCGGCAGCAATAATGGGACAGAATAACCATTCACAATAGATCGCCAAGCCCGGATATCAATTGATTTGATATACGAACGGAGGCGGATCTTCCAATAGGCGTAATTCGAACCATCAAGAACAGGAAGCCTCTTTTGATTAGGATTTGCAGGATCATAAGCCATGACACACTGGACCGAAGTACTTAGTATATCAAGTAACCATCTCTGATACCAATTGAAAAAGTGAGTCGATGTTTAAGTCAGAAAGGAAGTGATATCAAAGGTGTTGTCACTACAACGATGTCACTTCTGGCAACACTTAACACACACGAACAGAAAATAATTTCTGGAAAGAGTTTACAGCGGAAAATCAACACAAGAATTATTTTTCTCAAGATATATAAATTATATATCTTGAGGGATGCCTCAAAAGGCGAGACCTTTCACTAATAATTTGAAATGAAGTACAAGGCCGAGGTTTCCTAATGCTATTACAATGAAAGCTTTGTGGAACGATTAAGACTATACACGAGACCCTATCCTAGAAAAGACAAACTTATAATACTCGATTACAAGAATGGAAAAAGGTTTAGGAGGATTGGGTTTATCGGAACCATGGAGTGTATAGACTTTTCTTGTGAGGAGTGTGTGTTCTTGCTTCAAGTGTTGTGTCTTCAATGCTTCACCTCCTTCACTATTTATAGGCTTCAAGAATACTTGGGCGTTACTCATAATGGCTTGGAGAGGTGGTAAAAATGTGGGTAGAGAGTGGAGTTAGTTGGCCGAGCCTTGGGGAGGATAATTCCCACATTTCCTAATTTGTAGGAACAAATTCTTTGTGCCCAGGTTTTGTGCTTCGCCTTGTTGTACTTCCTAGATTCAGCGCCTTGTACTTTCTCCTCCATAACTCAGTCGTTGAATGGGTCAAATACCCATGTGATTGTTGTTAAGAATATCCCACATGTTTATGGATAAAATCCCATTTTATCCATAACTTCTTTTTAACTTCCTTGCATTATTCTAGCATAGGTTATACCTGAAAATGGACCAACACATACAAAAAAACTTGCAATAATATTAGTCATTAGTCCAGCAATTATTTATGAAGCAAATATACAAATATAATTCTTCAGCCCGTCGGCAACACTGGGAAAGTGTTGGCAGCACTTGTGGTAACACCACGTTCTGCACTTACATACCTAATCCCCCTCCACTGTGGATGTTTTATTTCTTGACATGTTTAAAATCATTTAAAAAAAACCAATCGGGAAATCCACCCAAATCGATTCCCGGTTGTGAATTTAAATGAACATGCCTAGATTAGGAGACTCCCTTGTACATTAACATATACATTTTCATAAGTTAGGAAATAAAGAAAATTCAAAGACAAACTAAAATGAAGCGTAGGCGGAAGCATGCTAGAGACCGAAAGGGCGAGTGGAGTGCTTAACACCTTCTCTTCCCGTAACTTAGCCCCCGAACCCACTTCTTTTTCAAAACAAAATGTTTTATCTCTATTTTCCTTAAATAAAATGAGGTGGCGACTCTTCTTTTCAAAAACCGAAGTAGGGAAACCATTATGAGAGACCGATCTTTTCGATTAAGTTCGAAAGGCACGGGCTCTCACAGTGACGACTTCGCTGGGAACATTTTCAAAAGTGGGCTAAACTCAAATGCGTGGTTTCCGCCATTATTTGATTTTCCCATGTATATACATGTCCTAACTTTGTTTTGCAGGTTTTTTCCTTACATTTTTGTAAATAATAAAACAAAAACTAAAAATAAAATATATATATATATGTGCTTTTCTTGCTTTTTCTCAAAAAATCATTTTTTCAAATTAGAGACCGCACACACATTGCACGTTTTCAAACTTCCGACTTAGCAACCGTACAAACCTTAGGGAATGTAGTGTGAATACGTGTGTTTGAAATTGGGAATATTCATAGTAACATTTAAAATATGAGAGTCGCCACGCCGTTTTAATTAAAGCCAAAACATTGAGAAAAAGCATGTTTAATGGGTTCGGGGGTCAAATTACAACAAGAGAAGAATATTGAACGTTATCACTCCTATTGCCCGAATTGATCGGTCTTTCTATCATGATGCGGTGTATGTAGTGTGTTAGTGATTGAGACCGGATCCGAAGATTGCCTACGTTCCTCTCAAGGTGAGAAGCTCAGGTCAGCGTAGTTCGCAGAAGAATTTAGAATAGGCAGAAGAATCGGGATCATGCATAATGAGGGGAGAATTACCTAAAGATTAGGGTTTAGAAGTAGTTCCTAGATCATCCTCGGGTTGATGAACCCTAGATCATCATCGGCTATGAAATAACATGTAATTATGAAGATCGCAACCCTAAATATAGCATAAATAAGGTTTTAATCTATGAACACGATGAACATATGAAGAAAATATATGAACATATGAATGAGCATGCAAAGAATATGAAGAAACTATGAATAAACATGTACGAACATGAATACAAAAGATCTACATTAAAAAATAATGCAAGAACACGAAGAAAAAGTTAGAAAACTTACCTATGTTGGCAAGAAATAAACTTTTGATCTCCTTGAGTGTTTGAATCTTTAATTAGGGAGAAAATTGTGTTTAAGAACTCCAAAATTCGGACTTAGAGCTCTCCAAATCGGATCTTTAAACCAATAGCATGGGATTGGTTTATATAGTAAACTGATGGGAAGATCTGACGGTCAGGATCATCCAGCGCAAGGTTGGCCGCCTGGCCATGGTTGAAGCCGGTGACAATAGTGGCCGCGTGGCCAAGATCAACGCGGAGCAAGGTTGGCCGCGTGGCCAAGGATGCCGGCTGACATGATTCTTAAGCTAGGGTTTCTGCATGGTTTTAAGGACACCATTTACTACCTAATTTGATAGATTTTGTCATAAATGAGATATTTTGGGAATCCGGGACAAGTCTTTGTAAGGTTTCTAATTCCTATAAAGTCCTTGTATTTTTGGGAAAGTCCTAATAAACTCATTTTCAGGTCGGGTACTAACAGTAGCCCCTCGGCGACGCTTCTTGCAAGGCAATGTGGGGTCGACGATAAAAGAAGGATCCGTCTGAAACATGAGTTCCAAAACAGATGAAAGGTAAGGGAACGGCTGAACCTTGACAGGCGACCTACGTATCCGCGGGGGAATCAAGCCAAACGTAGTTCAAATCTGATGGAAATTGGGAATGACTGTCCTCTGATGGGGAACAAAGTCTTCTGCTGGGGAAAATGCACCTGCTGGGGATGAGAGATGACCGCGTCGGTCGGGTGGCTGAACCTTTTCAGGTTTCCTACGTATCCTCCGAGGAATCAAGCCGGTCGTAGTTCAGAGCGATTAGAGAAAAGCGAGCCATCGGACTTCTGCTAGGGATAATAAATCTACGGGCACTATCCTGTATGAAGAACGAACATTCGTTAGGAAATGAAGTCATTTGGGAAAAAAAAAGATTACGTTGTCTAAATAATCCCAAGATGGAATGGTAAACGCAATCAGGATCGCCAGGGCTCCTGCCGATTATGCTAACAAAATGCCGAGGCTTCTGCCAACCACGAGCGATCAAGGATACGTATGTCATAGAGGCGCCGAAGTCTCTACAATCATACGAATCCTAATAATAGGTACTGGATCTCTCGCAAACAGAAACGCCGAGGCTTCTGCCAATCACGATTGATCAAGGATACATATGTCATAGAGGCGCCGAAGTCTCTACAATCATACGAACCCTAATAATAGGTGTTGGATCTCTCGCAAACAGAAACGCCGAGGCTTCTGCCAATCGCGATCGATCTAGAATGCGTATGTCATAGAGGCGCCGAAGTCTCTACAACCATACAAATCCTAATAATAGATGCTGGATCTCTCGCAAACAGAAACGCCGAGGCTTCTGCCAATCGCGATTGATCTAGGATGCGTATGTCATAGAGGCGCCGAAGTCTCTACAACCATACGAATCCTAAGCAAATATCAGGAAATGCTAAAATAATAGATGCTGGATCTCTCGCAAACAGAAACGCCGAGGCTTCTGCCAATCGCGATCGATCTAGGATGCGTATGTCATAGAGGCGCCAAAGTCTCTACAACCATACGAATCCTAAGCAAATATTTGGAAATGCTAAAATAATAGATGCTGGATCTCTCGCCAACAGAAACGCCGAGGCTTCTGCCAGTCGCGATCGATCTAGGATGCGTATGTCATAGAGGCGCCGAAGTCTCTACAACCATACGGATCCTAAGCAAATATTCGGTGAAGAATGGAAATTTTTAGGGGCTTTCCGTTCCCAAAGGTAACGAATATCAGTCACAATAGTGCTAAGGGCACCTGAAATGAACAAAGGGGAATGTACTTGGGGTAAAACTGAAATTTTGCATGTGGAGGCAAAGATGATGGATTGTTATGAAGTCGCAAACGGGATGAACTCTCGGGGAGTCACAAAGGTGATAGACTCTCGGGGAGTCACAAGGGTGACGGACTCTCGGGGAGTCACAAAGGTGATAGACTCTCGGGGAGTCACAAAGGACTCTTTGGTGAGTCACAAAGGCAAAGGACCTTTAGGGAGACGCGAAGGAGATGGACTCTCGGGGAGTTGCTAATATGGGAAACATGATCTGGGTTCCGCTTATCCTAATTTAGGAGGGAATGAGGCTACGAGCCATTGAGACCAAGGTGTTAGGTAAGGGACATTTTTCTTGGTTGCCTAGAGGTAGGACCTAAGGCTTTTTAAGGAAGGGGAATAAGGAAGATGGTGATCTCCTAATCTTGAGATAGGGATGCCAAAGATGTCACGGCTTCTTGGGCTTTAGATTATGTCTTGGAGATAATGTCGGTTACCTAGGCTTACAGGCTAGGGATTGGAGTTCATTTAAGCATGAGGAGAATATTCTATCCTAGGCTTAGTGCTAGGGCTTTGAGGTTTGGGAACTTCCTAGATGTTAGGGTTTCGAACAAAGGTTTGGAAACTGGTGTTTAAGGACCATGACTCTCCTAGGTTTGGGACTAGGGTTTAGGAATTTCCTAGGTCTAGGAGGCTAGGGCTTGGAGTTGTGGTAGGCTCAGAGGTTGCAAAGGCATTTGGCTTTTTAGACATAAGGCTGGGAGTTGGAAAGGTTGTGAATTCTTAGGCTTGAGACCATGGACCGTTGGGAAGAGGGATTGCTTTTGTGGAAGGTCCACTAAGCTTAATGTTAGGGTTCACCGTTTTCTGGGATTGGTGACTATGGCTTGGAAATGTTCCTGGTAACCTAGGCTTTGGGCTAGGTTTTAAGGCTAAGGACTGTAAACTTCCTATATTTTGAGACAAAGGTGAAGGAATTTCCTAGGTCTAGGACTAGGGTTTGAAGGGAATGTTGAATCCTAGGCTTGATGATAGAGTTTAAAGAGGATAATTTCTACCTAGGCTTGAGGCTAGGGCTTTAGAAAGAATACGACTACCTAGGCTTGAGGCTAGGGTTTGGAGCGAATGCGAGTACCTAGGCTCGAGGCTAGGGTTTAGAGCGAATGCGACTACCTAGGCTCGAGGCTAGGGTTCAGAGCGAACGCGGCTTCCTAGGCCTGAGGCTAGGGTTGATTAAGTTTTGGACAGGGCATTGTATCCTAGGTTTTGGGTTAGGGTTCAATAAGACGGGGGATTAAGATTGTAAATTTCCTAGGTTTCGAGACTAGGGTTTCGGGAATTTGGAAATGATGTTGCATGCGGGGCTTTGGAAATTCCCTAGAACTTGGGCTAGGGTTAAAGAGGATGTTGCGGTTTCATAGGCTTAAGGATATGTGACTACCTAGGCTTGAGGCTAGGGTTTGGGGAGAACGCGACTTCCTAGGTTTGAGGCTAGGGTTTGGAAAGACTACCTAGGCTTGAGGCTAGAGTTTGGAGGGAATGTGACTACCTAGGCTCGAGGGTAGGGTTTAGGAAGGATGTGGCTACCTAGGATCGAGGTTAGGGTTTAAGAAGGATGTAACTTCCTAGGCTTTAGGCTAGGGTTTGGAAGGATGTAATTACCTAGGCTTGGGGCTAGGGTTTGGAGAGAATGCGACTACCTAGGCTTGAGGCTAGGGTTTGGAGGGAACGTGACTACCTAGGCTTGAGGCTAGGGTTTGGGAAGATGTGATTACCTAGGCTTGAGGCTAGGGTTCGGAGCGCATGTGACTTCCTAGGCTAGAGGCTAGGGTTTGTAGAGGATGTGGCAACCTAGGCTTGAGGCTAGGGTTGAGAGAATGTGATTGCCTAGGTTTAAGGCTAGGCTTCGGATAGAAGGTGACTACCTAGGCTTGTGGCTAGGGTTCTGAGCGTATGTGTTAAGGAGACCGGGGCCTAATGGAATGGTAGGCGTGAGATCTAGGAGATCGAAGGCTAGGTAGGGTAGCGTTGGGACATAAGGCTTTCAAGCGGGTAAGTCTTTTGTCCTAGAGAAACCGCGTTATGGGTTAGGACCAACCAGGTTTGAGGTCGGCCAAGGTGCAACGGATTGGGATTGGATGATCCTAGTACCTAATACGCATGTCGGGCTTAGATCCTAGAGTGTTTGAAAGTTTAGGCTAGGTGCGAACCGTAGGTGCAGGAAATGGTTTTGGATATATGACCATGTTGGCGCTTTAGGTAAAGGGATTGAGTGTCCAAGACTTTGCTTGAGTACAATAGGTACCTTAAGTTGGATTGGGTATGCTTTGGTCTCGCGTGACCAAGCTCGTTCGGCGATTGCGAAGGTGGGTTTGGTATGGGACTAAAGGTGTTAAGCGCATGATTTTTGACTGGACGGGTTTTGATATCTTTATGGCATATCACGGTACGCGGGAGGTCTTATGCGTTCGAGCACGCTTGAGGTTTGGACTCGTGGGGAAGAAAGGTTTGAGATCCATGGAGTTCAAGGGTGGACCTTGTAGGTGGTGAGGTTTAGACTCGGCTCGGATTAAGTAGGTTAGAGACCTAAGTGGTTGAAGGTCAGACTAGGAAGTCTTTTGAAGCTAAGGAGTGACACTAGGTTTAAGAGTGGCAGGGCCATGGTTTGGGTATGACAGTATGCGTATATGGCATTGTTTTGGTTGGACAAAGCAGGCTTGGGAACTAAAGAGTTCTAAGGGTCGACATCTAAGGTTATAGACCTAGAGGGTAGACAATTTTGTGATCTAAAGGGTTTAGGAGTTGAGACCTAAGGTGTGAATCGGATATGCTAGAGACTTAAAAGATAGGCGATTGGTAGACTCGAGTGGTCTTGGGATCTAAAGGATCGCTCAACAGGTTAGACTGAGTGGACCTAAGAGGTTGGACCTAGGAGGATAAGAGAGCTATTGCTTAGACAAGGTAAGGATGAGTATGTGTTGGTAGGTTTGAGATCTAGGAGATCGGGTAGGCTCGGGACCGATAGGTTCGGGACCTAATGGGTCACCCTAAGGATTTGGCTTTGGTTAACTGGTTTAAGGTCTGAAGTTTTGGGTAGAACCGGTTTGAGGCCGAAGGGGTCATGCTACGAACTTGCGGAAGGTCGAGCTAAGAGGTTATGATGAAACCTAGGTAAGACTCACCGGGCAGGTTTGGGACCTAGGTAAGACTGATCGGGTAGGCTCGGGACCTAGAGAGTTTATGGTGTAACTTAGGCAAGACTGACAGGGTAGGCTTGGGACCTAAGGTTTTGAACCAGGTAGGTTGGGACCTAAGGGTATCCTATTGTGTAGGAAATAGGGTGAAGGACCGAGTCGGTTCAAGAATCACAAAGATGGGTCTCAGAGTGGACCGAGGAGGTTTATACAAATTTTATGGAGATCGAGAGTGTGGGTTTATAAACAAAGTGTCGGGGAGGAGAAAACTTTATGAAAGTGTTATGATCTTATACAGATGTCTTATAATTAATTATGATTCGAATCAATCCAAATAGGTCGTCGCGTGCCGAGTTTGACGATGAGGGGTGCCCTTCTTCTAAGTGTATCCTTGTTGACGCCTCGGTATTTTCTGGGAAACCACATAGTCGACCCATTCCGTTGGGGATTATCTAATTTGGTGAGCGGGTACCCTCCCTCCTTTGAGAAACTCTACGTCAAACTTGATGATGAGTGATGCCCTTCTTCTAAGTATATTCTTGTTGGGACCTCGGTATTCTCCGAGAGAACACATAGTCGACCCATTCTGTTGGGGAAGCCCCAGTTCGATAAGGGTGTAGAGCGGGGTATCCTACCTCCTTTAAGACGCACCCTTTTTTCTGCCTAGACCGCCCTTTCGGGTTTTCAATCTAGCGGGCATCTCTTTTGCGTCATCTTTTTTTTTTTTTTTTTTTTTCTTTTTTTTTTTTTTTTGAAAATCGTTCAGTCGACTCAAAAAAGGAAAAATAATTGTTTAAACATGCGGGGGCATTTTGGTGATAGTGAGAGGGAGAGAGAGATAGTACTCGCATTTTGACACTTTGGACAATTGAGTGTATATAAAAGGAAGGAAACCCCTGCTTGACAGAAAGTAAGTGTTTAGCTCTTTCCTAGATTGTAGAACAAAAGACTTGTCGAGACATTTGAAAATTGTTTTATTCAAGATTCTCATTTGATTGCTCGAGAATGGACCTCGTTGATTAGTTAATGAGTTATAGTTAATTGGTAAACAAGTAGCCTCAAATTAATAAATGTTTTGATCAATTGTGAGTGAAGAAGTCAGGAGTAGAAATATGGGGGAAGAGAGAAGAGAAAGAAAATTGGCTCGAGGTGGGTTGTGTATATTTTGGACCGAACAGGGAGGTTGCCTACGTTCTCCTCAAGGTGAGGAGCTCAGGTCCGCGTAGTTCGGGGATGACCCGCTTGATGATGGTGTCGGGTTTCAGTGGGTATGTGTGGGAGGAAAGAAAAGAAAGAAAGTTGGCCCAAGGTAGGTTATGTTTGGCTTTGAGTGGTTGCCCGGTTGACGATGAAGTTGGGTTTTGAGTTTAGGGGTGTGAGGTTCGTTTGAGGTGAGTTGTTTTTTGTAGCTCATTGCGGTGGATTACTCCTTTATAGTTGTTGCAGTGGATTGCTCCATCGTAGTTGTCATGGGTTGCTGCCGTTTATCTACTTTGTAAGGAAAGAAAGGAAAATAGAACATTTGAGGTGAAAAGAAAATGGGACTTTTACTTTTCCATGGTGATAGCCCCTTCTATTTTTCTTTTTCTTTTTTATTTTATCTTTTGTGCACACCCTTTTTTTTTTGCCTAGGCCGCCCTTTCGGGTTTTCAACCTAGCGGGCTTCTTTTTGTGCAATGCTCTAACTTTTGCCTAGGTCGCCCTTTTGGGTTTCAACCTAGCGAGCCATATATTTTTTATATTTGTACATGAAACATTGGGAAAGACAAGCCCCTAGTTTGCTTTCGCCTCTCTCGATTGCGAGGTAGCTTCCTTCTAGTTCAAGCGGCCTTTTGCTGGCGCCGGGCATCCTAGCCCCTTGATTTTCACCGGTAGAGCTCCATTGGATTATCACGTGCACCAATTAATGGCATAAATGACTTCGTGCACTTGTCTTACATTTGCGATGGAATACGGACAGCCCCAGTGTAACGGCATGTAGTACTCATGAAGGGAACAAACCAACCCTTTAAATTGTGGCAGCATGGATGTCTATTTGATGATGAGCAAACGCAGTCCATTTCTTTGTCACGACCTTATAAAAAGGGGTCTAATGGTGGGATGAGAGGCGTATGAGGATAGTGTATGGGAGAAGGTGTATATAGAGAGTGTACATGAAGTGTGTACAAGGAGTGAGTGTATAGAGAGAGTGTATGGGGGTAGAATGTAGAGAGAAGAGAAAGTGATTCGTTCATCCCAATTGATCGAAGCATTTGTTATTTTGAGATTAATCGTTTACTTAGTTATGTGAATGGTTTGTGGGTCCATCTACCTTTTAATGAGTCGTCATTAATGAGTAAGATTAAGATTAATTCACCATATATAGATATAGCAATCAAGCGAAAATGGTGAATAAGACAATTTTCATGAAATTGATATATGCAAGCTTATGTCTCAAGTCTAGAGAGAAAAGAAAAGAAATAAAGACCCTTTTATTGGAACTAAAAGATTTAAACTGACTAGTCCGGGGTGGACTTTTACTTAAAGAAACAAAAATCGTCCAAGGTGGACTTTTGACTAAGGACACTCTAGAACCTACGAAGACTGAATTACCCTTTTCTTTTCTTTTATTTAAAGGAGGTAGCCCCAATTTCCTCTTTTGCCCATGCCCATGTATTCGGTTGGCGGGTGATGGCTCCGCTGTCAATGAGGCTTTGAATCTTTCTCCTTAATTGGAGGCAATCTTCGGTGTCATGCCCAATGCACTGGTGGTATTGGCAGTGTTTGGAGGGATCCAAGCCTTGCTTCACCCTACTTGGTTAGACTTTTGAAGAGTTTGGCTAACGACATACCTAAGTCGTCGAATTCGCGCTCGTCCTTCCTTTCACGAACTGTCTTTGAGGGTGATTTAGGTACCGGCACCCCTTGTTGATGTGTAGTCATAGGAGGCATCCCGACGGGGACAGTCTGTGGCGGCCCGTACATTTGAGGAGCGTACGGGTGTTGACATTGAGCAAGAGGGAGAACTCGACTGAGGTAATCATAAACGCCACGAATGTCAGACAAATGGCGCCTCTCGATATCTCTTAGGGTATTATGCATCTCCTTCTGAAAGTGTGTTGCTTGCTCGTTGAGAATGGCCTTAAAGTGGATTGCTTGTTCATCGAGGATGGCTTCGAAGTGGGATGCTTGCTTACTGAGAGCAGTACCGGTGTAGAGGATTGTCTCGGGATCTTGGGTAGCAGCTTCAGTTGCAACTTCGATGTTCCTTGCAGCCGACATGATGCAGAACTCTATGTCATGAAAGAATTAGATTCGTATTTAATGATAAGGCATCGTTATAAAATCATTTTTTGGAAAAGAGTCGGTCTCCACATTTTTGAAATGCATTTTGGTAAAAAATTGAAAGTTTGACCGGGCCGAAGTTGCCTACGTTCCCCTTATCATGAGGGAGAGGTCCCACACAATAAGAGGCTCAGGTCGCCGTAGTTCGAATCAAGTTAGACTTTTAAAAAGACGTGAGAGGTGACCATAGGGGTCAATTTGATAGAGTCTTTTTAAGATAAAGAGCGATCTTGAGGTCAAAAGCAGGAGATGACTCGGTCTGTAGTCAAGCATGGGTGGGAAGACCTATAGGAATCGGGTAAGGTTTGACTTAAGGTTTGACCTAAATTTGACCTAAGGTTTGACCTAAGGTTTGAGACAAGAAATGGTTCAAGCTAGGATGCGACGATAATGGTGGGTTGACCTAGATGGGTAAAGGATAGGTCGACCTAAATGAGAAGGGTTGGATTGACCTATATGGTGAATGAATCAAGATAGCGGGATGTAACGGGTTGCCTATGGGATGATCTAAGCGGGATAGACATGGTTTGAGCTAAGCGAGTCTAAGGTTGACCTATTCGGGTTGGTGGACCAAGGAATGTTGGAGATTGACCTAGATGGATCCAAGATAGGTAAGTCGACCCAAGCGGGTCGCGGGTTGACCTAGATGGGTCAAAGGTAAAGGGGTAGTTTTAACCTAAGACGGACGAGTTGACCTAGATGGGTCGAGGATGGTGTGTGGACCTAAACGGGTTGAGACGGGTTGACCTAGGTTGGTATGGACAACGGTGGGTCAAATAATGACCTAGGTGGGTCAGGATGACGGTTAGACCTAAGCGGGTTAAGGTCAAAGGTAATTGGGTTCACCTATGGAATCAAAGATTGACCTAAGAGGTCGAAAACGGATAAGGTTGACCTAGGAGTCCAAGTTTGACCTAAGAGGTCGAAGGTGATTGGGTTGACCTAGGAGGTCAAAGGTTGACCTAAGAGGTCAACGGGTGATAATGTTGACCGAGGGGTCCAAGGGTAGACCTAAGAGGTCAAAGGTGGATGAGGTTGACCTAAGAGGTCAAAGGCGGATGAGAATGACCTATGGGGTCAAAGGTTGACCTAAGAGGTCAAAGACGATAAAGTTTACCTAGGGGGTTAAATGTGACAAGGTTGTCCTAGGAGGTCAAGGGTTGACCTAAGAGGTCAGAGGCGGATAAAGTTGACCTAGGCGGTCAAGGGTTGACCTAAGAGGTCGAGGGGTGACCTAAGAGGTTGAGGGTGATAAGGTTGACCTAGGAGGTCAAGGGTAGACCTAAGAGGTCAAAGGAAGATAAAGTTAACCTAGGGGGTCAAAGGTAGACCTAAGAGATCAAAGGTTGGTACGGTTGACCTAGGGGGTCAAAGGTTGACTTAAACGGATAAGATTGACCTAATGGGTCAAAGGTTGACTTAAACGGATAAGATTGACCTAGGGGGTCAAAGGTTGGCCTAAGAGGTCAAAGGGTGGTAAGGTTGACCTAGGAGGTCAAAGGTTGACCTAGGGGGTCAAAGTTTGGCTTAAGAGGTCAAAGGTAGATAAGGTTGACCTTGGAGGTCAAAGGTTGGGAAGGTTGACCTAGGTGGTCAAAGGTTCACCTAGGAGGTCAAAGGTAGGTAAGGTTGACCTAGGGGGTCAAAGGTTGACCTAGGAGGTCAAAGGTAGGTAAGGTTGACCTAGGGGGTCAAAGGTTGACTTAAACGGATAAGATTGACCTAGGGGGTCAAAGGTTGACTTAAATGGATAAGATTGACCTAGGTGGTCAAAGGTTGTCCTAAGAGGTCAAAGGGTGGTAAGGTTGACCTAGGAGGTCAAGGGTTGACCTAAGAGGTCGGAGGTTGATAAAGTTGACCTAGGGGGTCAAGGGTAGACCTAAGAGGTCAAAGGTTGGTAAGGTTGACCTAGGGGGTCAAAGGTTGACTTAAACGGATAAGATTGACTTAGGGGGTCAAAGGTTTGACTTAAACGGATAAGATTGACCTAGGGGGTCAAAGGTTGGCCTAAGAGGTCAAAGGGTGGTAAGGTTGACCTAGGCGGTTAAAGGTTGACCTAGGAGGTCAAAGGTAGATAAGGTTGACCTAGGAGGTCAAGGGTTGACCTAAGAGGTCGGAGGCGGATAAAGTTGACCTAGGCGGTCAAGGGTTGACCTAAGAGGTCGAGGGGTGACCTAAGAGGTCGAGGGTGATAAGGTTGACCTAGGAGGTCAAGGGTAGACCTAAGAGGTCAAAGGCGGATAAGGTTGACCTATGGGGTCAAAGGTTGACCTAAGAGGTCGAAGGTTGACCTAAGAGGGTCAAGAGCGGAGAAAGTTGACCTAGGGGGTCAACGGTTGACCTAAGAGGTTAAAAGACAAATGAGGTTGACCTAGGGGGTCAAAGGTTGACCTAGGAGGTCAAAGGTTCAGAGAGTTGACCTAGGCGGTCAAAGGTTGACCTAGGGGGTCAAAGGTTGAGAAGGTTGACTTAGGCGCTCAAAGGTTGACCTAGGAGGTCAAAGGTTGACCTAAGGGGTCAAAGGCGGATAAGGTTGACCTAGGAGGTCAAAAGTTGGTAAGGGTTGACCTAGGGGGTCAAAGGTTGAGAAGGTTGACCTAGGCGGTCAAAGGTTGAGAAGGTTGACCTAGGCGGTCGAAGGTGAAGGGTAGACCCAAATGGATCGCAATGATGGCCCAACGGATGAGCGATGGACCTTAGAGATCGCCTAGATGCAATGCACATTTTATTTTGCGAAAAGTTTTGCATTTATTTACATCCTAAATGGGTGGTCCGAGGAGTGTCCTAATCTCTATGTGTGGGTTGACACGGGTTAGGTTAAAGGTTCCCACCGCTCGCGGAACGTACACGGTGAGTGGAGTAGACGAGTGACTCGAAAAATGTGAGGCAGTAGCGCACAAATTCCTGCACATCGAATACTCCGGGTAGTAGGGACCTGTGCAGTGCGGACACGGACTAGTGGTAGCGTGTGGCAAGAAACTAATTCTTTTTAAGGAGAAAAGAGAGAAGTTTTGAATGTTTGAATGATGCCATGCAATGCAATGCAGGAGAAGGAAAATAATGTACAAGGGAGCATAGCAGAGTTTTGTTTGACCCTAATACTAAGGCGAAAATAACAAAGGTACAAGGATACCAGGTATATACAAAGTACAAGTATCAACAAAGTACAAGTATTAACATTGCGGGGTGCACGTGTGCATGTGTAAACATGGCAAGTATGTGAGGTGCATGTATAAACATGGCAAGTGTGTGCATGTGTAAACATGGCAAGTGTGTGTAGGGTGCATGTGTAAACATGGAAGGTGTGTGAGGTGCATGTGTAAACATGGCAAGTGTGTGTGAGGTGCATGTGTCAACATGGCAGGTGTGTGTAGGGTGCATGTGTATACATGGCAGGTGTGTAGGGTGCATGTGTAAACATGGCAAGTGTGTGCATGTGTAAACATGGAAAGTGCGTGCATGTGTAAACATGGCAAGTGTGTGTAGGGTGCATGTGTAAACATGGCAGGTGTGTGTAGGGTGCATGTGTATACATGGCAGGTGTGTGTAAAGTGCATGTGTAAACATGGAAAGTGTGTGAGGTGCGTGTGTAAACATGGCAAGTGTGTGCATGTGTAAACATGGCAAGCATCATGATGTGACGAAAGTTAGACCCACTAAGTTTGAAAAAGTTTCAAACTTAGTGGGGTGCATGTGTAAACATGGCAAGTGTATGTGAGGTGCATGTGTAAACATGGCAGGTGTGTATAGGGTGCATGTGTATACATGGCAGGTGTGTAGGGTGCATGTGTAAACATGGCAAGTGTGTGCATGTGTAAACATGGAAAGTGCGTGCATGTGTAAACATGGCAAGTGTGTGTAGGGTGCATGTGTAAACATGGCAGGTGTGTGTAGGGTGCATGTGTATACATGGCAGGTGTGTGTAAAGTGCATGTGTAAACATGGAAAGTGTGTGAGGTGCGTGTGTAAACATGGCAAGTGTGTGCATGTGTAAACATGGCAAGCATCATGATGTGACGAAAGTTAGACCCACTAAGTTTGAAAAAGTTTCAAAGCAGTCCCCAGCAGAGTCGCCGCTGTGAATACGTGTGTTTGAAATTGGGAATATTCATAGTAACATTTAAAATATGAGAGTCGCCACGCCGTTTTAATTAAAGCCAAAACATTGAGAAAAAGCATGTTTAATGGGTTCGGGGGTCAAATTACAACAAGAGAAGAATATTGAACGTTATCACTCCTATTGCCCGAATTGATCGGTCTTTCTATCATGATGCGGTGTATGTAGTGTGTTAGTGATTGAGACCGGATCCGAAGATTGCCTACGTTCCTCTCAAGGTGAGAAGCTCAGGTCAGCGTAGTTCGCAGAAGAATTTAGAATAGGCAGAAGAATCGGGATCATGCATAATGAGGGGGAATTACCTAAAGATTAGGGTTTAGAAGTAGTTCCTAGATCATCCTCGGGTTGATGAACCCTAGATCATCATCGGCTATGAAATAACATGTAATTATGAAGATCGCAACCCTAAATATAGCATAAATAAGGTTTTAATCTATGAACAAGATGAACATATGAAGAACATATGAATGAGCATGCAAAGAAGATGAAGAAACTATGAATAAACATGTACGAACATGAATACAAAAGATCTACATTAAAAAATAATGCAAGAACACGAAGAAAAAGTTAGAAAACTTACCTATGTTGGCAAGAAATAAACTTTTGATCTCCTTGAGTGTTTGAATCTTTAATTAGGGAGAAAATTGTGTTTAAGAACTCCAAAATTCGGACTTAGAGCTCTCCAAATCGGATCTTTAAACCAATAGCATGGGATTGGTTTATATAGTAAACTGATGGGAAGATCTGATGGTCAGGATCATCCAGCGCAAGGTTGGCCGCCTGGCCATGGTTGAAGCCGGTGACAATAGTGGCCGCGTGGCCAAGATCAACGCGGAGCAAGGTTGGCCGCGTGGCCAAGGATGCCGGCTGACTTGATTCTTAAGCTAGGGTTTCTGCATGGTTTTAAGGACACCATTTACTACCTAATTTGATAGATTTTGTCATAAATGAGATATTTTGGGAATCCGGGACAAGTCTTTGCAAGTTTTCTAATTCCTATAAAGTCCTTGTATTTTTGGGAAAGTCCTAATAAACTCATTTTCAGGTCGGGTACTAACATGTAGCCCGGCGAGTGAAGGGGGCTCATCGACTTCCCGATAGGGCTCACGATTGACATTCCTGACCCAAAGTGCGCCTATTAGCTGTCGCCGAGGGTGTAAGCCATATGCAAGCCACCCATTGAAGCCTCAATGTCCATTTTTCACAAAATGCTGCGTCCTCGACTCTAAGTCGGTTTTTGTCTAGCAATTTCCCTTCAATCATATTTATTTCCTAAAAGGTTATAAAGAACCTAAATGTGGATATCAATTGAAATGCTTGGATTGACTTGAAATTGTCAAGACCTTCACATAGACCGTAACCCGAATGGTGGTTCCCAGAAAGAATATAGGCCCTTCGCTAGGGGCTTTGGCCGGCCATTTGTACATGTGAAAAATGTTGGTCCTATACTTTGGAGATGGTATCCACTATTCCAGGATTTAACAATCGAACATGTCAAAACAAAGAGAGGTGCTCGTCCGACTTCCTAGGTTTTTGTGCGTTGCTTGCGCTTCAACCTTTTTCAAAAATGATACTTTTCTTCCCTTTGTTCTTTTGTTCTTGTACATAAAAAAAACCATTTCAAAATCTAAAACATTCCTTTTCATCCATTTTTCTAGAGGGAGAATCTCATTCGTCTTCTAGAGCGACATTCAGGGTCATTTCCAGATACCACTTTGATCAAGATCTACTTTGGGTTCTCTCATCAAGCATGGCTAACAGCGGACAGAAATCTGGAAATGGAACTAAGGGCTCACTCAACTTTGAGCCAAATACTACAATGGAGGAATTGTTGAAAGAGCGTTTGAAAACACAAACAAGTCTTATACTGAGGCTCTTTCAAAAATGCCAAATGGAAGTAGCTGATCGTGTTGTGGCTCTCTTAATGGACCAGTGAAAGGAAAAGAACTCCCTGCCTATGTGCTCCATGTTGGGTTTTGCACAATCATGCGCAGCGGAATAAAACCCAAAATCCTCCCTTCAAGATGATTAAATTAATATGGAGTTGAATTTAGAATACTAATTATGATGGAGCTTTAAAATTTTCTGATCTTCAATCTTGTTCTTCGCACTTCAATCGATCAAGAACACAGGAACACGAACAAGAAGATGATTAAGCAATCACCCTCTATGGATATCCACACACGAACGAATATCAAGAACTCTTTCTTGATCTTGACTGCTAGATATAAAAGGGGCTATATGAATTTATGATTTCTTGATCTTTGATTCTCAATCTTGATCAAGAATATTGTTTCTCCAAACAACTATGTTTCATATGCTTAATGGCTAGTGAAAAGATGTTTATATAGGTCCTAGTCCTTAACCCTTAAGGACATAAGAAAACCTAAATCCCGTCAGTTTAATTAAGCCGCAAGAAATCTGGCCAGACAGCATCGGCACAGTCGTGCCCTAAAAACTGGCACGGTCGTGCCAATCATTTCACCAGTAACTTGCTTTTGGCCGATTATTGGCACGGTCATGCTTTATATTCGGCACGGCCGTGCTTTATAATCGGCATGGCCGTGCTTTATAATTGGCACGACCGTGCTTTATAATCGGCACGGCCGTGCCGATTGGCACGGTCGTGCTTCTTATCTGGCACGGTTGTACCAGACCAAAATTCTGCCTTTTCCCCTTTTAACAATTCGTTCAATTGTGTGTGACCCTATAGGATTATATCAAGTTGGAAATGAGTCCAAACACATTTTGTCCTCATAAATCATGAGCGGACCCTACGAAGCCATCATGATTACCCAAATGACACAACTTTATCACAGTTCGTTAATCCTTCATAGAACATATCACAATCCTTTTTTCCATGATGTCATTGAGCGTAAGACATGGTCAATGGTCAACATACAATGCCCAATACTTTTCTCGATCCCAAATAGTTTGATAATGCAAATGATATCATTCACATCAATTCATTTGAGCACGGCCATAAATTTCATCAACACTATTCATCGAGGGGCCCAAGCCTGACATCTCCCATAAAGAGGGACAAATCCCATCTTGACTTATTACACTTCCCTACATAGCTTCGATCATGCCAATCATATCCTTTATGATCACTTGGTTAAGAGTGACTTTTGAATATGTCAAACATGATCTCCATTATGTGAAAGATCGCAATAATCTCAGGTATGAGAATTCTAATGATATAACTATTAGAGGTTTAATTACGACATTATGACCATGACATAAACCTCATCTTTGGGTCATGTCCAGTATGTGTTCCCCAACACATACCCATAAGTTTAACTTGTATCCTATACACATGATCATCATATGATCATCGAATTAAACTTATACTAGTTCTTCATAAGTACTAGGGATGGAGATTGTTATAACAAAACATGAAACAACAAATAATAATCCAAAACATCTTTATATATAAATGAAAAGTGATAAAAACATTGTCAAATAACGTGCCAAATAACATGCCTAGGGCATATACACCAACAATATCCCACTTGCACTAGGCCCAATCACTAATATATCTAATACCCATTGACCTAACATGACCATCATGTTTAGCTTGAGGAAGTCCCTTTGTCAGCAGATCAACTATGTTATCATCCGTTGGTTTAGGGACAAGTTTCCATACTTTGTTCCTTTCAAACTGTTCAAGTTCTTCCTCCATTGCTTCTATCTAGTCTGCATCAAGAAGAGCCTCATTGATCTTCTTTGGTTCCATCTGTGATATGAAGGCACTATACAAGGCTTCATCTTCAATATTTGACCTTGTTTGAACTCCTCTTGAAATATCACCAATTACTAATGACTCAGGATGGTCATTATTGAAATTTTTGGATATGGGAAGATCAATGTATATGTTGGAGATAGGAATGAATCTTGGTGTATTAGGAATTGAAGGTTCTTGAGTGGATGAGCTTGATTCACAATTGTTCTCAGTTCTGTTTTTAGTGATAGGACTATTATCAGTAGCAGGTCTGCTATCATTAGTAGGTCTACTATCGTTAGTAGGTATACTATCAGTAGAGATAATAGGATTAATGGAAGAGGTTCCAAAAGATCTTTTGTGTAGATTATAAGGGAGATAATTGAGTTGATCATTTTTGGAATTTATGCAATGGGTGAGGGTTCTGGCAGAGAGTCAAAATTTCCAAGGGTTTCATCAAACTCTTTAATTTTCACGTCCCAAGCACTTGGAGATTCATCAAAGTCTGCATGTATGGATTCTTCAACCACCATTCTTCTTCTATTATAGACTCTGTATGCTTTGCTAGTTGCTGAATAGCCAAGGAAAATTCCTTCATCACTTTTAGACACAAATTTGTCTAAATTATTTTTCCCATTATTATGAATGAAACATTTACTTTCAAAGGCATGAAAGTAAGAGATTGTTGGAGTTCTTTCATTCCACAATTCATAAGGAGTCTTCATGTGATATTTGTTTATCAAGGTCTTGTTCTGAACATAGATTGCAGTTGTAACAGCTTCTCCCAAAAAATACTTAGGAAGATTGTTTTCAAATAACATAGTCCTAGCAGCTTCATAAATGGTTCTGTTCTTTCTTTCAATTACTCCATTTTGTTAAGGAGTTCTAGGAGCTGAGAAATTGTGAATTATGCCTTGTTGATTGAACAATTCTTCAACACCAGTATTCTCAAATTCAGTACCATGACCTGACCTTATTCTGACAACCTTGATGTTTTTGAGATTTTGAACTTGATTGATCAGTTTAACTAATTGACCAAGGGTTTCTGACTTTGATTCCAAAAGAATAATCTAGGAGAATCTTGTGTAATCATCAAATACCACAAGAGAGTATCTTTTCTCCAAGACTTCTAGTTCTTATTGGTCCAAATAAGTCCATATGAATAAGTTCAATTTGTCTTTTTGTATCCAGTCTGTTTTTGGCTTTAAAAGAAGTCTTTTGTTGCTTTCCACATTGACAAGCATTGCACAGCTTATCCGTTTTGAAGGATATTTTTGGAAGTCCTTTCACAAGTTTAGAGGATGCAAGTTTGGCTATGCTTTTGAGATTCAAGTGAGCCAATCTTTTATGCCAAATGCATGCTAAGTCAGATTTATTGTAAGATAGGAGACACATGGCATTAGAAGATTGAGCCACTTCAAGGGCTATGCAGTACACATTTCCTTTTCTGAATCCAGTAAGAATGATTTCTCCTTTTGAATTCATCACTTGACACAAATTATGAGAGCATACAACATTAAATCATTTGTCACATATTTGACTAATGCTAATCAAGTTATGCTTGAGACCTTCCACATAAGAGACATTTGACAGAATAAAGCATTTTGTGATCTCTATGTCCTTTGACTCTGGCTTGAGAATTGTCTCCAGAAATAATACTTGGCACATCTTTTGGAATGATGTTCTGAAGCCATTGCTTGTTGAAGGTCATGTGTCTGCTGCAACCACTATCTAGGTACGAAACTCCTTTATTAAAATCCTATAAAACAAATAAAGAAAAATAAACATAGTCCCCTTTTTGAATGTGGGTCCAGGTGGTTAGACAGCCTTAGGGACCCAAACTTTCACAATTTTCTTAGGAGGGTTATTGTTCTTTAGGACAAAAGGTTTTTGGTTGAAAGAGTTCAGGTAACATAGGATTTGGTACATGTAGGGTGTCATTCTGAATTGTTGGTGATGGTGGTTGTGGTGAGGGTGAGGATTATATGAGTTGTATGAGGCATGGGTTTTGGGGAATCTTGAAGTGCTATAACTTTGATTTTTTCTTCCTTTGGTTCTCCTTTGGTAGGTCTGCTGTCCTCTAAAATAACCTTGGTAGGTCTGCTGTCTTCTAGAGTAACCTTGATAGATCTGCTGTCTGCTGTTATACTGATTTGTTTGATTGTATTTCCAAGTCTGAGATTGATTTGGAGGACTTGGGGCAACAATTTTGTTGTTGGGATTTGTTATTTGAACACTGCTACTGGAGGCTTAAACATGATAGCAGACTTCCTTCATCTTTCCTTGAGCCTTGTACACATCTTGTTTTGTTTGAACATGATAGATGGGCTTCCTTATTGTCTCGTCTCCCATGTTAACAAGAAGCATTTTCTCAAGTTTTCTTTCACCCTCAGGAAGTTGGTATTCTATCACAGTTGGGTTGTTTGCACCTACTCCAGTTTTGTCACATGGATGCCTTTAAGTGTATAGGAAATGTGACATTGCTGAACTTGACTTGTTCCAAGACTCAATTTTTGTTTTGAATGCTTGGTTCTCATCATTTAGTGCCTCTATTCTGAGGTTGAGTTCCTTTATTTGACTGCTATTATGGAGGTGATTGTTTCTTGCGTTAAAGACATCAGCATGAAGGTCTACTATCTCATCTGCTTGCTTTTTGTTCGGTTTTTCAAGGGTGAGGCTTTGGGTTTCAAGAAGGGTAATTTGGATTTTAAGGCTATCTAACTCCTTAGAAAATTGTAAATTTTCAGTTATCAAGGCCCTAAGACTTGATTCTTCTTTCTTTCTTTGAACAAATAAAGTATAGGGTAAATTTTTTAGACCTTCAAGGTTAAGGGAATTGAAATCACTTACCTCCTTTAGTTCTTCTGTAGCTGTAAGAGCTTCAAGTTCCTCTGCACTTTCTTAATCATCTTCTTCATTTTCCATAAGACAAATCATGTCTTCCATATCATCATCTAAATCTGAGGAAGCATATTCATCATCACTGAATTTTGACAGGTCTGCTATCAAGACCTGTTCTTTCTTTCCATCATTTTTGGCTTTAGCACAATTGTAGCAATTACATCTTGAGTTGTGTATGATTTCTTTGGAGTATGAAAGCTTCTTTCGATATTAAAAGTTTCTTTATTTTCTTGGCTCAGGGCACTCGTGTGAGTAGTGTCCTATCTTTTCACAGTTATAACAAGTGACTTCTTTTTTCTCAGTTTGATCTTGATTTGAGGTGGATGGATTATTTCTTTTATCAAACATCCTCTTTTGGTGTTTCATAGCATTTTTAACAGCAATTGATATCAGACTTGGAAAGTCTTCTTGAGTCAAGGGTTTGACTTCTGGTTTTTGGGACAGATTGACTTTCTGAATTGCATTACAGATTAGAGAGTCAATGTCCTGTTGTGAGTAGGTTTTTGGAGCTTCTTGTGCAGCAAGAGCCATGGTGTGAGCATTGGCTAGAGATGATTCAATGGTAGGTAATTTAATAGTCCCTTCAACATACACACACTGTAGCTCAAGATAGTCGACCTACTCTGCCAAGATAGTCGACCTCTTGTGAACTAATAGCTACCTGTTTAAAGTGCATAAGTAGAACATGTTCTTTCAATTGGCACCAGAGCTGGTTTCTAAAAGACTTAAGTGTCTTCAAGCTTAACACCTTGTGAAGGATTCAGAAGCACTAACATCATGCCTTAACCCAGAAGAAACAATGAGAAAGACATTCCACATGTTGATGACTGTGGTTCATTTGAAATATTCTCTTCCAATATAAAGACTTACCTTGATTCAAACAGTGTTTGGAACTGGTTTGTACTTCATGAAGAGGTCAGAATTCCTACTCAACCTGACACAAATGGAGGAGAGGACAAATACAAAACCCCAGACCTTTGGACTGAAACTGAAAGACACTTAGTAACAGCTAATCAAAAAGTCAAAAACATTTTACAAAACCAAGTTCACTAAGCACACAAGTATCAGAGCACAAAATCTATATAACCTATTAAGACAACTTGACAATTTTAAGTTTGTTACTGGTGAAGGAGTTAGTGCTGCCAAAGACAGATTTGAAGATCTACTTAGACTAGTGTCAGATCATGGCAAGAAACTAGATCAACAAGACCTATGTCTGAAAATATTCTCAAGCCTCCCTCAAGAATATGAAAAAGTAGCCTTACCCATAAGAGAAGGTATTGAATGGCCAACTATGACTGTTGAACAATACTTTGGAAAATTGGAAGCATATGAACTTGAAGGAACTGTCAAACTACCCACCATTGCATCATCCTTAGCCAATGCTCACACCATGGCTCTTGCTGCACAAGAAGCTCCTAAAGCTTACTCACAACAGGAGATTGACTCCCTAATATGCAATGCTATTCAGAAAGTCAACCTGTCCCAAAAACCAGAAGTCAAACCTTTGACTCAAGAAGACATTCCTAGCCTGATTACCATAGCTATTAAAAATGCTATGAAACATCAAAAAAGAATGTTTGACAAAAGAAACACAGCATCCACTTCTAACCAAGTCCAAACTGAGAAGAAAGATGTCACATGCTATAACTGTGAAAAGTTAGGTCACTACTCCCAAGAGTGCCCTGAACCAAAGAAATCAAGAAAATTTTCAACCCAGAAAAGGCTATCATATTCTAAAGATATCATACACAGTTCAAGGTGTAATTGCTTCAACTGTGCCAAATCCAAGCAAGGTGAAAAAAAGGAATAGGTCATGATAGTAGACCTATCAAAATTCAGTGATGATGAAAGTGACTCCTCAGACTCAGATAATGAAATGGAAACCATGATATGTCTTATGGAAAATGATGAAGATGACTCATAAAATGAAGAGGAACTTGAAGCTCTTGCAGCTGCATAAGAACTAAGAGAGGCAAGTGACTTTAATTCCCATGACCTTGAAGGTCTTAAAAATTTAGCTTGTACTTTTTTTATTCAGAGAAATAAAGATGAATCAAGCCTTAGGGTCTTGATAACTGAAAATTTACAATTTTCCAAGGACCTAGACAGTCTTAAAACCAAAAATGCCCTCCTTGAAACGCAAAACCTCTCTCTTCAAAACCATAACAAGCAGCAAGCAGATGAGATAGTAGACCTTCATGCTGATGTTTTTAATGCTAGAAACAATCACCTTCACATCAGCAGTCAACTGAAAGAGCTCAACCTCAGAATAGAAGCTCTAAATGATGAAAACCAAGCATTCAAAACAAAAATTGAGTCTTGGAACAAGTCAAGTTCAACAATGTCACATTTCCTTTACACTCAAAGGCATCCATTTGACAAAACTGGACTAGGTGCAAACAACCCAACCTTGATTGAATACAAACTACCTGAGGGTGAAAGGAAATTGGAAAAAATGTTACTTGTAAAGATGGGAGACAAAACAATAAGAAAACCCATCTATCATGTCCAAACAAAACAGGATGTATAACAATCAAGGAAAGTGTTGCGACAAGTCCTCCAAAGCAATCTCAAACTAGGAAGAACAACCAATCTGGTCAGTACAACTACAGACAGCAGACCTATCAAGCATATCCAAGAAGACACAGACCTACCAAAAGAGAAACAAAGGAAGAAAATGTCAAAACTATAGCTCTTCAAGGTTCCCTAAAGCCAATACCTCACCCAAATCATATAATCCTCACCCTCATCACAACTACCATCATCAACAATTCAGAATGACACCCTATATGTACCAAATTCTATCTTACTTAAAATCCTTCAACCAAAAACCTTATATCCCAAAGAATAATAACCCTCCTAAGAGAATTGTGAAAGTTTGGGTCCCTAAGGCTGTCTAACCACCTGGACCCATAATTCAAAGGGGGACCATGTTTATTTTTCTTTATTTGTTTTGTAAGAATTTAATAAATGAGTCTGGTACCTAGATAGTGGCTGCAGCAGGCACATGACCTTCAACAAGAAATGGCTTCAGAACTTTATTCCAAAAGATGGCCCTAATATTGTTTTTGGAGACAACTCTCAAGCCCGAGTCAAAGGACATGGAGACTTTATCACAAGAAGCATTATCTTATCAAATGTCTCTTATGTGGAAGGTCTCAAACACAACTTGATTAGCATCACTCAGATCTGTGACAAAGGATTTCATGTTGTGTGTTCCCATAGCCTGTGTTAAGTGAAGAATTCCAATGATGAAATCATTTTTACTGGATTCAGAAAAGGAAATGTGTACTGCATATCCCTGGAAGTGACTCAATCTTCTAATGCCATGTGTCTACTGTCTTATAATCAGTCTGATTTGGCATGGCTCTGGCATAAGAGATTAGCTCACTTGAATCTCAAAAGCATAGCCAAACTTGCTACCTCTAACTTGTTAAAGGACTTCCAAAGATATCCTTCAAAAAGGATAATCTGTGCAATGCATGTCAGTGAGGAAAGCAACAAAGGACTTCTCTTAAAGCCAAAAATAGATTGGATACAAAAAGACCACTTGAACTTATTCATATGGACTTATTTGGACCAGTCTGGACTAGAAGCTTTGGAGAAAAAAGATACTCTCTTGTGATAGTTGATGACTTTACAAGATTTTCTTGGATCATTCTCTTAGAATCCAAATCAGAAACTCTTGGTCAATTAGTAAAATTGATAAATCAAGTGCAAAACTTCAAAAGCATCAAAGTGGTCAGAATAAGGTCAGATCATGGTACTAAATTTGAGAACACTGGTGTTGAAGAATTCTGCAATCAGCAAGGTATAAGTCACAACTTCTCAGCCCCTAGAACTCCTCAACAAAATGGAGTTGCTGAGAGAAAGAATATAACAGTTTGTGAAGCTGCAAGGACCATGTTATCTGAAAACAACCTTCTTAAGTATTTTTGGGGAGAAGCTGTTACTACTGCAATATATGTTCAGAATAAGACTTTGATAAATAAATATCACATGAAGACTCCCTATGAATTGTGGAATGAAAGAACTCCAACTATCTCTTACTTTCATGCTTTTGGAAGTAAATATTACATTCACAATAATGGGAAGAACAATTTGGACAAATTTGAGTTTAAAAGTGATGAAGGTATATTCCTTGGCTACTCTACAACTAGCAAGGCATATAGAGTTTAGAATAGAAGAAGAATGGTGGTTGAAGAGTCCATTCATGTGGATTTTGATGAATCTCCCAGTTCTTGGGATTTAAAAATTAATGAGTTTGATGAAACTCTTGGTAATGTTGATTCTCATCCTGAATCTTCACCCATTACCTCTCAAAATTCCAAAAATGACAAACTTGACTATCTTCCTTACAATCTACCCAAAATCTCTCCTGAACCATTTCCACCCTTCAGCAATCTCAAAATCAATGACAATCAACCTTTGCCACCAATTGCTCAGTCTGGAAATACTCTCACTAACCCTGTTCTCATTCCTGATAGTAGACCTACTACTGATGATAGACCTATCACTGAAAACAGACCTGGGATAAATTGTGAACCTAGCACATCCACTCAAGAACCATCTAAACCTGATCCACCTAGATCAATTCCCATTTCCAGGATCTACATTGATCTCCCCATTGTCAAAAACTACAACAATAATCACCCTGAGTCATTAGTAATTGGTGATATTGCCAGAGGAGTTCAAACAAGGTCAAACATTGAAGATGAAGCCCTGTATAGTGCCTTCATATCTCAAATGGAGCCAAAGAATATCAATGAACCTTACTTGATACAAACTGGATTGAAGCAATGGAGGAAGAGCTTGAACTGTTTAAAAGGAACAAAGTATGGAAGCTTGTCCCTAAACCTAAAAACCAAACTGTAATTGGAACTAGATGGGTGTTCAGAAACAAGATGAATGAAGATGGTACAGTCATAAGAAACAAAGCAAGATTGGTAGCTCAAGGCTATAGACAAGCAGAAGGTATTGACTATGATGAGACCTATGCTCCAGTTGCTAGACTTGAAGCAATTAGGCTGTTTCTTGCCTACTCATCATCCAAGAATATGACTGTATATCAAGGGAAATATACTAGAGATATGCTGAAAAAATTTGACATGCAGAATGTATCCACAGCCAAAACTCCTCTAACAACAACTGTAAAATTACATGCAGATCCTGAAGGCCAGAGTGTGAATCAAACTTTGTATAGAAGTTTCATTGGATCTCTTCTCTATGTTACTGCTTCAAGACCTGACATCATGTTCAGTGTTTGCCTATGTGCAAGGTTTCAAGCAGATCCTAAAGAATCTCATTTAGCAGCAGTTAAAAGGATCTTAAGATATCTTAAAGGGACTCCTGATTTTGGGATTTGGTACCCTAAAGAATCTCTTTTATCTCTCATTGGATATACTGACTCAGACTATGCTGGATGCAACTTGGATAGAAAATCCACCAGTGGTAGTTGTCAGTTTCTGGGCTCAAGAAATGTATGTTGGTGCAGCAAAAAGCAAACATCAGTTGCTACATTAACTGCAGAAGCAGAATATGTTGCTGCTGGACTATGTTGTTCACAAGTTCTTTATCTCAGAAATCAACTAGAAGATTTTGGAATTTATCAAAATCATATTCCTATTTTATGTGATAACATAAGTGCAATAGCCATGACTGAAAATCCAGTTTAGCACTCCAAAACAAATCATATTGAAGTAAGGCATCACTTCATAAGGGATCATGTAGAAAAAGGTGACATATGCATTTCTCATGTATGCACTGAGAATCAACTGGCTGACATTCTCATAAAAGCTCTGGATGAACAAAGATTTGGTTATTTAAGAGCAAATATGGGGATGCTAAATATGCCAAAATAGATAAAAAAAAGGGAAATTTTATTCATAAACTTAGTGGAGTACAATATAAAAAAGGGGTTCCACAAGAAAAAGTGCCATAAAAAGGTCACCTATCCTCTTCAAACAAAAAGGGAGCTAAAAGATGAAAGCTGCTCCAGTACCTACCAAGATAGCCGACCTCCCCACAAGGTCTACTATCTCTTCCATACAACAAACCTACTTTGTTATTGGTCCATCAACTCCAACTACAAAGGAACATTCCACTGAAGTTTCCTCCTCATCTTTCATTCCTCCATATGAGGTCCCAACAAATGGCTAACCAGACTCATTAGTTCTCTCCAATATGAGTCTACTATCCCATCTCCATGACTCAACTCCACGGGCAGATTGATTTAATGAAGGCCATACAGTTCTAGGCCACCAATTCCTTACTTCCTGAGGTTTAGGCAAACTATCTAGAGGTGATAAGAAGCTGAAAGTGCTAGAAGAATTATGGCTCTCACTGAAGACATATGGCTCATCTGACCTGAATCGTCCCTCTTCCTTCTCCCCTGATCTGAAAGGATTACAACAAGCAAGGACTTATTAGGTCTTTTATCCTTGTCCTCTTGTCCTTCTCCTCTCTCTCCCTTTTTACCTATCACTACATCCGCCTTCCTCTCCAAATGTAAAAGATCAAACAAGGACTTATTAGGTCCTTTATCATCCTCTATCTCAGACATCTTGGCCTTTCCCTTGCCAATGTCACACCATTTCTCCTCAACCTCTCCCCTTTTTAGCTTCTTCCTCTCCCCTTTTTACCTTCTTTCTCTCCTCCTTGACAAATTCATCTTTGGCATGTAGCCACATCTCTTTCTTTATTGACCTCTCCATCAACTCTACCTTCCTCATTAGATCATTTGGAAGAAGTTGGTCTACCTCCTGCTCACTAACCAAGGCCTCTTGAGTCTGATATTCCCTAAATTCCCATAAGAATTTTTCATCTACCTTCTCCTCCTCCTTTTCTTTGAACTTTAACGTCTTCACAAGATAAAACATCTTGCTTGGGCTAAAAATATTTATGAGTCTACCCATACTTTTGTGAAGAAATATGAAGGAGCAAGGTCTACTATCTTACTATGGGCTATCTTTATCTGAATATTTGTTGTTGTGATGTATAATTCACCAACAATGTTTCTTATATAGAGAGATTTCACATCATTTAATTCATCTCAAAAATGTATGTTGTAGATGCCATGTGTTGGTAGTGGTGCCCTAGGCACGTTTAATAAACGTTGTAATTGTTATCATTTATTTCATATCAATAAAGAGATGTTTTGATTATTATTGTTGTTCATGTTTACTTATAATAATCTCCGTCCCTAGTACTTGTTAAGCACTAGTATAAAGGCTAAATGATCATGGGATGATCATGTTAGATTTATGGGTACTTGTTTGGAACAAGGTACTGGACATGACCCGCTCTATGAGATTTATGTCATGGTCTATGTCGAACATATATCTCATATTAGTTATGTCATTTGAATCCTTAGACATGAAGTTATTATAAGTCTTCCACTTGATGAACATTATGTTTGACATATTCAAACGCTACTTTTAACCGAGTAGTTATAAAGGGTATGATTGGCATAATCGGATTCCCGTTGGGAAGAATAATAAGCTAAATGGATTTGTCCCTCTTCGGAGAGATGTCAAGCTTGGGCCTCTCGTAGGAATGATGTTGATGAAATGTTCGGCCGGACTCAAATGAATTGATTGGATCAATGTCATTTGGATTATCAACATATTCGGAATCGAGAAAGTATTGAACAAAACAAGTTGACTCTTTGACCATGACTTGTGTTCAATGACATCGTGGACAAAGGGATTGTGACATATTCTAAAGGAATGCGAACTTGTATCTAGTTATACTATTTGGGTAGGTATGACGGTTTGCTAGAACCTAATCATATCTTATGGGATCATGTTTGAGCCCATTGCCAACTTAGTATAATCCTAGAGGGTCACACACAATAGAACGAATCTTAAATAAGAGCACTATATTGGTATTTAGGGTCGGAGGACCTCCAAGGAATTTCTGGAAAGTTCTAGGCCTCCTGGTCAACCAAGCGGGCGCTTGGGTTGCACCAGGCGGGCGCCTGAACAAGCCGGAAAGGAATTGGACTTTCTGTCCAAACAAGCGGGCGCCTGGGTAGGACCAGACGGGCGCCCGGTATGCCGATTGGAAATTTCCTAATTCGATTAGGAATGGTTTTTGGCACAAGTTACCTATTTGGAATAGGTCTTAATTGTGTATAAAAGCACCAATTCGGCCAGACCATATTGACAAGTGCTTTTTGTGAGTCTCAAAGAGTTTGAGAGAGATTTTATTTTGTTCTAAGATATCATTGATTGAGGAACAAAATAATTCACAAAATAAATTCCATATAGTTCTTTATTGTATTGTGAAAGTTTGTTTCATAATATTGGTCTAGCAACCAAGATCAAAGAAGCTCCTTTGATATTCGTTCGAAGTGTGGATACCGTTAGAGGGTGAAAATCATCATCTTCAAAGTTCGTGTTCAAGCTTTGTGATCGTGATCAAGTCTTCAAGTTTCTCCACCAAGACCGAAGAAAACTTTGATAGGCATCAAGGGTTAGTTTTTTCCTTTATTCATCTTGTTGTGTTTGATTTAATCATATGAACGGATCCATGGTTTTGGGTTTCTTAAAATTTTAATTGCTATATTCCGCTGCGCATGTTACCACGAAACCCAACAGTGGTATCAGAGCCCCGTTCATGTTGATTAATTCAATACTTGGATCATGTTATGTGTATATAAATTGTTTATGTGCCTTGCATGATATGAATATTGGAATATATGATGCTTATGTGTTTTGTGATTTTATGTGGTTTATTTTTTTGCAACTTTAATCGCACGATTCAATCGCAATAAAAATTATGGTGGATTCTGAATTATTTCGATTATTGATTTTTGATTGGATCAAAGTTTTAATAATCGGGGAAAAATAATTTTGAGACAAAATTTTCGAACTTTAAAATTCTATACTATTCTGGCTATTCAGGCGCGCGCTTGATCACAACCAGGCGGGCGCTCGCTCGGCAGAATATGTTCTGATTTTGGTTAAAATCTGAATATGGAATTTTCAACAAATTTGACAAAACCAGTAACAGAACCAGTCCAGACTTGCTGATCTGGAATGGGTTTTGGGTAGTTGGTTTGTGTGTGGATTTTGGGGTTTGATTTTCCTATTTGTTTTAGTCTTGTGATTCCTAGATTGGTTCAAGTTTTGGATGGCTAATCTGCGTTCATCGAGATTGTGTTTCCCAAAATTGATCGCAATCAAAGTTTCAAAGATAAAACGAAGTTAGAATTATGAAGAGTTCATAATTGCTAAAATTAAGAAACAAAGTTCTTGATTCAATGATTGGAGATCCATGTGGAATTGTGAATGCAATTGGCCTACGTTCATCGAGACCATCTATTGCTTAGTTTCGGCCACATGGACTACTTTCTTGGTTTCTTGAATTAGTGCGGGATTGTGGTTGCCTAATGGCTTAGTTCGACCGCACTTCTTGTTGTCTTGATTTGGAGATAATAACCAAAGTTGAATTAGTCTCATCCTCATAATTATAGAGAAACTAATGACACATAAATATCATGCTTAAATTAATGGGATTAATTTAGTGGCTAAACTTGATGTGTAACATGTTTATATTATGTGCTCATAAATGTGTTATATGCTATATGTGATGAACCTTCAAAGAAAGTTTTAAGTCCTTCTTTGCCATGCCATGATTAAAACACTTGTTTATATATGGGTGATTTTGATGTGGGTTCGCCTCCGCGAAGTGCTTTGATTTTATTCATGTATGAGCAAGATGAGGTTCATTAATTTAATGTGGGCTTGCCTCCGCAAGGTGCGTTAAATTGAATGGTTCCTATACGTTTAAAATGGTTGGACTTAATTAGGCGTCAAAACAGTTTTGGGCCTAGGCAAAAGATGAGATTAAACATGTTTTTGAAATTGGATTTCTCAAAAATCTCATAAAAGGATCTAAGAATCATATTGGATATGATTGACATGATTGTCTACCTATTTAATTTAGTTTTTGAGCGGTCCACCTCCGTGGACTCAAAAGTTAAATTAAAGTTGGATCTTAGCCCAATTAAATTATATTATACATTGGATGTATATGAAGGTTATATAATTTAGTGGGTGTATTTTGTTTAAAATATATTATTTATCTCTTTAATGAAAATCGGTACTTATTAAATTTTGGAAATTTTGCATATTTGTAGATAATGACTAATAACACTCAATCAATGTCGTTGCGATCAATCCTTGAGAAGGATAAGCTCAAAGAGAATGGTACTAACTTTATGGATTGGATCCGAAGCATAAGAATCGTTCTTAGGCAAGAAGATAAGTTGTACATTCTCGATGGGCCTCTCCCTGCTGAACCACCGCCTACTGCCCCTAGGGTGGAAAGAGACAATTACAAGAAACATCGTAATGATTCTAGAGATGTAAGTTGTCTCATGCTTGCTTCTATGTGTTCAAAACTCCAACAAAGTTTGGAACATTTGGAAGCCTATGAGATAGGCGTGGAGTTGAGAACCATGTTTCAAGAGCAAGCTAGGCAAGAGAGGTACAAGACCATTGTTGCATTCACTACTTGTAAAATGAATGAAGGGCAACAAGTGAGTCCTCACTTTCTTAAAATGAAAGGTTATGTAGAGCACCTTGAGAAACTTGGCTATCCAATCCCATTGGAGCTAGCCACGGATCTCATTCTTAATTCATTGCCTAAAAGCTATAATCAGTTTGTGATGAATTATAACATGCATGGAATGGATAAGAATCTCTCTGAGTTGCATGGGATGCTCAAAACTGCAGAGATGAAAATTGTGGAGAAAGGTTCTCCCGTGCTCTTGGTTCATGATGGGAAGAATGCTAGTGCCAAAGGAAAGGGTAAGAAAGTTGTCAAACCCAAAATAAGCAAGGCAAAGGTTGCCAAGGCTTCTGAGGCAAAACCTGATTCACAAAAGGATGCAATCTGTTTCCATTGTCAAGAAATTGGTCATTGGAAACGTAATTGCAAGGTTTCTTGGAAGAGCAAAAGAAGAAGAAGAGCAGCAAGGCTGCGTCGACTTCAGGTATCTATATGATAGATATTCTCCTTTCTACCACTGATTCTTGGGTATTGGATACCGGATGTGGTTCTCACATTTGTCTAAATGTGCAGGGACTAAAGAATAGGAGACTGCTTAAAGAAGGTGAAGTAGATCTACGCGTGGGGAATGGAGCAAGAGTTGCTGTATTAGCCGTAGGGACTTAGGAAGTCACTTTACCTTCCGGATTAATTCTTGTTTTGAACAATTGTTATTATGTTCCGGATTTAAGCAGAAATATTATTTCAATTTCTTGTTTGGATAATGAAGGTTTTAAGTTTCTTATTGAGAATAAGAAATTTTCTATTTATTTAAATGATGTGCTTTATGGTATTGCTAATTCATTTAATGGCCTTTATATCTTGGATGTCAAGAATGAAAATAATGACAATATCTATCATGTAAATAAGAAATCTAAACCTAATGATGTAAATCATACTTATTTGTGGCATTGCCGTCTTGGTCATATTAATGAGAAGCGTATCTCAAAACTCCATGGTGACGGACTTTAGGTTCATGTGACCTCGAGTCATATGACACTTGTGAGTCGTGTCTTCTTGGAAAAATGACTAAGAAATCTTTTACCAAGTTGGGTGAAAGGGCAAGCGACTTATTGGGGTTGATACATTCTGATGTATGCGGACCATTAAGTAGCAATGCTAGGGGAGGATTTCAATACTTCATAACCTTCACTGATGATTATAGTAGATTTGGGTATGTTTACCTAATGAAACATAAAAGTGAAGCATTTGAGATATTTAGAATATTTCAAAATGAAGTAGAAAAACAACTTGGCAAAAGTATTAAGGCACTTCGATCAGATCGAGGTGGAGAATACTTGAGTCAAGAATTTGATGATCATCTAAAGAATTGGGGAATAGTTTCACAATTAACTCCACCCGGAACACCACAATGGAATGGTGTGTCCGAGAGGAGGAATCGGACTTTGTTAGACATGTTTTGATCAATGATGAGTCAAGTTGATCTTCCAATATCCTTTTGGGGTTACGCCCTAGAAACCGCTGCTTTCACACTAAATCGTGTTCCAACTAAATCGGTTCAAAAGACTCCATATGAGATGTGGAGCGGAAAGAAGCCTTGTCTGTCTTTCATGAAGATTTGGGGTTGTGAAGCTTTTGTCAAAAGACTTGTCTCAGACAAACTTGCACACAAATCTGATAAATGTATTTTCGTGGGATATCCTAAGGAAACTAGAGGATATTACTTTTACAACCGTGAGGACAACAAAGTGTTTGTTGCCCGAACTGGTGTCTTTCTAGAGAAAGAGTTTCTCTCCAAAGAAATCAGTGGGAGTAAAATAAATCTTGAAGAAATTTGAGACCCAAAAAATAACGTTGAACCAATAGTGGAACAAGAACAAGAACCACAAGGAGTTGTGGAACCTGTTCAAAATACACAAGCAACTCGCAGATCTAGTAGGTTACGATCTGAGCCCGAGAGATATGGATTTCTTGTAACGGATAGTAATGAGGTAGAAATCATTGAGAATGATGAACCGTCAACCTACCAAGAGGCGATGTCTTCTCCTGATTCGGACAAGTGGCTTGGAGCCATGGAATCCGAATTGCAATCCATGCAAGACAATCAAGTTTGGAATTTGATTGATGCGCCTGAAGGTGTAAAAACCATAGGATGCAAATGGGTCTTCAAGAAGAAGACTGACATGGATGGGAAGGTGCATACTTACAAAGCTAGGCTTGTAGCGAAAGGTTATAGGCAAGTTCATGGTATTTACTATGATGAGACCTTTTCACCCGTAGCAATGATCAAGTATATAAGAATTTTGCTTGCCATTGCCACATATCATGACTATGAAATATGGCAGATGGACGTCAAAACCGCTTTCCTGAATGGAAACCTTCAAGAGGATGTGTATATGACACAACCAGAAGGTTTTGAACAAGATTCTAAGGTATGCAAGTTGCAGAGATCCATCTATGGATTGAAGCAAGCTTCTAGGAGTTGGAATCTCCGTTTTGATGAATCGGTCAAAGAGTTTGGTTTCATCAAGAACGAAGATGAGCCTTGTGTATACAAGAAGATTAGTGGGAGCATAGTGCTATTCCTTATTTTATACGTGGATGACATATTACTCATTGGAAACGACATTCCTACACTTCAGTCTGTGAAGACTTGGTTAGGAAAGTGCTTCGCAATGAAAGATATGGGTGAAGCCGCATATATTCTTGGCATTAAGATCTATAGAGATAGATCAAGGAGACTACTTGGTTTAAGCCAAAGTACATACATTGACAAGGTCATTAGAAGATTCCGTATGGAAAATTCTAAGAGAGGAACCTTGCTCGTGTTACATGGAGTTTCTCTAAGAAAGACTCAATGTCCTAAGACAAACGATGAGCGTGAGAAAATGAATGATGTTCCATATGCTTCGACAATTGGGTCCATCATGTATGCCATGATTTGTACTAGGCCAGATGTATCTTATGCTTTGAGCATGACAAGTAGGTACCAATCCGACCCTGGCGAAAATCACTGGATAGCTGTGAAAGCGATTCTTAAGTACTTGAGAAGGACTAAAGACTCGTTTTCGGTCTATGGAGGAATGGAAGATGATCTCGTTGTAAATGCTTACACGGATGCAAGCTTCCAAACTGACAAAGATGATAGCCGATCGCAATCGGGTTTTGTGTTTATGTTAAATGGTGGAGCTGTAAGATGGAAGAGTTCCAAGCAAAGTACAACCGCTGATTCTACAACAGAAGCTGAGTATATTGCTACATCAGATGCTGCAAAGGAAGCTGTTTGGATTAAGAAGTTCATAACTGAACTTGAAGTGGTTCCTAGTATTGCTAATCCAATAGACCTTTATTGCGATAATAATGGTGCTATTGCTCAAGCAAAGGAACCAAGAGCACATCAAAAATCCAAACACATACTTAAGCGTTTTCATATCATTCGAGAGATCGTGGATAGGGGAGACGTAAATATATGCAGAGTACCTACTGATGACAATGTTGCGGACCCGCTAACAAAGGGACTTCCACAAGCTAAACATGATGGTCATGTTAGGTCCATGGGTATTAGATACATGGGAGATTGGGCCTAGAGCAAGTGGGAGATTGTTGGTAGTGGTGCCCTAGGCACGTTTAATAAACGTTGTAATTGTTATCATTTATTTCATATCAATAAAGAGATGTTTTCATTATTATTGTTGTTCATGTTTACTTATTATAATCTCCGTCCCTAGTACTTGTTAAGAACTAGTATAAAGGCTAAATGATCATGGGATGATCATGTTAGATTTATGGGTACTTGTTTGGAACAAGGTACTGGACATGACCCGCTCTATGAGATTTATGTCATGGTCTATGTCGAACATATATCTCATATTAGTTATGTCATTTGAATCCTTAGACATGAAGTTATTATAAGTCTTCCACTTGATGAACATTATGTTTGACATATTCAAACGCTACTTTTAACCGAGTAGTTATAAAGGGTATGATTGGCATAATCGGATTCCCGTTGGGAAGAATAATAAGCTAAATGGATTTGTCCCTCTTCGGAGAGATGTCAAGCTTGGGCCTCTCGTAGGAATGATGTTGATGAAATGTTCGGCCGGACTCAAATGAATTGATTGGATCAATGTCATTTGGATTATCAACATATTCGGAATCGAGAATGTATTGAACAAAACAAGTTGACTCTTTGACCATGACTTGTGTTCAATGACATCGTGGACAAAGGGATTGTGACATATTCTAAAGGAATGCGAACTTCTATCTAGTTATACTATTTGGGTAGGTATGACGGTTTGCTAGAACCTAATCATATCTTATGGGATCATGTTTGAGCCCATTGCCAACTTAATATAATCCTAGAGGGTCACACACAATAGAACGAATCTTAAATAAAAGGACTATATTGGCATTTAGGGTCGGAGGACTTCTAAGGAATTTCTGGAAAGTTCTGGGCCTCCTGGTCAACCAAGCGGGCGCTTGGGTTGCACCAGGCGGGCGCCTGAACAAGCCGGAAAGGAATTGGACTTTCTGTCCAAATAAGCGGGCGCCTGGGTAGGACCAGGCGGGCGCCCGGTATGCCGATTGGAAATTTCCTAATTCGATTAGGAATGGTTTTTGGCACAAGTTACCTATTTGGAATAGGTCTTAATTGTGTATAAAAGCACCAATTCGGCCAGACCATATTGAAAAGTGCTTTTTGTGAGTCTCAAAGAGTTTGAGAGATATTTTATTTTGTTCTAAGATATCATTGATTGAGGAACAAAATAATTCACAAAATAAATTCCATATAGTTCTTTATTGTATTGTGAAAGTGTGTTTCATAATATTGGTCTAGCAACCAAGATCAAAGAAGCTCCTTTGATATTCGTTCGAAGTGTGGATACCGCTAGAGGGTGAAAATCATCATCTTCAAAGTTCGTGTTCAAGCTTTGTGATCGTGATCAAGTCTTCAAGTTTCTCCACCAAGACCGAAGAAAACTTTGATAGGCATCAAGGGTTAGTTTTTCCTTTATTCATCTTGTTGTACTTGATTTAATCATATGAACGGATCCATGGTTTTGGGTTTCTTAAAATTTTAATTGCTATATTCCGCTGCGCATGTTACCACGAAACCCAACAGTTAACACCTCATCGGCAGCTTGGGCTCGAGACTCTTTTTGATTAATAACCTGTTCTGGAATTTCTTTAATGTATTCGTCATTTAATTGGTCTGTGTCTGATTCTTCTAATGAATCATTATTAACTAAGTGTATATCATTAGTTTGATTATTAGCCAATTTATCAGTTAAAAGAGTGACTATAGAGGGATACTCGGAAAGGTCGAGGGTTTCATTCATGGCAAAAGGGAAAATAGCGTTTGCAACAAGATCATAGTCTTCAGACGTAAGGTCGTCAGACTTAGAGGAAGACTCAAATTCAAAATGTAAAACACTAGACTCTGGGGACGGGGATTTTGGGTGAGTGACAGGAGATGCTGCAGGAGTGGCGACAGGAGAAGGAGTAAGCCCCAGTGTTCCCATCATAAATTCCGGAGTAGCTATAGGTCCCCCAATGATGCACCAATTCTTGAGCTTGTCCCCCATGGGTACCACCAATGTCCTTGGGTCCACCTTATCTTCAGAATCGTCCCCGATGACGGCAACCATATCTTCGTGCAGCCCCAGATTACCCAGATGTTGAAGCAGATATTGGCCGCCCCACGTCTCAGTCAAACTTGGAGTTTCTGCGGCTTCTATTGCTGGCTTGTCAAGGGTTGCAGCTTCAAGTTGATCTGCCAAGTCATCTGCAACCTTGATGGAGTACTCATGCCTGATGGTTCTAACTCTGCCCGTGGCTTTGTCATATTCCATGTAAGTCAGCTTCATGTTGGACCGATCGAATTCCACATCTCTGAAAATCTCGAACTTTCTGCAACTTCCTGGTGTGGTCAATCCATGGCTCGGCGAACTCAAAACACGAAAACTCCTCGCCTTCCCTGACAAAGTAGCTATTCAGGGACAGGCGATATGGCCGCATTTCAAGCCTTTTGCAGGGAAGCTTCATCTTTTTAAGCAATTCTATCCTTTGTTGCTCCATCTTGTCTTCAGGAGTAAGGGTGTATCCTAGACCGAACAACCCTCGATGATTAACCTCTTCAACCAATTCTGTGGGGCCTTGTAAGTTCTTACCTAGCCCCAGCCCCGGTATAAAACCCATGTTACGCAGTATCTTGACAACAGGTGTGTAGATACCCCGGGGAACCACGGCTTGGCTAGAGCGGTGAATTATCCTAGGATGTCTAACTTGTTTTAGATTGTTTAGAGTCGCCACCTATGTTTTTAAAGGAACATAAGAAAAACCTAGAAATAGCCTAATTTATGTACAAAACCAGAGATTCAGGAGAGAAGGGTTCGGGGGTTAGGTGACGGAGTGGGAAGTACTTAAACACCCACCCCGCCCCGCTTACGCGGGTCTTGCTACTATTGGTGTTCTAATATTTACATGTCCTTCAATTAATTAAATAGAAATGTGCTAACAATTGTGATGAGAAGAAAAGGGGAAATAAAGGGGAAATAAAATAGAATTGTTTTATTTATTTAATGATAAAGATTTCATGTAACAAGTAATGTTAAAGAATTACATTAAGAGATGAAGAGAAATTAACATGGTGAATTAAAGTTAAGATTAAAATGTAGGGAGATAACCTTAATTAACTTCAATATGTGAAGTAGTCATGTTGGTCATGTCCCATTAATGGGGATTGCATACATCAAGAAGAAGAAAACAAAGGAAGAAAATGGAGTTGTACCTTGAGAAAGAGGACTTGGAACCTTGACTTGAAAGTGTTGTTGTTGTAATGAAATTGTTGTAGAACAATTTGTGTAGAGTCTTGTTACTAAGAACTCTTGTTGGGAGAATTTGTGTATAATGTAGTTGGTGAATCAAGGTTGGAGTCCAAAAAGAAGTCCCTTTCCAAGGTAGAAGATGATGGTTTTTATAGGTAAAAAAGAGAGAGAAATGATGGAGGGAAATTGGTCATCCATGTGAAATGGAATGGGCCAATCACAAATAAGATAAATGAATAAAAGAAAAATAAAAGAAATAAAAGAAATCAAATAATAAATGAAAGAAATATTAGTTTTTGGGAAAAGGCTTAGAATTTGGGATTGGGAGTTAATGAGAAAAGGGGGGATGAATGTGGATGTAAAAAGATGGTTTTTGTGATTAAGAAAAGATGTTTGTAAATAAGAAAAGGGAGGGAAATAAGGTGCAATCCGTTATTGCCAAAGTGGGAAGCGCGCGGGTCCGGCTTTTGGGGCAGGACGCGCGCGCGGCTCACTGGCAGTGCCGGAAGCGCCCGCGGGTGAAAAATGACAGAATGACAGAATGACCCTAAAAGTTAACTATGTTATGCAGTTTAGTCCAAAACTAACGGAATCAGTTAGGAACTTAACCGAAGTAACAGAAATCAACAAAAATAAGTTAAATAAAAATACTTTGTATGCAATCGGGGTGAGAGGTCCAAGGCGGGGTGTCTACAGATCCCCTAGGCGACGTGGATTGCGAAGCAAAACGCGTCGACGAAAGAAAGACAACCGCCGAGGACATCGACAAGAGAAAACAAAGACTCGATAAAGCAGAAATTTGAAATTACAAAGGATAGAAATGCGCTCCCTGTGTGAGCGACTTTTGCTGATGGAAGAGGTATGGTGATTTTAGTGGTTCACCATGGACCAAAATTGGTGCTCTGTGCGGCACTTGTTGATTCTGGTGCGCGGTGCGGCATATTCTGATGCGCTGTGCGGCACTTGTTGATTCTGGTGCGCGGTGCGGCATATTCTGATGCGCTGTGCGGCACTTGTTGATTCTGGTGCGTGGTGCGGCATATTCTGATGCGCTGTGCGGCACTTGTTGATTCTGGTGCGCGGTGCGGCATATTCTGATGCGCTGTGCGGCACTTGTTGATTCTGGTGCGTGGTGCGGCATATTCTGATGCGCTGTGCGGCACTTGTTGATTCTGGTGCGCGGTGCGGCATATTCTGATGCGCTGTGCGGCACTTGTTGATTCTGGTGCTCTGTGCGGCACCTGGTGCTTTGTCCGGCACCTGTTATGTGTATGCTTTGCAGATATACGTGCTTGTGTGAGATGTGAAATAGGAATTGCGAGAGAAAATTGTGATTGTGGCGTGATATGATCTTGAAAGCACCTTTGTAATGAGAGAGAAGTAAGAATGTAGAGAGTGATCTTGTGTGCGGTTTGATTTTGAGGATAGCATTGGATGTATTCATACCTTCTTTAGATGTTGATGAGAGAATGCCCTTGATGTTGGGTTGGCGAGATGGTACTCTGAATGATGGGTTGGTCGTGCCAAAAGGCTGCCTACGTATCCCTTTAAGAGAATCAGACCAGCGTAGTTCAAGGATGATGGAGAACGCTGGAGGAGAGGCTAGGAGCAAAGCAAAGTAAAGCACATAATTTTGCACATAGAAGGAGAAAAAGAAAGAAAAAAATCTTTTTTTTTTTTTTTTTTTTTTTTTAAATATTAGAAAGGAAAGAATATGCACACATGTGAGGAAAAGATTTTTTTTTTTTTTTTTTTTTAAGTTCGTGGGTGAACCATTTTAACCATTGTGTGCTTGTGAAGCCAACCCAAGATCAAGTCATGTTCAGTCGAAGTCCGGATTGCCTCGCTTGAATTCTGTTGTCGCTGGTGTGCCCAGCGAAGATTGATGTCTAGCCCCAAGAGATTTGTCGATTATGGGGCTTCAAAAGGCTTTTGATGCCGAGATGAGGGGTTGCTGATTGTAAAGCCCCTAGAATGCCTTTGATGCCAAATTTTGAGGGACTTGCATAGCTCCAAGATAAATCAGCTCTTGGCCCATTCGATTAAATCGCCCTTTGTTGTTGAAGTGAGAAGCCCCAAGAGGAGATCGTTGATGCCAAGCTTCGAGAGATTGTAAAGCCCCAAGTGTCGTGGGCTTGTAGGTGGCGGGTTGTGAAGACCTTTCGTTGTAAAGCCCCAAATTATCTCGTGATTGGCTCGGCATTGAGAGCGGATGTACCGTTTGGTAGAATTCTCGATAGAGATCTCCTTCTTGCTCTTACTGGGGAGATGAATGGCCTCATTGTGGTCGATACCCAAATGGCTGAGGGCTTATGTCAAAAGATGCAGTAATGTCTTGCGGTACCGTCGAAGTCGCGGAGGATAAGGTCTTGGTGTGATAAAGTCCCAAATGAGTATGCTTGCTTGACTCTTCTTGAGTTGAACTAATGACGGATCTTCGGATGCAACTGGTGCTGTGGCCCAACTTTATCTGAGCTGTACCTTGTGCTTTTGACCTTGGAGAAGGGGGTGCTGAATTGCAGAAACATTGGGATTGGCCGTGGCATTTCCCGCTATAACCCTGTTTTGATTAGAGTTTAGCATATTGAATCTTTTTCCTTTTCTCTAAGACTTCCTTCAAAATCTCGCTGTGAGTTCTAACAAAAATCATCAACTTCATTCATAACATCGGAGTCTTCATTTAAAACCAAGAGGCCTTTGACTTGAAGTGTTGAGAGACCCTTGAATCTTGATTGTTCTCATGGAGCCATAAGACTACTCCACATTGCGCTTGCTCGAGTATTGTTGCCCAAAAGACTGTCGATCGCGAAGCCCTAATACTGCCCTTTGCTTGAATTACTGTAATGCCGTAGCCCAAAAGATTGTAGATTGCGAAGCCCGTTGAGACCTTCGGTGCCGAATTGAGGAAGCTTCCAATGTTGCACATGACTTGGCTGGGGATACTGCTGGGGAGTTAATTGCTCTTTGTCGAGGGAGCCTTTAAGATTTGATCGTAGCCCCTAGAGTGCCATCATTGATTGCGAGAAAGGTCCACCCTTGATTGGGGAAACGAGCACGGGAACACATGACAAGAGGTCTTTTTGACATCCCTTTTGAGGGACTTTGAGGATAGCTCACACATCTTTCTTGAGCATAGCCCCTAGGGCGTATTGATTGCCAAATGAAGCAAAAGAATCCCTTGTTCTTGAGTCACATAGCCCCTAGGGCGTCACCATTTGTTGAGCAAAGCAAGAGTGACTCGTCCTCGTGTGAGGGAATAAACATGAGAGGATATGGCAAGAGCTACTCCATTTCTCGGGAGCCTTTCGGCGTACTTTAGAAGCACATACTTGAAGAAGCCTTGAAAACTGAGACACATGTTGTTGCTATTTGCTGCCCAAGCCAATTGACTAGCTAGGGATTATTTGTGCAACCTCGTGCCTTTTTATGATGGGCTTGTTCTCGGATGGATCTTGGTTACCACGGGCCTTCTTTTCATGAACCCAAAAATGCACACTGCTGGAGAATGATGCCGATAACCCAAGACAACCTTTAATGGTGCTATATCTTGTCGAGCCTTTTGCAATCCCAAAGTTGACTCGGTGGGGAATTGACTTGCTGAGGAGATTCAATGTAGAACTTGTCTTCTTTAGAGGCCGGGGATCTCCATTTCTCTTTCCCTTCTCTCTCTCACTCTCTCATTTTTTTTTATGACGCACCCTGTTTTTTGCCTAGACCGCCCTTTCGGGTTTTCAATCTAGCGGGCATCTCTTTTGCGTCTTCATTTTGACTCGATTAATGAGGGAGTGTGCATTGACTCTAGCTGAGGAGATAAGACATGTGATTTTGCGGTGGAGACCTTTTGTCACTAATGATGAGTGACATTGACTTGACTAGGGAAGTGTCCCTAGTATTGACATGTATTTTTTATTGAATTGAATGACTCGCGAAGGCAAGTAAGTCATTGAGAGAGAAGAGAAGGAAAGCCCCAATTTGATTGCAAGAAATTGGGAGTATGCAGAAAGAATAGAAGTCCCTAGACTCGACAAGGAGCGCGAAATGATTCCAAATCTAAGAAAGTTGTTCAATCTCTTTTGGTGATTAATTCATTGGCAAATGAATCGTACAAAGATGTCTTAACAAGTTCGAGATGAAGGCCAATCACCATAACGCGCTAGGGCTAAACATATCTTCTTTCTTGCATGAGACCGGACCCGCAGGTTGCCTACGTTCCTCCAGTGTAGAGGCTCAGGTCACCGTAGTTCTTGTGAATTCTCCATTCTTCGGGATTGAATTGTTGCTTCGTCGTGTAGCTTCGTCCTCCTTTGGTGGATGGAATGATGTTGATCTTGATGTGAACTTCTTTGTTTGAGGGGGATTTTTTTTTATTTTTTTTTTTTTTTTATGCTCTAACTTTTGCCTAGGTTGATTTGATGATTTCAACCTAGCGAGCTTCTTTTTTTTTTTTTTTTTTTTTTTTTTTTTAATCCCCCTTTGAAAACTTTGCTTGACTTCTTCATGATTGTTGCTCCACCTTGTTTGTCTTGGCTTCGTCGTTGATGTTGGCGTCGATGTTTAGCCCCTAGGCGTTCAAGTGATGGCCTTGTTCTAAAACTTGTTTAGACACCTTTTCATCATTTTGCCAAGAATTAGATTGAACAACTTGGAAGAGTGTATAAGGACAAGAACGACTTTGATTTGATAAGAAGACTCGACACTTAACATGGGACGAGAGAAAACATTAATGCACACAAAAGAGGACTTTTGACTCTATTTTTTTTTTATTTATTCCTACTACTAGGTAGAGAAAGAGAAACGGAGATTGTTGTCGTCGTCCTCTTTGTTGAAGCCCCATTTCAAAACCAAGCCACTTCTTTGATGAGTTGCTCTTCACCCACAGTAAATTCGCCATTGTCGAACAAATCTTGGATGATGTTTCGGAGAAGGAAGCACCCTTCGGTAGTATGGCCACTATGCTTGTGGTAGCCGCACCATTCACTATGTGCATGATTCTTCAGTATCGCCTTCGGCTTGTACCCTTCCAAAGGTTTGACCTTCCCACTTGCCACCAAAGTTTCAAATGCCTCGGCTTGGGTTACTCCTAGGAGAGGAGTGAAAACTCGGTTGTTGGTGGTACCTTTGTAGCTTTTGAGGGTCGGGCCACTTGAGCATGCTTTACCATTGAACTTTGCTTTGCCGTCGGTGAGCTCTTGCAAACGGGCTTTGAGTTCGGAAACCTCTTCCTCGTGAATTCTTCTTTCATAATCAAGACGGGCCTTGAGTTCAGAAACCTCTTCTTTGTGAATCCTCTTGTCGATATCGAAACGGGCTTGCCACAAATTGTCTTTACGGCGGGCATCCTCGACAATCCTATCCATTTGTTCCCCCATTGATTTCATTATGTTGAGTAACCCTTCGTTGGACACGAAATCATTTCCACCGTTGTTGTTGTTGCCGTTGGAAGCCATTGGACCTATTGAAAGAGCACGGTTGATCTTAGATTGGCCCCACAAACACCTTTTGGATAAAATGAATTAACCCACAAACAAAGAAAAAGACTCAACCACATAAGGAAAAACGACTCCTTTTTTTTTTTTTTTTTTTACAAAGTCGGAAGGACGTGGTCCTTTTTGGGGTTTCTAGAAAAATAGTGGAATCGTCACACTAGTATATAGACCATCTCGCGGTCCCATATACTCATCGGATTCCACCACGCTTGTGATACCTACATGTGACGGGATTAAACTAAATTAATGTAGTAAATCATACATGCGGGGACGGATTTTTATTTTCGTCCAAAATAACCACTTTTGGGGACGGATTTTTATTTCGTCCATTGCAACAAGTTGGCATGTATGATTTGAAGACATTAGTTTAGGGAAATCTCGATACATGAAAAACCGACTTGAGTCACGGAGTGTTAGACCCTAGACTAGAATTGTGTGGCTTGTGCTCGGCTTGAATATGAGGCTCAAAGGTCACCCCCGACATGTAGTCATGAACTACGCCACGGGCTGAGGTATACCGCTTCGAAAGAGCCAAGGTCGAGTGGAGCTTGAAACTTTCTAGGATGGGCCTCGACGGGTTTGGGGTTGGACTTGTGCGACTCGATAGTGAGCAGTTGATAAGAATATGTGCATGTAGTGTGAGGTCTAACATGTGACAAAACATTTTTTTATTTTTGAAGGAAATAAAAAAAAAACAAATAAGCACGTAATTTACAACTTTCGAATCACCCGTGTGACCGATAAAAATAAACAGAAAGTAAAAGAAATAGTATGCAGGCCCGGTGTACACACACTGTCATTCTGTTCTGTTTCTGTGCACTGTTCTGTTCCGGGAATGCGCCCAGAAGCGCGCGCATTGGGTTGCCTATGTGGAAGGCGCGCGCGTTAGAGGAAGAAGGGCAGAGGCGCCCGCTCCTGGGTGAGAACCTGCAAATCAGTGGGTTCAAGGGATTGCCTTGACCCTTAATTAAGAAAACTTTCCCCTGCAGAATTTGTTAGCACAGAAACATGGAATTGAAGGACAAGAAAGGAGGCGGGCGATTCTGGTAATAAGGGTCGGACGCGCGCGCTTTAGGCCAAGAAGGCCGGAGGCGCACGCTTCCTACCCTTTTTACCAGAATGCCCAGAAAACAGAATAAAAGAACACCAAAAATGAAAACGCAAGTTTAACCCTCTATCGTCCCCAGCGGAGTCGCCACTGTAGATACCCTGGGGAACCACGGCTTGGCTAGAGCGGTGAATTATCCTAGGATGTCTAACTTGTTTTAGATTGTTTAGAGTCGCCACCTATGTTTTTAAAGGAACATAAGAAAAACCTAGAAATAGCCTAATTTATGTACAAAACCAGAGATTTGGGAGAGAAGGGTTCGGGGGTTAGGTGACGGAGTGGGAAGTACTTAAACACCCACTCCGCCCCGCTTACGCGGGTCTTGCTACTATTGGTGTTCTAATATTTACATGTCCTTCAATTAATTAAATAGAAATGTGCTAACAATTGTGATGAGAAGAAAAGGGGAAATAAAGGGGAAATAAAATAGAATTGTTTTATTTATTTAATGATAAAGATTACATGTAACAAGTAATGTTAAAGAATTACATTAAGAGATGAAGAGAAATTAACATGGTGAATTAAAGTTAAGATTAAAATGTAGGGAGATAACCTTAACTAACTTCAATATGTGAAGTAGTCATGTTGGTCATGTCCCATTAATGGGGATTGCATACATCAAGAAGAAGAAAACAAAGGAAGAAAATGGAGTTGTACCTTGAGAAAGAGGACTTGGAACCTTGACTTGAAAGTGTTGTTGTTGTAATGAAATTGTTGTAGAACAATTTGTGTAGAGTCTTGTTACTAAGAACTCTTGTTGGGAGAATTTGTGTATAATGTAGTTGGTGAATCAAGGTTGGAGTCCCCAAAAAGAAGTCCCTTTCCAAGGTAGAAGATGATGGTTTTTATAGGTAAAAAAGAGAGGGAAATGATGGAGGGAAATTGGTCATCCATGTGAAATAGAATGGGCCAATCACAAATAAGATAAATGAATAAAAGAAAAATAAAAGAAATAAAAGAAATCAAATAATAAATGAAAGAAATATTAGTTTTTGGGAAAAGGCTTAGAATTTGGGATTGGGAGTTAATGAGAAAAGGGGGGATGAATGTGGATGTAAAAAGATGGTTTTTGTGATTAAGAAAAGATGTTTGTAAATAAGAAAAGGGAGGGAAATAAGGTGCAATCCGTTACTGCCAAAGTGGGAAGCGCGCGGGTCCGGCTTTTGGGGCGAGACGCGCGCGCGGCTCACTGGCAGTGCCGGAAGCTCCCGCGGGTGAAAAATGACAGAATGACAGAATGACCCTAAAAGTTAACTCTGTTATGCAGTTTAGTCCAAAACTAACGGAATCAGTTAGGAACTTAACCGAAGTAACAGAAATCAACAAAATAAGTTAAATAAAAATACCTTGTATGCAATCGGGGTGAGAGGTCCAAGGCGGGGTGTCTACAAGGTGCCACTTTGTCCGTTGTTTTGGTGAGGTCGATGGTGCAGATCTGTGCTTGAGCGACTATTTTGAAGCCATTGAAGAGTCGGCTCTCTTCCCCATGCTGAATCTGTAAGACAGGAACGCCCTTGGTGTCCGTCCCTTGGGCAGTTACGAGATCACTGTAGATGATGGTCACTTCATTACCAGATTGAAACTTCACACACTGGTGTAGGGAAGATGGGACAGCGCCCGACTGATGTAACCATGGCCGGCCGAGGAGGAGTGAGAAGGTTGCGGGGATGTCTATGACGTGGAAATCGGTTGGCAGGATCTTTGTTCCGATGGTAATGGGCAAGGTGACTTCGCCTATCACGGCGCGGCATGTAGAGTCATAAGCTTTGATGGTTTGCTTGGATGGGCGTAAATCAACACCATGAATGCCGACCACATCCATCATCCTTGAAGGCAGGATATTAATTGCAGAACCATTATCAATGAATACACGGGGGATTTTCTTGCCATTTACCTCGACAGTGATGTATAAAGGCTCATTATGATCGACTCCGAACGCTGGCTTGTCTAGCTCCGAGAAAGTGATGATGTTTCCGTAGTGGATATTACCAATCATGTGGGTGACGTCCTCCGGGGTAATAGTGGATGGTACCATGGTGGCGGCGAGGTTTTGCTCGAGCATGAGGCGATGGGCTAGGGAGGAGGTGAGTAGGGACCATAGTGAAATATGGGCTTGGGTTTGTTTGAGTTGAGGAGGATAGGGTCTTCTTTGTCTAGGTTGAGAGGGCTTGGTTCACTCACTAGTTCTTCTAAAGACAACAAGTAGCAAGAAGATTCTTTATTATTAGTCATTGGAATACAACCCATCTCATCACAGTCCGCCACAACAGGCTTGGCCGGATCAGTGATCTCACTAAGTTCTACCATGAGTACATTGCTAGCTACATAATCTCTAGGGTCTTCGACTACTCCCTTGTGGATGAGCTCTTGCACGGCTTTCTTGAGTTCAAAACATTCTTCGGTAGTGTGACCGGTGCACTTGTGGTAGTGGCAAAACTTTGACAAATCGCAACCAAGACGGGGGAGATGTCCTTCTAATGGTTCGAGTACTTCTAACGTCACTAATGCCATGAAGATATCCACCATCGTGAGCCCTATCTTGTTGAAGGCATCCATGAGCTCGAGGATACTAATCTCGCATGTTTGCCCCATGTTCACCCCACCCCCATTATTAGGAAGAGGGTTATTCACACATTAGGACCCTTCGGCTTCTCAATCTTCTTGTCATTGATCAACCCTTGTACTACGCTCTTCAATTGAATACAACCATCCGTTGTGTGCCCGATGTGCTTGTGATACTTGCAGAACTTGGAGGCGTCCAAATCAGTTCTTGGGTAGGCGGGCTGGTAATTCTCCAAAGGCTTGATAAGACCTCTCTTGACTAACACGTCAAAGACTTTCCCCATAGGCATTCCAAAATCGTCAAAGTGTTCCCTCTCTCTTTGCGGCGGAGCCCCGTTCCTTGTTACGGCTTGGACATCTAGCGGGACCTCTTTTGGACCATATTCACTTGGCTGACGGCCTCCTTTCCACCCCTAGGAGGCGCAGGCGCAGTAGGAGCCTTGTAGCGGAAGGATTTGTTGTTGTTGGTCTTTGGACTTTCCTTTGGCGGCACAATCCCAGTGAACCCTGCTTCGTACCTTACTCCGGCGTCAACCATTCCCCAAATCAGGGAAGTAACCATTACCTATAGCTGCTTTCATCTCCGGTAGCAAGCACTTGTAGAAAATCTGTTTCTGTTCCTTCGCTTTTGTGGGTATTGGACCTCGCACAACCGATGATTCCACCTCTTGTAAAAATCATAAATAGCCTCGCCGGGCTTTTGCATAGTGTTCTCAAGGTCGGTTCGATTCACATCCCAATCCAAGTTAGCTTGATTACTACTCACAGAAAATGGCACTGATTTGATCCCACGTTTGCCTCTCGCTTTGTTTCTAGCCCCCAGAACCAACGCAGAGCTATACCATCCAAAGTGCTATGAAATACACGAGCCATTTGTTCGTTGGTGCAGTCACGAGCCCTCATGGCCAACACATAACTATCTAAATTGAGTCTTAGGACACGAGTCACCATGAAACATTTCCACCTTAGGCATCTTGAAATCCTTGGGGAGAGCCCCCACTTGGCTAGGGTTGATTGTCTTGGTAGTCGGTGCACTTTGCTTATCCACGGTCTCGATCAACTTTCGCATTTGCTCTTGCATGGCCCTAACCACAGGGTGATTGAGATGTCGGGATAGTTTCTGACAAATGACGGGAGGAGTAGTGGAAGCAGTAGTATCGGCCATCCCAATACTCAGAGGCAACGAGGGTGCGGGTATAGTTTGCTAGCGGAGAAGTAGCCACCAAGAAGTTCATGGGAAGGTTCATAGACAGCCTTGTTCTTGCTCATGGTAGTGAAACCTTGTTGGGTGTAAGAGATAAGTAGGTGGAACATTGCGGTAGCTGGGAATGAGAAGGCAGTAGCATTGGTGTTGGGTGGGACAGTTGTGTATTGACCTCTTCATCCTCGACATAAATGAAATTCTCACCATCGGGCAACCTCGTTTAGTTCCCTTTTGTTGGATGGACCCTTCAACTGTTGGTTCTGATCTTCCAACATCTTGTTGCTTTCTTCGAGATTCTTGATCTTGACTTCGAGACCGGCGAGGAAGTTCTGGAGGCTTGGGGAATTACCATTGAGAGTGGTCTCGATGTTGAGCTCGGCGGCACTAGCA
>JAOWBW010001843.1:0-180938 GCA_026119855.1 Campanula takesimana
AATATATTTTACAATATAAAATTATATACCTACTATTATTTATATATGTGAAACAATAATGAATATTGTTATTATATTCGTATTTAGTAAAAGATTTGAAGCAAACTGTTGAAAATATTTTGTGTAAAAATTGCACTATTATAAGAATAGTGCAATTTTTGCACTAAACGGTTGAGATGATCTGAGGTGTTAACATGGAGGCAGCCCATCATTCGAAATATGTGAAGAAAATCTGTATTACACAGGTCTAGAAATAAGTAAATGACTGTATTGTCCTCCAAAATTATGGAGTAACACATGTCTCTCCATTTGCAACAATCCAAAAGTAAATTTTTTTTATTACATTTATAATCCTTCACCCATTTTATTTTTTCATCTCAACAACTCATTCTCTGCCGGGAATTGAACCCGACTGTATCGTAGCTGGTACTATCATACCACTAGACCACTTGCGCTTGTTGATTCACGATGGACTATTTTACAAATATACTCTTACCTTCTCATACTTATTGGCTAATTACTTTCATTTTGAGTGTCTCATACTTATTGCTACTTGCCTAAAATTTCACTTTTCTCTCTCTTATCCACTCACAACAACTATCCAACTTATTTTATCTCTCATACCCTCTCACAATACTTAATTTTACAACATATTTTCTTATCTCCGTACATTCTCAATTGGTAGCGATAAGTATGAGACGGAAGGAGTAAACGTTTATTCAGATTTGATAGCCATTATCTTTGGATATTTTCCTATCAACAGAAATTATCCTTTCCGCCTAAAAATAAATATTCAAAAAATTTAAAACGTATTCCTAATTAAAATAAATTTTAATCTTTTTAATAATTTATATTTATTTTAAGGCAGAAAGAGTGTGAATCTTATTAATTTTTCTATTAGACCTTCGATTTATAAGGTACTGCTTTCGAATCAATTCATAAACACCTGAACATTATTTAGTTCCTTAAGCGAGTTAAGAATTACACATTCCAGGTAAATAGATTATGACAAAAACTTATATGAGAGCACCATGACTCATCTCATAGTAGAGACGGGTTATTTTTTAACCCATGAACCGGATCGATGATCCACGGGCAATTTTTTTTTTCTTTTTCTGTTTTTTTTTATAGTTTTTATATTATTATTTTTGGGTTTTTTTTCGGTTTTTTTTTATTTAGTAATAGTTACTATAACTAAATGTGACAAACGTGTTACTTATATGTAACAGTTTATATACATAAAAGTAATACATATATACAGAAAAGTACAGTGTTTTTTTTTTATTTTTCTTCGTTTGCCAAAACTAATACTTATTATAACTAAAATGTAACGAACGTGTTACTTAAACAGTGTTTATACATAATTGTAACACATGTATAAAAGTATTATTCAACCATTTACACTTTAGAACTAAAAACACTTGTGTTAGTAACAGTGTAAAATAAGAAAGTACAATTTTTATAAACGAATGTTACATTTTACTTGTATAATAACATTGTAAAACAGTTATGTTTACTTGTATAATAGTATATCTATATGTTTTCAAATAATAAGTTACAATGGGTTCAATTTATCATGATACATGTAAAAGTATTACATTATCTATAGAAATCTGTTACAATTTCATCTACTAAAGTGTTACATTTACTTGTAAAAATAATTACATTCATGTGTATAAGTTGTTATTTTTTCAAATGTTACTTTCTTTTAAAAAATAAAATCAAATACTCAAAAATAAAAATATTCTGGAAAAACACTATTACATTTTAGTATAACGATAATTACATTTAGTTATTGTTAGTATTACACGTATTTATAATTAGTATTACAGTTGAAAGATGAGTAAAATTAGCTTATTTTTTTGTAAAACTGGTGTTACGTTTACTTATAACAATGTTACTTTATAAGTAACACAGTTGTTACATTTAGTTATACTAAGTATTACTTTTGGCAAACGAAAAAACAGTCAAAAAAAATATAAAAACTAAAAAAATGAATTATTTTTTTTCTGAGAAAAATAATAATTTTGGCCAATAGGTGACTGACGCTTCGCGAAAATGTTGTACACACGGTTAATGGGTCGACCGTCTCTTCTATGAGACGGATCTAGATGTTCTCACATAAGACCACCTCATAGATTATTGAGCTATCAATTGTAAGATTCAGATTAAAAAAAAAAAAAAAACCTATAGAGTAATCTCAGCTATAACTAAACTCCCTCTGCCCCGGCTCACTTGACATCTTTTGATCAAAACTGCTCAACTTAAGGTCGGTTTGACCAACACTTTATAGAAATATTTATGATCCGAATAAAAATTAAAAAAAAATGTAAAATGATCACCATTAAAAATCCTCTCAATAACAATTTTTTTAAAAAAATTGGAACATAAATATTTCTATAAATTGTTGGTCAAAACGACCCTAAGTTTACCAGTTTTGATCAAAAGGTGTCAAGTGAGCTGGGACGGAGGAAGTACTCCTTATGTCCCATAACAATGTGCACAATTTTTTTTATTATTTTATTTTTTTGTGTTTTATTGATAAGTCACACTTTCTTAAAGTTGAAATTTTATATACTCCCTCCGCCCAGCAGAAGTGTCACTTATTTCCCTTTTTGTCCGTCATAGCACAAGTGTCACTACCCAAAATGGAAATGTTTTAATATATTTATATTCAACCAACCCCACCATTTAACCCCACTCATTCTCTCTCTTCATATTCCACCACTCATTTTATTCAACTAACACTACTATTTACCCCACTCATTCTCTCTCTTTATTTTCTACCACACACCTACTACCTTTTCTTAATCCCCGTGTCCCAAAAATTGGTGACACTTCTGCTGGGACGGAGGGAGTATTTCTTTAATTAATGAGACTCACTTATCATACTCACAGCAACTATCCACTACATCAACAAGCACCTAGATCACATGGTAAGGGGTTTTTTTAGCTTAACCAGAGGTCTCGCGTTCGAGCTCTGGGAATGTAGCAGTGTTAAATAGTTGTTGGTAGAGCTTTGCCGCCCTTATGGTCCTACCCGGCTCAAACCAGATTAGTTGGCATCCATTGTGGCGTTTTGGATACTGGTGGTTCAAAAAAAAAAAAAAAACCAACCAACTATCCACTACTATTTCTTACTTTTCTTTCTCTTACCTCACATTTTATACTAACAACAACTAGCGTTTGGATACTAGTGGTTCAAAAAAAAAAAAAAAAAAAGAAAAACAACAACTATCCACTACTATTTCTTACTCACTTTCTTTCTCTTACCTATCATTTTTATACTTACAACAACTAGCAATTAATATCCCCTCTTTAATTCTCGTACTTTCTTTATTTTGTGCACGAGCAATGCTAGGGGCACAAAATCTTGCTCACAAATGAGGTGGCGATATTTTATTGCAGTTGCATCGATAATAGATCCGCCACACTCTACTTAAAAGCACTAATAAAATCATTACACTTAAAATTTTGTGAGCAAGATTTTGTTACTTTTTTGTGCCCCTAGTATTATTATTCTTTGTGCACATTGTTATAAAATGGAAGGAGTATATAATTTTTTTAATTAGTGTAATTAGAAGTGGTAACCCATGTCTTATCATTAACATTAGTTTAATAATAAAGATGTTGGGTTGAGTAGGACAAAGGGCATAATGTTAAGATATGAACATGTGTTATCACATGACAATCAGTGTCACACCACCACATTTGTTTTTTTCCTGTCCCATTAATGACAACCCCATCCTCAATTATAATAATCACTTAATAATATTTGTTCCTAAAACACAATCCTTAGCAATCTCATGTCTTTTCACTAATTATACTTATATTTCTTAATTTGTTTTTTTTTTTCTCTCAAATGTGACACTGAAAATCTCCACTGCTCAGATTAGGACAATCATAATCTTAGATTAGCCACAGTTTCATCTTATTGACATGCATTTAAGACTATTTATGACAAAAATTGACCCAAAACAACCTTAAGATATGTATGTAAATTTTTCATAACAATGCTTGCTTGTTCAAAATTCAGTCTTGTCTTTAAATAACTCAAATCGCTTGTAAGCGCGTGAATAAAAATAGTTCAACAAAAATTTATATGAGACGGTTTCACACGTGAGACGTATCTCAAGAGAGTAAATGGTTTGCATTCCTATGAGCGGGGCGGGGCAAGCCCAATTCCTCTCTCGTCGAGATCCGTCTCACGTGTGAAATCTTCTTACCTTAAGCTTCCTCAAATAGTTTTTTTTTAAAATAGTTTTTTTTTCAAGTGTTTGACTTGATTTTCAGTTATCCAAATTGCTTTTTTACAAAGTAAGAGCTAGGAAGATAAACATTGTAGCCAAAAAGAATCTTTCTTCCACTAAATCAAGTTACAAATTAATCCACCCATCTTTACTTTAATTTCCATGATCATTTTCATCAGTCAAAAAAGGTGATAAAAGCAAACAACTGTGGAAGAAAACCTGCCCATACTCATAACATTATACACCAATTATCACCAACAATCACCCAACTTTATTATCCCAAACAGTCTTCTAAAAGACGCCCGTCTAGGCCCCGCCTAGATCCCGCTTAGGCCCCGCCTAGGCGTTAGGCGCCCCTGCGACCGCCTAGCGTTTTTTTAAAAGTAGTTGGCCAATTAAATTAGATTTGGCGCAATTGACAGAATTAGAAACTTTTGCACAATTTGCTTCTGATCTCGATAAAGGTACTCAGAATCAATTGGCAAGAGGTCGACGATTACGTGAATTGCTCAAACAATCTCAAGTCAATATTCCATGTTTCGTCATTCAAGAACAAGAAGTTTGACCCCCCTTCTAAATTTTGAATTTTTCATTTTCGGGACTTATATTGATATTGAATTTGAATGTGTCTCACGACCGAGACTAATTCGGAAGGGTGATTTCGATTTTGGATTTGGGACGAATAGGTTCAAGAACCTTGATCCCAAACATTAGTAAATTGTTTTAACATGAATGCATTCTTCCTAACAACTCCAACCCACTGAGATTTTATTGCACCACCAAAGTCAACCCCTAACTGTTGACCAATTGTATTGTTCTAAAAAAGTCAAAGGAGAGAGAAAGAGGGTACCCTTTTCAAAAGGGTAATGGAAAAAACTCATCTTTCTGGAAATCCATTTTGGCCTTATATATCATTGCTCCTATATTTAGGCTTATGAAATATCAAATATCTTTAGGGTCTCATCTCTCTCTTTCCCCATCTGGTGAAAAATGAAAACTTTCCTCTGTTTTTATGTCCTGTTTTGTCTTTTTGCACTGCTGTTTCCTTATCCTTGTGCTTCTCTTCCCATGTGTACTGACATGAGTAAGTGTTTCTCTCTCTATATGTATATATATATCTCTCTCTCACACACCCACACACAGTGGATTTGATGTTGGTGATGAATGAATGAATGAATGACTGAAGTTTGTTTGTTGGTTGGTGATGATGAAATTGAAGGGGCACCTGCCATGGCAAAGAAGGTTCTAGAATTCTGTGAGTATGATGGGAGTGTGTGTTGTGATTCAGCCAAAGATTTGCAACTTAAGAAGCAATTTGAAGCCATGAATATATCTGATCCAAACTGTGCTTCTGCTGTTAAATCTACCCTCTGTGCTGTAAGTTCTTTCTCCACTTCATTAACTTTTCAAGATCCCGTCTAGGCCGTAGCTGGGCCTAGACGGGATCTAGGCTGGGTCGAGAATTCAAAAATAGTTATAATATGGACCAAGGCGTTTCATGAACGCCTAGGCGGGGCCTAAGCGGCCTATACGAGCGACGTTTAGAACACTAGATTACTCTTTGAGCATAAAGTTGATTGCAAGTAAAAATGGAAATTAAGTTTGGCTTTTATTTGTTGGGATTTCCTTCTTAATTTTATATGCATATCTTGAACCCACTATCAGTACATGTTTGACAGGCTATGGAGTATATTGCTAATATAGAATAAAGCATGTTAATTATTTAAACAAAATCCCTAAACTTTGTCTATATCTTCATAGTAAGTAGTATAAAATGTGTATGGTTTTTTATGCTGCCAAGAATAGTTCTGTTTTTCTTTCAAAACCAGAAACGATCTGTAGCCATGAAATACGTACGTGAGACTGTTGTTGGGCTGCATAATACTCCCTCCGTCCCAAAATGATCTTCTCATTTGCCATTTCTCGTTGTCCCAAAAAGTTCTTCACATTTCTACATTTTAGGCTTAAACAAAGCATGGCTAGTGAAGCAAGTGTTCATATCCTTAAAAAGTTTGAATAGTCAAACGCGAAGATTATTTTGGGTCGGAGGGAGTAGTAGGCGAGATGAACGCGTCAGATTAAATGTCGCTCTTTTTTTACGTCAGTACGAAAAAAAATTGAGCAATATATTTAATTTAATTTAGTTATCCTAATAAAATTATAGAACTTGTTATTGTACACTAATATAAATACTATCAACAAAAGTTTTAAAATTTTCACTAGGATAACTAAATTAACTTTGCTCAAAGTTGTTTCATACTAATGTAAAAAATACTCTTAACAGCTTAAAACTTATAGAGGAGCTTTTCTTTTATGTGTACAAATATATCCTTGTGACTGGAATTTTTTGTTCATTTTCAGACATGTGATCAGTTCTCAGCAAACTTATACAGAGTTGAATCAGAAGCTAAACCGGTTCCAGTCCTCTGCAACTCATCAGACTCACCGAGCTCATCTGAAACCAGTTTTTGCTCAAGTTTATGGAACAGTTGTCAAACCATCCCCATACGAAATTCCCCTTTCGCCCCCTCGTTACAAGGCGCTGGGGTTGGAGTAACCCAAAACTCCTCTGCGTCCAAACTAACCGATCTCTGGCAGTCACAGACTGATTTCTGTACTGCATTTGGCGGTTCAGTTAACGAAAACTCGTTATGTTTTAACGGAAAGCCAGTCTCACTTAACGAAACTCAAACGGAACCCTCTGTTCCTCCAAAGGGTATATGTTTAGAGAAAATAGGGGATAAAGGTTATATTAACATGGTCCCGCATCCAGATGGATCGAACCGAGCTTTCTTTTCTGACTTGCCTGGTAAAGTTTGGTTAGCGACTATCCCGGATCAAGATGGAGGAAAACCTTTGGGGTTAGATGAGTCAACCCCGTTTGTTGACTTGACTGATCAAGTTCACTTTGATACTACGTTTGGGATGATGGGAATGGCTTTTCATCCCAACTTTGCTCAGAACGGTCGATTTTTTGCCTCGTTCAATTGCGATAAAGCTACTTCTTCTGTGTGTTCCGGTAGGTGTGCGTGTAATTCTGATGTGGGTTGTGATCCTTCTAAACTGGCTGGATCGACGGAAGGTGATCAGCCTTGCCAGTACCATAGTGTTGTAGCTGAGTACACTGTTAACGGAACATCATCGGAGCCCTCCATGGTACAAGTCACACTATTTCACTGTACAACTGTTTTTTATTTAAAATTTCGGGTTTTCGGGTTGGGTTAATTAAAGTTTCTTATGCTTAATTAGGCGACGAAGGGGAAACCGACAGAAGTGAGGCGGATACTGACGATGGGACTTCCGTATACAAACAATCACGGTGGTCAGATACTTTTTGGTCCATCTGATGGGTATCTGTACTTTATGATGGGAGATGGTGGCGGCAAAGCTGATCCTTACAATTTTGCACAAAATAAGAAGTCTTTTCTAGGGAAGATAATGAGGTTGGATATTGATAACGTACCAAGTAAGTACTATTCGCATAATAACCTATCCGTTAAGTTTTCCGTTAAATTCTTAACCCTTTTTGTGTGTTGTTCCTCAGGTGAAGAACTGGTCAGTCTAGGTCTGTGGGGAAACTATTCCATCCCTAGAGATAATCCTTACTACGACGATAAGGAAATGCTGCCGGAAATCTGGGCGTTAGGACTTAGAAGTCCGTGGCGTTGCAGCTTTGATTCAGAAAGACCTTCTTACTTCATGTGTGCAGATGTTGGACAGGTTGAATATATTCTCTCTTTTTTTTTCAATTTAAGAATCATGGATTTGCATGCATTGTAGTAGGTTAATGCTGCATCTGGGTCTGTGCAATCGAAGAGCACAGACTTTTATAGTAACATAAGTTATATTTTATATAGTAAGATTTTTTGATTGATGTGAAGTCTGACTGCATAGGCCAGATGCTCACATTTATTTTGAACAATGTAGGATCAATACGAGGAGGTTGATATTATCACGAAAGGCGGAAACTATGGATGGAGCATGTACGAAGGGCCCATACCTTTAAACCTTAAACGTTCTTCTCGCAAAAATACATCTGATTCTGCAGATGTAACAGACCCTATCTTCCCGGTTTTGGGTTATACTCATGCTGATATAAACAAAAAGATAGGATCTGCAGCAATTTCAGGTGGATATTTCTATCGCTCGACAACTGATCCCTGCATCTATGGCAGGTATGGCATCAACCCCCACCCCCCAAATAAAATATATAAAATAAAAAAATCAAGCCCTTGTTTGGTTAAGCTCATGTTAATCGTTGTTGCATTAAAAATAATTGACTGTTTTGACTTATCAGTTACCTGTATGGAGATCTGTACGCGAGTTCTATATGGGCAGCAGCTGAAAGTCCGAAGAACAGTGGAAACTTCACGACTACGTCAGTTCCTTTCAGTGTGCTCGTGACTCTCCAATGGAGTGCAGTTCAGTGCCAAACAGTCCCCTTGCTGCATAGGTTATATATACTCATTTGGAGAGGATAATAAGAAAGACGTCTATATCCTCACGAATACTGGAGTTTACAGAATAGTCCGTCCAAGTCGCTGCAGTTATAGTTGCTCCAAGGAAAATACTACGGCTATTGCTAAGGTCCCAACTCCTTCGCCTTCTAGTGCTTACCATGGAGTGAGTTTAAGGTTTTTCTCTCTTTGTTGTTAGTTTTGTTGGTTTATGTTGTAAGATAGGGAATCATCTGACGAGTTTTTCGTTTCTTGTTGTGGTTTCGTTTGTATGTTCAGTTCCACGAAGTTTTGACTACCCTTGTTGAACAATATGATCGAGAAAGATGTATCCTAATATTAAGTATGTACCAAATGTTAATACTATCTACGAGGAGAGAGAGAGAGAGACTTCATTGAATGAAAAAGCTCTCAATATTTGATATAAAAAAAATAAAAAAATGCATAATTTCCGACAGTGCTATGTTAAAACACTAAACTTTGTGTCTTAGCGACACCCCCCCCCCCCCCCCGAACAACCTATAAAAGATCCCCTTTCTCCTTGCCATCCACCACCAGGCACCAGCAACAAAAAGGACAGACATGGCAAGAGGAATTACTCGTACCCACTGACACTTACATTCCCAGACTGAATGTAGTACCTTCTGCTTGCCGCCTGGGGTCCTAGGGTGGGGTGGGGCGGGCGGTCCTGCACAGATAGACTGCTACTTGCTCTGCTGCCATATACGGAGACCTCTGCGCCCAACCATGCATGCAGATTATGATGTTACAGTGCCATGTGCCAATTCTGCATGTAGTTCTTAAAACCCTTCCTTTTCCAATACCACCATGAAAATTCAAGTATTGAGCAAACCTGGAGAAATAATCTGCATTGGGTCTGAAAGGGGTGTTTTAAGTAAACTTCTTGTGGCAAACCACTTTGACTTTCTTCAACAGCTACCATGAAGGATTTCTGAATGACCAGCTTTCAGTTCACGTCATGAAAAAGCCGGTGCGGTACGCTGCAAATGTATTTCCAAGAATTAGCTACTCCCTCAGTCCCAAATGATATTTCCATTTTGACTATTCAAACTTTTTAAGAATATGAATACTTGTTTCACTATGTCATGTTTTGTTTATGCACTTTTAAGCCTATATTGTAGAATGACAAGAACTTTATGAGACAATGAAAAATGGCAAATGGGAATATTATTTTGGGACAGAGGGAGTAATTGTTTGCAACATCTGGAATATGCAAAGAACAAAAACATTTTAGCACCCATTTGTCCATTTATGCTATGCTAGTTGAGGATAGAACCATTATGGCTATGCATTTTGGATCCCTGCCACAAGATTGATTTATTGAGTGCAAGTATCAGACAGGCCAAAGTGGCAAATTTTGTTTTTGTTCTTGTTACAAGTGCCTACTACTCGTCATAAGTATCTTCAGTTTCGAAAACAATCACCAAATCTCTGGCAAGAAAACCAAGGCACTGGTGCATGTTTCAAATCAAAGCATCTCTAAAATTCACATTAGGGTAGTCTCAGAGAAACTTTTAATTCTTCTGATAACGGAGGCAGGATCTGACGTACGTTCTTCAGATGAGATAAGAGTCCATGGCGCAGAATATTTTATAACTTCCATTTGAAAGTATATGTCGAACCATGTTTGCATTACATGCATAACGGTTAAAGCCCAATTAAGTGCATTCCTTCTTAATCAACGGAAAGGAGAAAAGAGTATAAAGTGGGAGGCTTGATGGAAACTTACAAATTGGAACAAAATTCCCTTGCATTTTGTTCCACGTCCCGTAAACTGCTTTCAGCTCGGACTCCTTTAATTTCTCCGTCCAATCTACATAATGTCCCAAGAGAGTCGGTATGAAAGCAGAACAAAATCTGCCAGCAGAGACAACACCTCACAAGTTGCAACAGATACCTAGATAGTATCATATTAGCTTCTACAAGGCAAAATGAGAATAAGGAAGTACTAGTAAAGTTTCACCCAGAACAAAATATATGCAATGCATCTTTTGGCTAAAGCCAAAATTGATCTATTTTACAATTTAGCTGATGTTTTTAGTTTTTTTTTTTTTTTTTTTTTCGAACTTGTACCAATGAGCTAAATATATTAGTTTTATACAACAGGCTTAGGGACTAAGCCCCAGACCCTGCAGGTAATTAAGACACCAGATTATATTAGCACCAGGATTCTACATATAGCCTCTGTTACCCAGACTCTTCAAATATGTTGAAGTACCCGTGTCCGATACGTATCGTGTCCGACACGACACCCAGACACCTGCTTTTTCATTCAGATACGACAAGAAAATTTGAAAGAAAAAGACTGAGTTGACTTCATTTTATAAGTAAAGTATAAATAGTCCTATTTATACTATTTTTGATTTGTCCTGAAATAATGTTCATATCCCGTACCCGTGTCCAAATTTAGGACGGTGTCCCAGTGTCCAAAATTATTAAGAAAATTGTATCCGACACTAGGATCCGTATCCGTGTCGGATCCCGGATACCGTGTCCAGGTAACATAGCATATAGCAATGATTGAAGCAATCTCGGTGCACACTATTTTCAAACATCATCTCTTCACATAAGAGTAAAATTGCGACTCGTAAAGCATGCGTACATCATGATGTACTCTTTAAACTATGTTTTCCATTCTGTAGTGCTAAACTAGTTAATGCTTTGCATCTACAGATCCTAATCCTTTCATTGATTGAAAATCATTATTTTTTTATTCTTGATTGAAAATCAAAGTCAACATCATCTCTCCACTGGATTTCACCAAAAAAAAAAAAAATGATTTTTTAGTATATTACATACTCCCTCTGTCTTTTTAGTCTGTTCACTTTTGGTCAACGGAGTAAACTTTGACCAAACATTTAATGTCAATCTAACAATCCTAATGAAATTTTAAAAATTATTATTGATAAATTAATATAATTTATCAATAATAATTTTTAAAAATTTCATTAGGATTGTTAGATTGACATTAAATGTTTGGTCAAAGTTTACTCCCGTTGACCAAAAGTGAACAGACTAAAAGACAAAGGAGTAAGTGATATTATAGTATAATTTAATTTTTTATTTTTCTTAGGATTAAAAATTATAACCCAATCAAATTATACAGTTCTAATAATAATAATAATAAGTAAAAGTAATAATACAGCCGTCCAAAAATGAATGCCAAAAAGTTTTAAATTTACTCTTGATAAAGAGTAAATTTGATTTTCTTTTTTGATATTCATTTTGGGAAGGAGAGAGTAGTAATAATGAGAAAAATTACCATCATTTTGGACTGACATCAGCAAGTCACCAGATCTCCACGTCTGACCATTGCGAAGCAAACTGAACTCAGCAGCTATGTACTTGGATCATTAGGCACTATCCCTTGATCCAACACTCCCTTGTACATTGCGGTAGTAGTGCGCATATCATTTCTAACACGGTACTGCTTCATAAGAGAATTGTAGGTAGTCGCATTTGGCATAATATTCTTCTCCAACATCCAATTCAGCAGTCTATGACCTTCTTCTAGCATCCCTGATGTACAAAACCCGTTCATCAAAACATTAAAATAACTATTGTTGGTTGAAGCCCTCTTTCTAGCACCTGGCGGAGAAGCTCGTGCGCCTTAACCATCTCTCCTGATTTACAAAATGCATCCATTAAAGTTGTATATGTAAAAATATCAGGATCGATACCTGCAATCTCCATTTCTTCCATTAGCGTTATTGCTTGAACTACATTACCAGATTTACAAAGACCATTAACAAGTGTATTGTAAGTGAAAATGTTCAATTCAAGACCTTTCGAACACATCTCATGAAGAAGTTCGTTTGCGGTATCTATCTCCCTTGTTTACAGAGCCCATCTACCAGTGCAGTGTATGTCACAACATTTGGGTTCAGCCCCAACTCAACCATCTGGTTGTGAAGTGAAAGGCCTTTTTTATCTCACCGGCCTTGCAATAAGCATCAATAATACTGTATAAGTAAATTCATCTGCTTCCATTCCTCTGCTGAGCATATCCTGGAAGAGATTATTTGCTTCCGTGACCTTTCCATTTTGAGAAGACCACATATTAAAGCAGTATATGTTATAAAATCGGGAAAACATTATTACTCACCATCTCCTCAACCAGCCTATATGCAGCCGAGACATCCCCAACTTTACAATAACCATCAATGAGAGTCGTGTACACTACCTTATCTACAGCAATTCCCTGGCATTTCATATCTCTAAGACCATCTCCGCATCCACCATCTTACTAATCTTACAGAAAAGTTCGGGATATCGAAAGATATTCTTATGCATTTAGTTTTGATCTTCTTCCTCCTCAGTTTGGTCACTTTGAGGTGTCCTATAATTGTCAAAAGATAAGTGAAATATTAATGAATTACTTTCACTTATGACACAAGAGGAGATAGTTTAAAGCAATTTAGAACTAAATGTGCTCATTTAGCGTCTACCTTTCTCATGGACAAGAGAAGAGGGAAAGAAACTGTGGTTGCAAGTAATAAGAAGTCTAAGGGATCATCTAAATGATCATAAAGAAATGCTTCTTTTGCAAGGACCTCACTAACATGAAGTTTGATTACCCTAAGTATCACGCTTGGCGTGAAAGGTATATCATTCAGCCTTGTTTGTATTATATTGAGCTAATTTGGTTTCAATTCCTACATATACACGGTGATTGGATTTTGGTGCAAACAATCACATAAGGATGTTTAAAGTAGGATTGCCTAAATTACCGAAGACCTAGTAAAGATGAAGAATTCATCTATATGGAAACTAGGAATCCGGTTAAAGTAATAGGCATAGGGGCCTTTAAATTATTGTTTAAGTACTAAGGTATTATTTTGTATTAAATAATACATTTATTGTACCATCATTTAATCGGATTATGATATTTATCACAATATTGGACAAGGAGGTTACTCTTGTTCATTAATAATAAGTGTGATCTTTATTTCAATTCCAAAGGTTGTTGGTACTAGTACTTTGTCAAGTAATCTTTATTTACTTGACATTATTCAAACATAAATGAGTCCCATAATAATAAAACCAAAAGTGAAAGCGAAAGTTATCAAGTAAAATTTGTTATTCCTTATGACATAGGCGTTTGGGTCATATCTCAGAGAGGAGAATTGATAAGCTTGTGTCTAAAGGAATCTTGATCATACTTGATATTCCGGAAAGACTTTTGCATTCAATGCCTTACAGGAAATTTACAAATAATTAAAAGAAAAGTATCCTCGAGAGCATCAAGTGTCTTAGACCTAATACATTCGGGTATTTGTGGGCCATTCATTACTCCTTCATGGAAAGGTCAACAAATACGTTATTACGTTCATAGACGACTACTCTTGATATGAATACATTTATTTACTTCATGAAAGTCTCAAGTTTCGGACGTTTTCAAGTCTTATAAGGCCAAAGTTGGAAATCAACTTTAAAAGACTATTAAGAACGTTAGGTCCAATCATGGTGGTGTATACTATGGTCGGAATAACGGTTCGAGGGAACAACGCCCGAGTCCTTTTGCTCGCTATTTTGAGGAGTATGAGATTGTCTCTCTCTACATTAAGCCGGGTACACCTAGCATAAGTAAATGTAACAGAGACATAATAGAATCCTTAAGGATATGCTAATAAGTATGTTTCTTGTACTTCTTTACCTCACTCATCATGGGCGTTACATTAACCGCAACCTATATTCTCAATAAAGCTTCCTCTAAAGCTACTAATAAAACCCCTTATGATTTAAGAACGTTTTCTTATTCGTCCTTAAATCATCTTCATGAATGGGGTTGTCCAGCAGAAGCTAGGCCTTATAAGCCTAATAAGGGCAAGTTGGACATAAGACTGTTAGTAGCTAGTTTGTGAGGTATGCCGAGAGATCTAGGGGCCATAAATTTTACAACCCGAAACTAGAACATTTTTTAACGAGAAATGCTAGGTTCTTTGAGGATGTTGAATTTAGTAGGAGATTAGGAGTAATATTTTGAATTTGGGGAGGAAGAGGCATCCGTTTCTATACCTTTTCCCATAGTTCCAATTGGATATCAAGATGTTGTACTTGACATTCAAGAAGAACATACAATTCAAAATAATGACTTCCCTATAAATATTGAACAACATGAAAATGTTGATCATAAGAAGGAAATTCAACAACCTCAAAATCAGGAAGAACCGGTGCCCTTAAGAAGATCCAATAGAGTAAGAAGAAATGCAATTCCAGATAATTATGAAATGTATCTTACCGAGAATAAAAGACACTTAGGTTTAGTGGGAGATGAGCCACTCACCTTCCATAAAGCCATTAATAGTCCTAATTCTCATAAGTAGATTAATGCCATAAATAAAGAGTTGAAATCTTTGAAAGATAACGACGTTTGGGATCTTTTTACATTACCTAAAGATGTGAAACCTATAAATGGGTCTTTAAGACCTAAAAGGATTCACAAAAGTAATGTGGAAAGATATAAGGCCCGTCTAGTCGCTAAAGGTTTTTAACTCAAAAAGAAGGCATAAAAGAACATTTTTCCGGTATCTTCTAACAACTCTTTTAAAGATCATTATGGCACTAGTAGCACTTTTGGCTTAAGCTTCATCAAATGGATATTAAGACAAGCTTTCCTTAATAGAGACATTGAGGAAACTATCTGTATGAAGGAATTCATTCATGGGCTTAAGCAAACTTCTCGTCAATGGTATTTAAAGATTTAATCAAGCAATTCTTTCATTTGGTTTTGAAACGAATCTTGGTGAATATTGTGTATACCATAAGTTCAGTGGGAGTAAATTTTATATTTTGGTCTTATATGTGGATGATATTTTTCTTGCTAGTAATGTTTTAAAACCTTCTTAAGGAAACTAAGAAATTTCTTTGGAATGAAAGATCTTGGTAAGTCATATTTTGTATTAGGAATCCAAATTCACACGTGATTATTCACGAGGTGTTTTAGGATTATAACAAAAGGCATATACGGAAAAGGTATTACAAGGTTTAGCGTGAAAAAGTGAACCACTTGACACCCCTGTTTCTAAAGGAGACAAGTTTTAGTCTCAAACAGTGTCCTAAAAGTAATTTCAAATCCAAGTATATGAAAAATTCCTTCTTTGCATCAGCAGTAGGAAGCTTAATATATGCGTAAGTCTTGCATATAATGGTGGGATACTTGTCAATACAAAAGCAATCCGGAAAGAACTTAGTAGCAGCCAAAAGAATGATAAAAGCATTTACAAAACACTAAAGAACTACATGCCTATTTTTCAATCGGATAATCTTGAGATCATTAGGTATTCCGATATTGTTAAATTATATGGCTGCATAAGTTTAAGGACTGCAATTTGTCAAAACAAGTGTTGAAAGACCGATTAAGATATATTATGACAATCAGGCAGCAGTCTCATACTCCAACAAACAAGTTTATCAAAGTCTAAGTATTTAGACATTAAGTATCTTGTTGTAAAGGAAGAGTACAAAATGAACAATAAAAATACAAACTTATTGAAACAGACTCCATATTAACGGATCCGTATACTGAAACGTTATCATCTTTATGTTTTCACGAGCATGTTGCTCATATGGGTGTAACAACTTTTGATAACATTTTATTTAATGGGAGTTTTGTGTAGGTATTTAATTAATTGTTCTATTATTTAAAGTTTTGATCTCATTTGGTTAAGTTGGACTAGTTGGAAGAATATGTATATATTCATTATGATTCCATGCTACACATCTACACTTTTGATCTATGTCATTTAGTTTGATTTGTACATGTGATTATTGTGGGTTTTAGTTGCGAATCAATTACAACGACTGCCCCTTTAGTCCTTATACTTATATGGCTAATGGACGAGATTGTTATAAATGACAATAAAGTGCGCACATAAGGATTGTCATTTATGTTATATTCATGATTTAACGAAAGAACTTGTTTTGTAACCCAAGTGGGAGATTGTTGGAACATGACTTGCAATACAAGTTATTTAGAACTTTCATAAATGAAGTCATGAATGTAACATTAATATAAAGTGTAGTTGATAATAATATGTGTAGAATTCCTGGATGTAATATTACCAATTTTGATGGGTAAAGTGGTAATTTAACATCATTAAGCTTGAAAGGGTGTAGTCCCTAGATGAAGTGTCACCATGTTCCTATTTAAACGCTCTTCCATCAAGCCTAGAACATACAACATTTACTTGATATATCTCCTAAATTCTCCTCATATTATTGGAAGTACTTGAGAGATAAAGAAGACATTATCATTTAGAACATCTCCATCCCCTTAATCCTTCTTCTTCTTCTTCTTATTCTCCCTACAACATCAAAGATGGATTCATCAGGTATACGCTTCCGCCTTCATCTTCTTCCTCAAATCTTATTCTAAAAGTGAGTGTGGCATTCAGGGTTAAGATTGTTCCAACACATTAATCCTCTAACCCGCAATTGACCCGACCTGTCTTACCATTACCTAAACAGTTACCAAGAGCTCAAGTGGTATTTGGACACACACACACAAAAAAAAAAAAAAAAAAGCGCGTCAGGAGCACGCGCACAGTCCGCCCATTCAAAAGGCGCCATGTCTGTTTGGTTGGCCCCATTTTTTCCTTTCAACCGGTTGAAGGGTTTCAACACTCATATTTTTCATCAGTCCTATTACCCATTGCAACCCTTCAATTATTGAAAATATTTTTCGCCATTGTACATGGTCTTCAGTGTAAGCATAGTGGAAAGATGAGTAGGAGGTCTTATCTGACAACTCTTTTGTGATGACTCGTCAAAATGAAAAAATAATATAAATGTGCTAGTTTGGCTTTGGCCATCTGGCATCGTCATTTATGAAAGAAAGAGGGAAGAGAGCATCGTCATTTATGAAAGAAGAGGGAATTTGGGGTTTAATATTCGGTTAGTTTGATGTCCGTTTTAGCAATTTTGAGGTAAGAGATTATGCGGTATTGATTTCGTGTTACTTCTTTTATATTCGTCTTGTCGTAGTACTTGATTTAATTGATATGTATATTGTTAGTTCGGTTTCGATTTAATTATTAATTTGATATTGAAATTGTCTCGCAACTACTATGGTTATTATCCTTTATATGTAAGTGGTTATCAAATGAGATTTGTTATATGGAATAGCTTCGATGTAGCTAATTTTTGACGGTGCACCGTCACAAAATTAGCTACATCGAAGCTATTCATATAACAAATCTCATTTTGATAACCACTTACATATAAGGATAATAACCATAGTAGTTGCGAGACAATTTCAATATCAAATTAATAATTAAATCGAAACCGAACTAACAATATACATATCAATTATCAAGTACTACGACAAGACGAATATAAAAGAAGTAACACGAAATCAATACCGCATAATCTCTTACCTCAAAAATTGCTAAATACGGACATCAAACTAACCGAATATTAACCCCAAATTCCCTCTTTCTTTCATAAATGACGATGCTCTCTTCCCTCTTTCTTTCATAAATGACGATGCCCAGATGGCCAAAGCCAAACTAGCACATTTATATTATTTTTTCATTTTGACGAGTCATCACAAAAGAGTTGTCAGATAAGACCTCCTACTCATCTTTCCACTATGCTTACACTGAAGACCATGTACAATGGCGAAAAATATTTTCAATAATTGAAGGGTTGCAATGGGTAATAGGACTGATGAAAATATTGAGTGTTGAAACCCTTCAACCGGTTGAAAGGAAAAAATGGGGCCAACCAAACAGACACTGGCGCCTTTTGAATGGGCGACTGTGCGCGTGCTCCTGACGCGCTTTTTTTTTTTTTTTTTTTGTGTGTGTGTCCAAATACCACTTGAGCTCTTTGGTAACCTGTTTAGGTAATGGTAAGACAGGTCGGGTCAATTGCGGGTTAGAGGATTAATGTGTTGGAACAATCTTACCCTGAATGCCACACTCACTTTTAGAATAAGATTTGAGAAGAAGATGAAGGCGGAAGCGTATACCTGATGAATCCATCTTTGATGTTGTAGGGAGAATAAGAAGAAGAAGAAGAAGGATTAAGGGATGGAGATGTTCTAAATGATAATTCTTCTTTTATCTCTCAGTACTTCCAATAATATGAGAGAATTTAGGAGATATATCAAGTAAATGTTTATGTTCTAGGCTTGATGGAAGAGCGTTTAAATAGGAACATGGTGACACTTCATCTAGGGACTACACCCTTTCAAGCTTAATGATGTTAAATTACCACTTTACCCATCAAAAATTGGTAATATTACATCCAGGAATTCTACACATATTATTATCAACTACACTTTATATTAATGTTACATTCATGACTTCATTTATGAAAGTTCTAAATAACTTGTATTGCAAGTCATGTTCCAACAATCTCCCACTTGGGTTACAAACAAGTTCTTTCGTTAAATCATGAATATAACATAATGACAATCCTTATGTGCGCACTTTATTGTCATTTATAACAATCTCGTCCATTAGCCATATAAGTATAAGAGGACTAAAGGGGCAGTCGTTGTAATTGATTCGCAACTAAACCCAATAATCACATGTACAAATCCAACTAAATGACATAGATCAAAAGTGTAGATGTGTAGCATGGAATCATAATGAATATATACATATTCTTCCAACTAGTCCAACTTACCAATAGGATCAAAACTTTAAATAATAGAACAATTAATTAAATACCTACACAAAACTCCCATTAAATAAAATGTTATCAAAAGTTGTTACCACCATATGAGCAACATGCTCGTGAAACACTAAAGATGATAACGTTTCAGTATACGGATCCGTTAATATGGAGTCCTGTTTCAATAAGTTTGTATTTTTATTGTTCATTTTGTACTCTTCCTTTACAAACAAGATACTTAATGTCTAAATACTTAGACTTTGATAAACTCTTGTTTGTTGGAGTATGAGACTGCTGCCTGATGGTCATAATATATCTTAATCGGTCTTTCAACACTTTTTTTGACAAATTGCAGTCCCTTAAACTTATGCAGCCATATAATTTAACAAATATCGGAATACCTAATATCTCAAGATTATCCGATTGAAAAATAGGCATGTATTTCTTTAGTGTTTTGTAAATGCTTTTATCATTCTTTTGGCTGCTACTTACGTTCTTTTCCGGATTGCTTTTGTATTGACCAAGTATCCCACCATTATATGCAAGACTTACGCATTATTAAGCTTCCTACTGCTGATGCAAAGAAGGGATTTTTTCATATACTTGGATTTGAAATTACTTTTAGGACACTGTTTGAGACTAAACTTGTCTCCTTTAGAAACAGGGGTGTCAAGTGGTTCACTTTTTCACGCTAAACCTTTGTAATACCTTTTCCGTATATGCCTTTGTTATAATCCTAAAACACCTCGTGAATAATCACGTGTGAATTTGGATTCCTAATACAAAATATGACTTACCAATCTTTCATTCCAAAGAAATTTCTTAGTTTCCTTAAGAAGGTTTTAAAACATTACTAGCAAGAAAAATATCATCCACATATAAGACCAAATATAAAATTTACTCCCACTGAACTTATGGTATACACAATATTCACCAAGATTCGTTTCAAAACCAAATGAAAGATTGCTTGATTAAATCTTAATACCATTGACGAGAAGTTTGCTTAAGCCCATGAATGAATTCCTTCATACAGATAGTTTCCTCAATGTCTCTATTAAGGAAGCTTGTCTTAATATCCATTTGATGAAGCTTAAGGCCAAAAGTGCTACTAGTGCCATAATGATCTTTAAAAGAGTTGTTAGAAGATACCGGAAAAAATGTTCTTTTATGCCTTCTTTTTTGAGTTAAAAACCTTTAGCGACTAGACGGGCCCTTATATCTTTCCACATTACTTTTGTGAATCCTTTTAGGTCTTAAAGACCCATTTATAGTTTCACATCTTTAGGTAATGTAAAAAGATCCCAAACGTCGTTATCTTTCAAAGATTTCAACTCTTTATTTATGGCATTAATCTACTTATGAGAATTAGGACTATTAATGGCTTTATGGAAGGTGAGTGGCTCATCTCCCACTAAACCTAGTGTCTTTTATTCTCGGTAAGATACTTTCATAATTATCTGGAATTGCATTTCTTCTACTCTATTGGATCTTCTTAAGGCACCGGTTCTTCCTGATTTTGAGGTTGTTGAAATTTCCTTCTTATGATCAACATTTTTCATGTTGTTCAATATTTATAGGGAATCATTATTTTGAATGTATGTTCTTCTTGAATGTCAAGTACAACATCTTGATATCCAATTGGAACTATGGGAAAAGTATAGAAACGATGCCTCTCCTCCCAAATTCAAAATATTACTCCTAATCTCCTACTAAATTCAACATCCTCAAAGAACCTAGCATTTCTCGTTAAAAAATGTTCTAGTTTCGGGTTGTAAAATTATGGCCCCTAGATCTCTCGGCATACCTCACAAACTAGCTACTAACAGTCTTATGTCCAACTTGCCCTTATTAGGCTTATAAGGCCTAGCTTCTGCTGGACAACCCCATTCATGAAGATGATTTAAGGACGAATAAGAAAACGTTCTTAAATCATAAGGGGTTTTATTAGTAGCTTTAGAGGAAGCTTTATTGAGAATATAGGTTGCGGTTAATGTAACGCCCATGATGAGTGAGGTAAGAAGTACAAGAAACATACTTATTAGCATATCCTTAAGGATTCTATTATGTCTCTGTACATTTACTTATGCTAGGTGACCCGGCTTAATGTAGAGAGACAAATCTCATACTCCTCAAAATAGCGAGCAAAAGGACTCGGGCGTTGTTCCCTCGAACCGTTATTCCGACCATAGTATACACCACCATGATTGGACCTAACGTTCCTTATAGTCTTTAAAGTTGATTTCCAACTTTGGCCTTATAAGACTTGAAAACGTCCGAAACTTGAGACTTTTCATGAAGTAAATAAATGTATCATATCAAGAGTAGTCGTCTATGAACGTAATAACGTATTTGTTGACCTTTCCATGAAGAGTATGAATGGCCCACAAATACCCGAATGTATTAGGTCTAAGACACTTGATGCTCTCGAGGATACTTTTCTTTTTAATTATTTGTAAATTTCCTGTAAGGCATTGAATGCAAAAGTCTTCCGGAATATCAGTATGATCAAGATTCCTTTAGACACAAGCTTATCAATTCTCCTCTCTGAGATATGACCCAAACGCCTATGTCATAAGGAATAACAAATTTTACTTGATAACTTTCGCTTTCACTTTTGGTTTTATTATTATGGGACTCATTATTGTTTGAATAATGTCAAGTAAATAAAGATTACTTGACAAAGTACTAGTACCAACAACCTTTGGAATTGAAATAAAGATCACACTTATTATTAATGAACAAGAGTAACCTTCCTTGTCCAATATTGTGATAATATCATAATTCCGATTAAATGATGGTACAATAAATGTATTATTTAATACAAAATAATACCTTAGTACTTAAACAATAATTTAAAGGCCCCTATGCCTATTACTTTAACCGGATTCCTAGTTTCCATATAGATGAATTTCTTCATCTTTACTAGGTCTTCGGTAATTTAGGCAATCCTACTTTAAACATCCTTATGTGATTGTTTGCACCAAAATCCAATCACCGTGTATATGTAGGAATTGAAACCAAATTAGCTCAATATAATACAAACAAGGCTGAATGATATACCTTTCACGCCAAGCGTGATACTTAGGGTAATCAAACTTCATGTTAGTGAGTCCTTGCAAAGAAGCATTTCTTTATGATCATTTAGATGATCCCTTAGACTTCTTATTACTTGCAACCACAGTTTCTTTCCCCTCTTCTCTTGTCCCATGAGAAAGGTAGACGCTAAATGAGCACATTTAGTTCTAAATTGCTTTTAACCTATCTTCCTCTTGTGTCATAAGTGAAAGTAATTCATTAATATTTCACTTATCTTTTGACAATTATAGGACACCTCAAAGTGACCAAACTGAGGAGGAAGAAGATCAAAACTAAATGCATAAGAATATCTTTCGATATCCCGAACTTTTCTGTAAGATTAGTAAGATGGTGGATGCGGAGATGGTTCTTAGAGATATGAATGCCAGGGAATTGCTGTAGATAAGGTAGTGTACACGACTCTCATTGATGGTTATTGTAAAGTTGGGGATGTCTCGGCTGCATATAGGCTGGTTGAGGAGATGGTGAGTAATAATGTTTTTCCCGATTTTATAACATATACTGCTTTAATATGTGGTCTTTCTCAAAATGGAAAGGTCACGGAAGCAAATAATCTCTTCCAGGATATGCTCAGCAGAGGAATGGAAGCAGATGAATTTACTTATACAGTACTTATTGATGCTTATTGCAAGGCCGGTGAGATAAAAAAGGCCTTTTCACTTCACAACCAGATGGTTGAGTTGGGGCTGAACCCAAATGTTGTGACATACACTGCACTGGTAGATGGGCTCTGTAAACAAGGGGAGATAGATACCGCAAACGCTTCTTCATGAGATGTGTTCGAAAAGGTCTTGAATTGAACATTTTCACTTACAATACACTTGTTAATGGTCTTTGTAAATCTGGTAATGTAGTTCAAGCAATAACGCTAATGGAGAAATGGAGATTGCAGGTATCGATCCTGATATTTTTACATATACAACTTTAATGGATGCATTTTGTAAATCAGGAGAGATGGTTAAGGCGCACGAGCTTCTCCGCCAGGTGCTAGAAAGAGGGCTTCAACCAACAATAGTTATTTTTAATGTTTTGATGAACGGGTTTTGTACATCAGGGATGCTAGAAGAAGGTCATAGACTGCTGAATTGGATGTTGGAGAAGAATATTATGCCAAATGCGACTACCTACAATTCTCTTATGAAGCATACCGTGTTAGAAATGATATGCGCACTACTACCGCAATGTACAAGGGAGTGTTGGATCAAGGGATAGTGCCTAATGATCCAAGTACATAGCTGCTGAGTTCAGTTTGCTTCGCAATGGTCAGACGTGGAGATCTGGTGACTTGCTGATGTCAGTCCAAAATGATGGTAATTTTTCTCATTATTACTACTCTCTCCTTCCCAAAATGAATATCAAAAAAAGAAAATCAAATTTACTCTTTATCAAGAGTAAATTTAAAACTTTTTTGGCATTCATTTTTGGACGGCTGTATTATTACTTTTACTTATTATTATTATTATTAGAACTGTATAATTTGATTGGGTTATAATTTTTAATCCTAAGAAAAATAAAAATTAAATTATACTATAATATCACTTACTCCCTTTGTCTTTTTAGTCTGTTCACTTTTGGTCAACGGGAGTAAACTTTGACCAAACATTTAATGTCAATCTAACAATCCTAATGAAATTTTAAAAATTATTATTGATAAATTATATTAATTTATCAATAATAATTTTTAAAATTTCATTAGGATTGTTAGATTGACATTAAATGTTTGGTCAAAGTTTACTCCCGTTGACCAAAAGTGAACAGACTAAAAAGACAGAGGGAGTATGTAATATACTAAAAAATCATTTTTTTTTTTTTTGGTGAAATCCAGTGGAGAGATGATGTTTGACTTTGATTTTTCAATCAAGAATAAAAAATAATGATTTTTCAATCAATGAAAGGATTAGGATCCTGTAGATGCAAAGCATTAACTAGTTTAGCACTACAGAATGGAAAACATAGTTTAAAGAGTACATCATGATGTACGCATGCTTTACGAGTCGCAATTTTACTCTTATGTGAAGAGATGATGTTTGAAAATAGTGTGCACCGAGATTGCTTCAATCATTGCTATATGCTATGTTACCTGGACACGGTATCCGGGATCCGACACGGATACGGATCCTAGTGTCGATACAATTTTCTTAATAATTTTGGACACTGGGACACCGTCCTAAATTTGGACACGGGTACGGGATATGAACATTATTTCAGGACAAATCAAAATAGTATAAATAGACTATTTATACTTTACTTATAAATGAAGTCAACTCAGTCTTTTTTCTTTCAAATTTTTCTTGTCGTATCTGAATGAAAAAGCAGGTGTCTGGGTGTCGTGTCGGACACGATACGTATCGGACACGGGTACTTCAACATATTTGAAGAGTCTGGGTAACAGAGGCTATATGTAGAATCCTGGTGCTAATATAATCTGGTGTCTTAATTACCTGCAGGGTCTGGGGCTTAGTCCCTAAGCCTGTTGTATAAAACTAATATATTTAGCTCATTGGTACAAGTTCGAAAAAAAAAAAAAAAAAAAACTAAATAACATCAGCTAAATTGTAAAATAGATCAATTTTGGCTTTAGCAAAAAGATGCATTGCATATATTTTGTTCTGGGTGAAACTTTACTAGTACTTCCTTATTCTCATTTTGCCTTGTAGAAGCTAATATGATACTATCTAGGTATCTGTTGCAACTTGTGAGGTGTTGTCTCTGCTGGCAGATTTTGTTCTGCTTTCATACCGACTCTCTTGGGACATTATGTAGATTGGACGGAGAAATTAAAGGAGTTCCGAGCTGAAAGCAGTTTACGGGACGTGGAACAAAATGCAAGGGAATTTTGTTCCAATTTGTAAGTTTCCATCAAGCCTCCCACTTTATACTCTTTTCTCCTTTCCGTTGATTAAGAAGGAATGCACTTAATTGGGCTTTAACCGTTATGCATGTAATGCAAACATGGTTCGACCATATACTTTCAAATGGAAGTTATAAAATATTCTGCGCCATGGACTCTTATCTCATCTGAAGAACGTACGTCAGATCCTGCCTCCGTTATCAGAAGAATTAAAAGTTTCTCTGAGACTACCCTAATGTGAATTTTAGAGATGCTTTGATTTGAAACATGCACCAGTGCCTTGGTTTTTCTTGCCAGAGATTTGGTGATTGTTTTCGAAACTGAAGATACTTATGACGAGTAGTAGGCACTTGTTAACAAGAACAAAAACAAAATTTGCCACTTTGGCCTGTCTGATACTTGCACTCAATAAATCAATCTTGTGGCAGGGATCCAAAATGCATAGCCATAATGGTTCTATCCTCAACTAGCATAGCATAAATGGACAAATGGGTGCTAAAATGTTTTTGTTCTTTGCATATTCCAGATGTTGCAAACAATTACTCCCTCTGTCCCAAAATAATATTCCCATTTGCCATTTTTCATTGTCTCATAAAGTTCTTGTCATTCTACAATATAGGCTTAAAAGTGCATAAACAAAACATGACATAGTGAAACAAGTATTCATATTCTTAAAAAGTTTGAATAGTCAAAATGGAAATATCATTTTGGGACTGAGGGAGTAGCTAATTCTTGGAAATACATTTGCAGCGTACCGCACCGGCTTTTTCATGACGTGAACTGAAAGCTGGTCATTCAGAAATCCTTCATGGTAGCTGTTGAAGAAAGTCAAAGTGGTTTGCCACAAGAAGTTTACTTAAAACACCCCTTTCAGACCCAATGCAGATTATTTCTCCAGGTTTGCTCAATACTTGAATTTTCATGGTGGTATTGGAAAAGGAAGGGTTTTAAGACTACATGCAGAATTGGCACATGGCACTGTAACATCATAATCTGCATGCATGGTTGGGCGCAGAGGTCTCCGTATATGGCAGCAGAGCAAGTAGCAGTCTATCTGTGCAGGACCGCCCCGCCCCACCCCACCCTAGGACCCCAGGCGGCAAGCAGAAGGTACTACATTCAGTCTGGGAATGTAAGTGTCAGTGGGTACGAGTAATTCCTCTTGCCATGTCTGTCCTTTTTGTTGCTGGTGCCTGGTGGTGGATGGCAAGGAGAAAGGGGATCTTCTTTATAGGTTGTTCGGGGGGGGGGGGGGGGTGTCGCTAAGACACAAAGTTTAGTGTTTTAACATAGCACTGTCGGAAATTATGCATTTTTTTATTTTTTTTATATCAAATATTGAGAGCTTTTTCATTCAATGAAGTCTCTCTCTCTCTCTCCTCGTAGATAGTATTAACATTTGGTACATACTTAATATTAGGATACATCTTTCTCGATCATATTGTTCAACAAGGTAGTCAAAACTTCGTGGAACTGAACATACAAACGAAACCCACAACAAGAAACGAAAAACTCGTCAGATGATTCCCTATCTTACAACATAAATCCCAACAAAACTAACAACAAAGAGAGAAAAACCTTAAACTCCACTCCATGGTAAGCACTAGAAGGCGAAGGAGTTGGGACCTTAGCAATAGCCGTAGTATTTTCCTTGGAGCAACTATAACTGCAGCGACTTGGACGGACTATTCTGTAAACTCCAGTATTCGTGAGGATATAGACGTCTTTCTTATTATCCTCTCCAAATGAGTATATATAACCTAATGCAGCAAGGGGACTGTTTGGCACTGAACTGCACTCCATTGGAGAGTCACGAGCACAACTGAAAGGAACTGACGTAGTCGTGAAGTTTCCACTGTTCTTCGGACTTTCAGCTGCTGCCCATATAGAACTCGCGTACAGATCTCCATACAGGTAACTGATAAGTCAAAACAGTCAATTATTTTTAATGCAACAACGATTAACATGAGCTTAACCAAACAAGGGCTTGATTTTTTTTATTTTATATATTTTATTTGGGGGGGTGGGGGTTGATGCCATACCTGCCATAGATGCAGGGATCAGTTGTCGAGCGATAGAAATATCCACCTGAAATTGCTGCAGATCCTATCTTTTGTTTATATCAGCATGAGTATAACCCAAACCGGGAAGATAGGGTCTGTTACATCTGCAGAATCAGATGTATTTTTGCGAGAAGAACGTTTAAGGTTTAAAGGTATGGGCCCTTCGTACATGCTCCATCCATAGTTTCCGCCTTTCGTGATAATATCAACCTCCTCGTATTGATCCTACATTGTTCAAAATAAATGTGAGCATCTGGCCTATGCAGTCAGACTTCACATCAATCAAAAAATCTTACTATATAAAATATAACTTATGTTACTATAAAAGTCTGTGCTCTTCGATTGCACAGACCCAGATGCAGCATTAACCTACTACAATGCATGCAAATCCATGATTCTTTAAATTGAAAAAAAAAGAGAGAATATATTCAACCTGTCCAACATCTGCACACATGAAGTAAGAAGGTCTTTCTGAATCAAAGCTGCAACGCCACGGACTTCTAAGTCCTAACGCCCAGATTTCCGGCAGCATTTCCTTATCGTCGTAGTAAGGATTATCTCTAGGGATGGAATAGTTTCCCCACAGACCTAGACTGACCAGTTCTTCACCTGAGGAACAACACACAAAAAGGGTTAAGAATTTAACGGAAAACTTAACGGATAGGTTATTATGCGAATAGTACTTACTTGGTACGTTATCAATATCCAACCTCATTATCTTCCCTAGAAAAGACTTCTTATTTTGTGCAAAATTGTAAGGATCAGCTTTGCCGCCACCATCTCCCATCATAAAGTACAGATACCCATCAGATGGACCAAAAAGTATCTGACCACCGTGATTGTTTGTATACGGAAGTCCCATCGTCAGTATCCGCCTCACTTCTGTCGGTTTCCCCTTCGTCGCCTAATTAAGCATAAGAAACTTTAATTAACCCAACCCGAAAACCCGAAATTTTAAATAAAAAACAGTTGTACAGTGAAATAGTGTGACTTGTACCATGGAGGGCTCCGATGATGTTCCGTTAACAGTGTACTCAGCTACAACACTATGGTACTGGCAAGGCTGATCACCTTCCGTCGATCCAGCCAGTTTAGAAGGATCACAACCCACATCAGAATTACACGCACACCTACCGGAACACACAGAAGAAGTAGCTTTATCGCAATTGAACGAGGCAAAAAATCGACCGTTCTGAGCAAAGTTGGGATGAAAAGCCATTCCCATCATCCCAAACGTAGTATCAAAGTGAACTTGATCAGTCAAGTCAACAAACGGGGTTGACTCATCTAACCCCAAAGGTTTTCCTCCATCTTGATCCGGGATAGTCGCTAACCAAACTTTACCAGGCAAGTCAGAAAAGAAAGCTCGGTTCGATCCATCTGGATGCGGGACCATGTTAATATAACCTTTATCCCCTATTTTCTCTAAACATATACCCTTTGGAGGAACAGAGGGTTCCGTTTGAGTTTCGTTAAGTGAGACTGGCTTTCCGTTAAAACATAACGAGTTTTCGTTAACTGAACCGCCAAATGCAGTACAGAAATCAGTCTGTGACTGCCAGAGATCGGTTAGTTTGGACGCAGAGGAGTTTTGGGTTACTCCAACCCCAGCGCCTTGTAACGAGGGGGCGAAAGGGGAATTTCGTATGGGGATGGTTTGACAACTGTTCCATAAACTTGAGCAAAAAACTGGTTTCAGATGAGCTCGGTGAGTCTGATGAGTTGCAGAGGACTGGAACCGGTTTAGCTTCTGATTCAACTCTGTATAAGTTTGCTGAGAACTGATCACATGTCTGAAAATGAACAAAAAATTCCAGTCACAAGGATATATTTGTACACATAAAAGAAAAGCTCCTCTATAAGTTTTAAGCTGTTAAGAGTATTTTTTTACATTAGTATGAAACAACTTTGAGCAAAGTTAATTTAGTTATCCTAGTGAAAATTTTAAAACTTTTGTTGATAGTATTTATATTAGTGTACAATAACAAGTTCTATAATTTTATTAGGATAACTAAATTAAATTAAATATATTGCTCAATTTTTTTTCGTACTGACGTAAAAAAAGAGCGACATTTAATCTGACGCGTTCATCTCGCCTACTACTCCCTCCGACCCAAAATAATCTTCGCGTTTGACTATTCAAACTTTTTAAGGATATGAACACTTGCTTCACTAGCCATGCTTTGTTTAAGCCTAAAATGTAGAAATGTGAAGAACTTTTTGGGACAACGAGAAATGGCAAATGAGAAGATCATTTTGGGACGGAGGGAGTATTATGCAGCCCAACAACAGTCTCACGTACGTATTTCATGGCTACAGATCGTTTCTGGTTTTGAAAGAAAAACAGAACTATTCTTGGCAGCATAAAAAACCATACACATTTTATACTACTTACTATGAAGATATAGACAAAGTTTAGGGATTTTGTTTAAATAATTAACATGCTTTATTCTATATTAGCAATATACTCCATAGCCTGTCAAACATGTACTGATAGTGGGTTCAAGATATGCATATAAAATTAAGAAGGAAATCCCAACAAATAAAAGCCAAACTTAATTTCCATTTTTACTTGCAATCAACTTTATGCTCAAAGAGTAATCTAGTGTTCTAAACGTCGCTCGTATAGGCCGCTTAGGCCCCGCCTAGGCGTTCATGAAACGCCTTGGTCCATATTATAACTATTTTTGAATTCTCGACCCAGCCTAGATCCCGTCTAGGCCCAGCTACGGCCTAGACGGGATCTTGAAAAGTTAATGAAGTGGAGAAAGAACTTACAGCACAGAGGGTAGATTTAACAGCAGAAGCACAGTTTGGATCAGATATATTCATGGCTTCAAATTGCTTCTTAAGTTGCAAATCTTTGGCTGAATCACAACACACACTCCCATCATACTCACAGAATTCTAGAACCTTCTTTGCCATGGCAGGTGCCCCTTCAATTTCATCATCACCAACCAACAAACAAACTTCAGTCATTCATTCATTCATTCATCACCAACATCAAATCCACTGTGTGTGGGTGTGTGAGAGAGAGATATATATATACATATAGAGAGAGAAACACTTACTCATGTCAGTACACATGGGAAGAGAAGCACAAGGATAAGGAAACAGCAGTGCAAAAAGACAAAACAGGACATAAAAACAGAGGAAAGTTTTCATTTTTCACCAGATGGGGAAAGAGAGAGATGAGACCCTAAAGATATTTGATATTTCATAAGCCTAAATATAGGAGCAATGATATATAAGGCCAAAATGGATTTCCAGAAAGATGAGTTTTTTCCATTACCCTTTTGAAAAGGGTACCCTCTTTCTCTCTCCTTTGACTTTTTTAGAACAATACAATTGGTCAACAGTTAGGGGTTGACTTTGGTGGTGCAATAAAATCTCAGTGGGTTGGAGTTGTTAGGAAGAATGCATTCATGTTAAAACAATTTACTAATGTTTGGGATCAAGGTTCTTGAACCTATTCGTCCCAAATCCAAAATCGAAATCACCCTTCCGAATTAGTCTCGGTCGTGAGACACATTCAAATTCAATATCAATATAAGTCCCGAAAATGAAAAATTCAAAATTTAGAAGGGGGGTCAAACTTCTTGTTCTTGAATGACGAAACATGGAATATTGACTTGAGATTGTTTGAGCAATTCACGTAATCGTCGACCTCTTGCCAATTGATTCTGAGTACCTTTATCGAGATCAGAAGCAAATTGTGCAAAAGTTTCTAATTCTGTCAATTGCGCCAAATCTAATTTTAATTGGCCAACTACTTTTAAAAAACGCTAGGCGGTCGCAGGGGCGCCTAACGCCTAGGCGGGGCCTAAGCGGGATCTAGGCGGGGCCTAGACGGGCGTCTTTTAGAAGACTGTTTGGGATAATAAAGTTGGGTGATTGTTGGTGATAATTGGTGTATAATGTTATGAGTATGGGCAGGTTTTCTTCCACAGTTGTTTGCTTTTATCACCTTTTTTGACTGATGAAAATGATCATGGAAATTAAAGTAAAGATGGGTGGATTAATTTGTAACTTGATTTAGTGGAAGAAAGATTCTTTTTGGCTACAATGTTTATCTTCCTAGCTCTTACTTTGTAAAAAAGCAATTTGGATAACTGAAAATCAAGTCAAACACTTGAAAAAAAACTATTTTAAAAAAAAACTATTTGAGGAAGCTTAAGGTAAGAAGATTTCACACGTGAGACGGATCTCGACGAGAGAGGAATTGGGCTTGCCCCGCCCCGCTCATAGGAATGCAAACCATTTACTCTCTTGAGATACGTCTCACGTGTGAAACCGTCTCATATAAATTTTTGTTGAACTATTTTTATTCACGCGCTTACAAGCGATTTGAGTTATTTAAAGACAAGACTGAATTTTGAACAAGCAAGCATTGTTATGAAAAATTTACATACATATCTTAAGGTTGTTTTGGGTCAATTTTTGTCATAAATAGTCTTAAATGCATGTCAATAAGATGAAACTGTGGCTAATCTAAGATTATGATTGTCCTAATCTGAGCAGTGGAGATTTTCAGTGTCACATTTGAGAAGAAAAAAAAAACAAATTAAGAAATATAAGTATAATTAGTGAAAAGACATGAGATTGCTAAGGATTGTGTTTTAGGAACAAATATTATTAAGTGATTATTATAATTGAGGATGGGGTTGTCATTAATGGGACAGGAAAAAAACAAATGTGGTGGTGTGACACTGATTGTCATGTGATAACACATGTTCATATCTTAACATTATGCCCTTTGTCCTACTCAACCCAACATCTTTATTATTAAACTAATGTTAATGATAAGACATGGGTTACCACTTCTAATTACACTAATTAAAAAAATTATATACTCCTTCCATTTTATAACAATGTGCACAAAGAATAATAATACTAGGGGCACAAAAAAGTAACAAAATCTTGCTCACAAAATTTTAAGTGTAATGATTTTATTAGTGCTTTTAAGTAGAGTGTGGCGGATCTATTATCGATGCAACTGCAATAAAATATCGCCACCTCATTTTGTGAGCAAGATTTTGTGCCCCTAGCATTGCTCGTGCACAAAATAAAGAAAGTACGAGAATTAAAGAGGGGATATTAATTGCTAGTTGTTGTAAGTATAAAATGATAGGTAAGAGAAAGAAAGTGAGTAAGAAATAGTAGTGGATAGTTGTTGTTTTTTTTTTTTTTTTTTTTTTTTGAACCACTAGTATCCAAACGCTAGTTGTTGTTAGTATAAAATGTGAGGTAAGAGAAAGAAAAGTAAGAAATAGTAGTGGATAGTTGGTTGGTTTTTTTTTTTTTTTTGAACCACCAGTATCCAAACGCCACAATGGATGCCAACTAATCTGGTTTGAGCCGGGTAGGACCATAAGGGCGGCAAAGCTCTACCAACAACTATTTAACACTGCTACATTCCCAGAGCTCGAACGCGAGACCTCTGGTTAAGCTAAAACAACCCCTTACCATGTGATCTAGGTGCTTGTTGATGTAGTGGATAGTTGCTGTGAGTATGATAAGTGAGTCTCATTAATTAAAGAAATACTCCCTCCGTCCCAGCAGAAGTGTCACCAATTTTTGGGACACGGGGATTAAGAAAAGCTAGTAGGTGTGTGGTAGAAAATAAAGAGAGAGAATGAGTGGGGTAAATAGTAGTGTTAGTTGAATAAAATGAGTGGTGGAATATGAAGAGAGAGAATGAGTGGGGTTAAATGGTGGGGTTGGTTGAATATAAATATATTAAAACATTTCCATTTTGGGTAGTGACACTTGTGCTATGACGGACAAAAAGGGAAATAAGTGACACTTCTGCTGGGCCGGAGGGAGTATATAAAATTTCAACTTTAAGAAAGTGTGACTTATCAATAAAACACAAAAAAATAAAATAATAAAAAAATTGTGCACATTGTTATGGGACATAAGGAGTACTTCCTCCGTCCCAGCTCACTTGACACCTTTTGATCAAAACTGGTAAACTTAGGGTCGTTTTGACCAACAATTTATAGAAATATTTATGTTCCAATTTTTTTTAAAAAAATTGTTATTGAGAGGATTTTTAATGGTGATCATTTTACATTTTTTTTTAATTTTTATTCGGATCATAAATATTTCTATAAAGTGTTGGTCAAACCGACCTTAAGTTGAGCAGTTTTGATCAAAAGATGTCAAGTGAGCCGGGGCAGAGGGAGTATTAGTTATAGCTGAGATTACTCTATAGGTTTTTTTTTTTTTTTTTTAATCTGAATCTTACAATTGATAGCTCAATAATCTATGAGGTGGTCTTATGTGAGAACATCTAGATCCGTCTCATAGAAGAGACGGTCGACCCATTACCCGTGTACAACATTTTCCGCGAAGCGTCAGTCACCTATTGGCCAAAATTATTATTTTTCTCAGAAAAAAAATAATTCATTTTTTTAGTTTTTATATTTTTTTTGACTGTTTTTTCGTTTGCCAAAAGTAATACTTAGTATAACTAAATGTAACAACTGTGTTACTTATAAAGTAACATTGTTTATAAGTAAACGTAACACCAGTTTTACAAAAAAAATAAGCTAATTTTACTCATCTTTCAACTGTAATACTAATTATAAATACGTGTAATACTAACAATAACTAAATGTAATTATCGTTATACTAAAATGTAATAGTGTTTTTCCAGAATATTTTTTATTTTTGAGTATTTTGATTTTATTTTTTAAAAGAAAGTAACATTTGAAAAATAACAACTTATACACATGAATGTAATTATTTTTACAAGTAAATGTAACACTTTAGTAGATGAAATTGTAACAGATTTCTATAGATAATGTAATACTTTTACATGTATCATGATAAATTGAACCCATTGTAACTTATTATTTGAAAACATATAGATATACTATTATACAAGTAAACATAACTGTTTTACAATGTTATTATACAAGTAAAATGTAACATTCGTTTATAAAAATTGTTACTTTCTTATTTTACACTGTTACTAACACAAGTGTTTTTAGTTCTAAAGTGTAAATGGTTGAATTAATACTTTTTATACATGTGTTACAATTATGTATAAACACTGTTTAAGTAACACGTTCGTTACATTTTAGTTATAATAAGTATTAGTTTTGGCAAACGAAGAAAACATAAAAAAAAACACTGTTACTTTTCTGTATATATGTATTACTTTTATGTATATAAACTGTTACATATAAGTAACACGTTTGTTACATTTAGTTATAGTAACTATTACTAAATAAAAAAAAACCGAAAAAAACCCAAAAATAATAATATAAAAACTATAAAAAAAAACAGAAAAAGAAAAAAAAAATTGCCCGTGGATCATCGATCCGGTTCATGGGTAAAAAATAACCCGTCTCTACTATGAGATGAGTCATGGTGCTCTCATATAAGTTTTTGTCATAATCTATTTACCTGGAATGTGTAATTCTTAACTCGCTTAAGGAACTAAATAATGTTCAGGTGTTTATGAATTGATTCGAAAGCAGTACCTTATAAATCGAAGGTCTAATAGAAAAATTAATAAGATTCACACTCTTTCTGCCTTAAAATAAATATAAATTATTAAAAAAGATTAAAATTTATTTTAATTAGGAATACGTTTTAAATTTTTTTGAATATTTATTTTTAGGCGGAAGGACTAATTTCCTGTTGATAGGAAAATATCCAAAGATAATGGCTATCAAATCTGAATAAACGTTTACTCCTTCCGTCTCATACTTATCGCTACCAATTGAGAATGTACGGAGATTAAGAAAATATGTTGTAAAATTAAGTATTGTGAGAGGGTATGAGAGATAAAATAAGTTGGATAGTTGTTGTGAGTGGATAAGAGAGAGAAAAGTGAATATTTTAGGCAAGTAGCAATAAGTATGAGACACTCAAAATGAAAGTAATTAGCAATAAGTATGAGAAGGTAAGAGTATATTTGTAAAATAGTCCATCGTGAATCAACAAGCGCAAGTGGTCTAGTGGTATGATAGTACCCAGCTACGATACAGTCGGGTTCAATTCCCGGCAGAGAATGAGTTGTTGAGATGAAAAAATAAAATGGGTGAAGGATTATAAATGTAATAAAAAAAATTTACTTTTGGATTGTTGCAAATGGAGTACATGTGTTACTCCATAATTTTTGGAGGACAATACAGTCATTTACTTATTTCTAGACCTGTGTAATACAGATTTTCTTCACATATTTCGAATGATGGGCTGCCTCCATGTTAACACCTCAGATCATCTCCAACCGTTTAGTGCAAAAATTGCACTATTCTTTATAATAGTGCAATTTTTACACAAAATATTTTCAACAGTTTGCTTCAAATCTTTTACTAAATACGAATATAATAACAATATTCATTATTGTTTCACATATATAAATAATAGTAGGTTATATAATTTTATATTGTAAAATATATTCATATATATCAAAAAGAAAAGAAAAACGGATATTTAAAATAAAAAGAAGAAGAAAAACAAGATAGCGTAGCACTATCCCTTGCACCAAATTTGAAGCAAGTGATAGAGTTGCTCTATTAATAGAGCAATGCTTAGAGTTCCATTTGAGTAAAACAATACTCTATATTTGGAGTTTTAGAGTACCATTGGAGATGGTCTCAGCCACATAATTTAACAACTAACTTTGTTTGTTACCATTCAATAGAGATGCACAAATTATTCGCTATTTATTTTTGTTTTGGGCGACCCATATTAATTGTTATTTATTTAAAATGCTCAATTTTCTCGTTCCTACCACTCACAACAACTATTCACTAACTTATTTTTTCTTTTCTGCCCACTCACAACACTTACTTTTCTAACATACTCCCTCCGTCCCACTTCATTTGAGACCTAAGAGGTGGGCATAATAACTAAGGAAAAAGAATTAAATAAAGAAAATGTGTGGTAGAAAATGAAGTGAGAGAATGAGTGAGGTTAATTGAATGAATTTTGTGGTGGAAAATGAAGAGAGAGAATGAGTGGGTGGAGTAGATTGAATATAAAATTATAAAAAGATTACCATTTTTGGGAGTCTCAAGTGAAGTGGGACGGTCCAAAATGAAAATAAGTTTCAAATGAAATGGGACGGAGGGATTATTTTCTTTATCACCCTGGCCCTGCATTCACACACATTTAGTAGCAGCGATTAATTTGACAGAGAAAATTAAATACAAGGAAAAAATGAGCTGTTTGAAAGAAAAAGTGAACAATTTGGGCCTACCACATTAAAAACATCTCAACTGTCAACACCTAACCAACTCTCTCCCTTGTACAAGCCTTTCACTCATAACATGAATTCCATTCAATTCTACTGCCCACCCTGTGTCTACACATTCATCATTTAGAGGAGTCGTAGATCTCCTGTACCACTTTTGTGTGACACTCCGTGTACCATTTGTAATCCAACCGTTCACATGTTTGCAAAATATTACTATAATACCAATTTCAATAACTGTGAGCCATTAGATCACTTGTGGCACATGAAGTGGTACACAAAGTGGCACAGATGATTTGGACTCCATTTAGAGGGATTTCGCTGTTACTTGATGCTCAACGGTTTCTCACATATTGACCACTCTATTAAAAGAATCGCAGATTGGCAAAGTCGCGACCGTTTGCTTTCAGCATCACAATCAAAAATAAACTTTAACCAAATATTAGAGAAGTGACTTTGAAATAATTAAGTTAGAAATTTGAAGAAGACGAAGAAAAGCGCGATTCGTGACCGTGTTTTCAAGTTGCAACATGAATTCGGCCGAGCAGTTCACAAGGTTCGGCCAAACCAGGGTAAACACTCGGCCGAACTATCCGAATTTCGATCCCGGTCGTTTGTGGCTTGCGTGGAAAGTCAAATAGAGTCCTTTTAGTTTTGTGTTGTACTCTTTCTGTCTTTAGGGTTAAGACTCTAGCACTATAAATACTAATGGTAAACTAGTAGCCTCTATAACCTTGAAAATAAGAGAGGGATCAATAATTTTAGATTTAGGTTTTGCACAGTCAAGAATTTTGTGATCAAAATTCGTGCAGAATAGATTAGTGTGATCAGATCTTCTGTAATTGTTTCTCCGGCTATGTTAATAATATTTGTTTCCCTTTGTTCGTGGACGTAGCCAATAGGTTGTTGGTGAACCACGTAAATCTATACTCTTATTTTGTCGATTTAAGTTCATTATCATCTGCTACCTTTTGAATCTGATTTACCAAAATATTAATAATAAGTTAATCAACTCAATAAAATATTAAAAATTGTTATTAATAAATTACTCTAAACTAAACGCACAACTGCATACCAAATATCTACATCATGATATAATTCAAGACCGTGAGCTATTGCGCAAATTCCTATCCTGATAAATGGCGTGGCAACAAAATTTCATGACTCTAGGACTGGAAAAAAGTAATACTTCCTCCGTCCCAATTTAAAGTTTCTAGTTTGACTTTGCACGGAGATTAAGAAAAAGTAAATGTTGTGAGTATGAAAAAAAAGTAAAGTGGGTGAGAGAAAGTGGGTAGGAAGTTTTTGTTGTGAGAATGAGAAGTAGGTCCCACTTTTCATTTTAAGATATAAAACAAAGTAAGAACCTTAAATTGGAGCAGACTAAAAAGTAAAATAAAAACTTTAAAGAGGGACAGAGGGAGTACTAGGTAGCAACGAGGACAACGTTATTGCCACACATAAAACTCAAAACTCTCTTCCCCTCCACTCCACTCCACACATCAAACCTACTTCCTTAATTTCATAAACTCACACCCCATATTTTTCTCACCACTCTCCACCTATTTAAATCCCAACACATAAACACCAAACACAAATAAACCCTAAACCATCACCCACAACTTTTGAACACACACATTTCCAATTAGCCATGGCAACAGAAGAAGTGAAAGTTCTAGGAGCGTGGCCGAGCCCGTACGTAATGCGGGCCCGGATCGCGCTCAACATCAAATCGGTCAACTACGACTTTCTCGAAGAAAAATTTGGTTCAAAGAGCGAGCTTCTCCTAAAATCAAACCCTGTCTACAAGAAAATGCCGGTTCTTATCCATGGTGACAAGCCAGTGTGTGAGTCACTTGTAATTGTACACTATGTGGATGAGACATGGAGTTCGGGTCCTTCTATACTTCCTTTGGATCCTTATGACCGTGCCCTTGCTCGGTTTTGGGCAACCTATATTGATGATAAGGTTTTTTTTTTTTTTTTTTTTTCACTATATAAAACTTACTTTTATGTGTCTCAAACCTACTAACATACTCCCTCCGTTTCACGTGAATTGAGACTTATTTCCCTTTTCGTCTGTTTCACCTCAATTGAGACTGCCAAAAATGGCAAACTTTTTAATATTTTATATTCACCCAACCCCATCCATTTAACCCCACTAGTTCCCTCTCTTCATTTTCCACCACTCATTTTATCTAACCAACACTACTATTTACCTCACTCATTATCTCTCTTCATTTTCCACCACACATTCACTACTTTCTCTTAATTATTGTGCCCATTTTTTTGGTCTCAATTCACAAGAAACGGAGGGAGTATGTTTATAAGGTCAATTTCACAGTCCACTTTGACTATGAACACATTTTATTACACCTTTGAGATTTGAGCTTAAATGACTATTTTACCCCTAATGAAGTGGCTAAAATAGCAATAGAATTATGGGTAAAATAGTCATTTAGCTTACATGAAATTGACAAAAAGCGATCGTGAGATACCAAAATAAAAAGGGTCATGAAAGTTGTCCCAACCAAGGTGGGCAATGAAATCAACCAATCATTTTATTTTTTCGTGAAATAAACGAAGCTTACAATATGATGTTATAAAAGCTACCACTAAATGAGGTGGTCGGGCCCACATAGAAATGTACTACTTCCGTTCCAGTTTAAGGTTCTTTGGTGTTTGTTTCAAGGATCTTTGAGCAATAATTGAAGGTTAATCTAACTATCCAGATGAAAATTTAAAACTAGTTATTGATAAACCATCATATATACTATCTATAAGAAGTTTTAGATTTTCATTTGGATAGTTAGATTAGCATTTAATTATTTCTCAAAGATCCTTCAGACAAACAACAAAAAAAGTAAGAATCTTAAACTGGGTTGGGGGGAGTACCATGAAATCAGTTGATGCATTTTATTTCTTCTTAAAGTTTTTGCTTCTAAAATGATGTGTACATGCAGTGGTTTCCAACATTGAGTGGCTTAAAAATGCCCAAGGGAGAGGAAGCAAAGAAGGTAGCAATAGAGCAAGTGATTGAAGGGCTAGAATTGTTGGAGGATGCATTTGTAAAATGCAGCAAAGGGAAGGACTTTTTTGGAGGGGACAAAATTGGGTATCTTGACATTGCACTTGGGTGTTTTCTTGGGTGGCTAAAAGCAACTGAGAAAATGCTCAAAGTGAAGTTGCTTGATGAGGCCAAGAACCCTAATTTGGTCAAATGGGCTCACATGTTTTGCTCTGATGATGCTGTGAAAGATGTCATGCCTGAATCTGATAAGCTTGTTGAGGTTGCTAAGATCTTGATGGCTAAATTTAGAGCTCCCACTCCCACTCCTAGTAATTGATTTGATTTTGAGATTGGATTTGGATGGAGAGTGGGAGAGGGATGTTTAATTATGACAACAATGTTTGCAATAAAAAGTAATTCATGTGAAATTTACTCTTCTCTTCCCATAATTAGAGATAGTTGCAGTTAATTTGTTATAAGACAATGTGCTTCAATTGTTTTTACATAGAACTGAGACTGTTAGCGGCGCTATGCGTTATCATCAATTTGGCTCATGTGAGAACCCTTCAAGCAAACTTAATTTTGGTCATAAATAGCATAATAAAGGAAATATGACCAAATTTTGAGTCACAGTTGCAACGCAAACAGTTTTGGATACTTTGTATATTGTGTGCATTTGGATGCACATCTCTCATATTCTTACAAGGCCAAAATACGTTTAGCCCCCAAAGTATCCATCCATTCCCACTTTGCACCCCAAACCCAATTTTGTCCCAAAGTAACCCTCTAATTTGCCATTTGTCCCAGTTTGACCTATAACCCCTAACAACGTTAGAAAGTTAACGAGAAATGATCATGTGCATGTCACATGAGGGGTATTTTTATCATTTTTCTTGAAAATAGAAGGGTATAAAAGTCCATTTATATTGAGGGTGGCAATTACTTCTCCACCTAACCCCACCATCCTTGTAACTCCCGTCCTAATTCCTGTTAAATTCTTGACTTGCATAATTATATGCTATTTTAATTGAGTTAATTATTTAACTAATTGAGCAAGTTTGGGTCCTAATTGTTCAAGTTGAAACAATAGGGTCATTTGTGAAAAATAAAGTTTAGGGGCTAAAATGCTCAAATTGAAACTTGAAGGGCCTTTTTGTCAAAGTTGAAACTTGGAGGGCCTATGTGCAATTCTTGGAAAGTTATAAGGATAAAACTTGGTGTTTGCTTCTCTGAATCATCTTATCTGACTTTCCTCTGTCTCTCATAAAAGAAAAGTTAGGGTTTACCATATTCTCGACTCCTCTCGCTTAATTATGCCTCTGTTCGAAAATCCGACTTCGCATAAATGATCAGGGCGGTGAGTAGAGCATTTCCTGGCGAACAGAAATTAGTTTGGGTGAATTTGATTTCGGACTAGGTAAGTCACTAGCTCCCCTTGCTTGTAATAACATGCATATATGTTATCCTTGGTACTTGTGTTTGTTAATTTCGTGTTTGAGATAAATTTTGTGATGCTTGTAAATTTGGGACAAGGAGAGTATCAGTATACTGGGGATATGAATTTGAAATACTCTAAGGATTATGTTATCGAGTATTAGTAAATTTACTACTTGTGAGACGGTAAAATATTAACTTGATTTAAATATTATTAGAAAAATTGTACCATTATTTGTGGTACGGGGAAATGAATGGAAGTATCCCTAAATGATTATATTAGTATATTAGAAAATTATACTTATATTTTTGGGACGGTGAAATATTTAATTTGAATAAAAGGAAATTATCCTATTATTTGTGAGACGGTAAAAGAAATGAATTGAGCTTGAAATAGTGTCCTGGGTATTGCCTAAGGGTTAGTGAAAGTATACTCCTACGCTTGGGACAGATAATTTTAGGCCTGGAAAGAAATTTAGTGTTTGCTGAAAATTGTACCAGGCGCCCGCCCACATAGATACCAAGCGCCCACCCATTTCATCAGAAGTTTTGGTTTCAAAAGTGCTATAATGAGCGGCCGCCCGGTCCCCTGTTTCAACAAAAGTGTTTTAAATCTAAATTGAAATGAAAGCTTATCCCTCCTAAGGCATATAGCCTTAGATGTCCTAGCAAGTGTTGTGATACCTTAAGGGCATCAGAAGTGAGTCTTGAACATGATTATTTAATGATTTGAATAGAGAATTTGAGCCTAAGAGTAAGAACTCTTTTAATTGTCTTGAAAGTGCTAAGAATAAGCACTAATGTGTTATATGTGTCTTGATTCCAATGTTTGTGTACCTTAGGGGAACTAGAACAATGTCTTGAGCTTGAACATCCAAAGTATAGGATTAAAAACTTGTAAGTATAAGATGTATAACTCATTTACTTAGCTTGAACTTAAAGTATAAGACAATTAAATCTTGTACATGACTTGAATATCCAAAGATTGGAATAATAACTTGAGTATAAGATAATTAATTCTTGTACATGTCTTGAACATCCAAATAATTGGATTAAGAACTTGAATGTAAGATGATAAAATCTTGTACATGACTTGAAACCAATACGTGTGTATGGTAATGAACTTGAAAGTGCTATGAACAAGCACTAATGTGTTAGAACTATCCTTGATGTGTATGTGTAAATCTTGCACATAATTACTTGATAGAATGTGGCTTGTTGACTACTTGATACTTGATATTAATAACCAAAGAATTGGAATGTGGAACTAGATAGAGAATGAACAACTCTAAGATATACTTGAATCTAATACGCGTGTATTGAAAGTGCTATGAACAAGCACTAATGTGCTAGTAATTAGTTTTAATCGTGCATATACTCAATGAAGTATATAAAGTATAAAGAAGATATCTTGTTCTTGAGTTGAGTTCCTAGAGAATGAGGGACTAGTGTAATATGAAGATAATTCATAAAACAATGATGATAGAACACAATATGTGTTGGAAAATGTATTCGATTATTAACGATAAATATACGCGAGATATGATTGTGACTAGGTACAGTACGACCTATTCGACTACGCGCTTAGAGTCTAAGATGTTGGGCTCTACTTGAAAGTAAGGGTATCGTGATAGACACATTAGTGTATTAAAGGTTATATGAATATGTACGTGCAAAAATGGCATATGACAAAGTGATATAGTATGACATACCCTACTACTTGGTTGGGGTCTGTTATTAATAGACTCTAATTTGGCTTGATTGTGTTACTGTAGATACCCCGGGTGGGAACACCACGGCCTTAGGCTCGGGCGCGTGATGTTATCCTAGGATGTCTAACTTGATTTTAGATTGTTTTAGAGTCGCCACCTATGTTTTGAGGAACATAAGAAAAACCTATTGATTGTAGCCTAAGTTTTAGTTACGAAAACAGAGATTCTTTGTTTTGAGGTCCGGGGGTTAGATTACGAGATGGGAAGTACCGAAACACCCATCTCGCCCAACTTAAGTTGGTCTTGCTTGATCAAAATCTACATAAATGAAAATGTTCTTCTTCTTCTTCTTCTTTAAGTCATAAAAATGGGGGGTTTAAAATATGATTTAGAATGTAGGAGATAACTCCTTAACCAACCTCAATGAGATGAGGTGATCATTAGAGTCATGTCCCAAAATGATTTGGGTGATTGCACACTTGATTAAAGTAAAAGAGAGAGAGGAGATGAAGTAAAACAAGGAAGGAAAAGATGGACTTTTACCTACAATTTGAAGAACTTCAAACGTTGCTTGATGAGATCCTTGGAGAACCTTTAGAAAGTGATTTTTTGTCTAGTTTTTGATCCCTGAAAATGGAGGTAAAGAGAGGTTTTTATAGGTGAAAGAGGGGTGTTTTTGGTGCCAAAACTCAGTCACCAAGAAATCCTTCCCGGGCAAAATCCTGTAAATTGAGCAAGGGAGGGAATCCTGGCCAGAAATCTGTAACTGACGCCCAGAGGCGCGCGCTTCCTGCTTTGGGGGCGGGAGGCGCGCGCGCCTGGCTCCTCCTGTCGGAGGCGCGCGACTCAGAGAAGGCAATTTTGACAGAATGGACTAGAAAGTCAGCCCTGTTATTCAGTTTAGTCCCTGGACTTAACGAAGTCAGTCAGGAACTTAACGGAAGCGACAGGAACTCACGAGGAACACTAAAAATGGGGAGAAACACAAAATCAAATGTGCAATCGGGGTGAGAGGTCCAAGGCGGGGTGTCTACAGAGCCCCTCGGCTACGTGGATTGCAAAGCAAAACGCGTCGACGAAAGTTAAAAACACCCGCCGAAGACATCACCAAAAAAGGCAAAGACTCGATGAAAGCAGGAATTTGAGATTGTGAGAGATAGTGGTGCGCTCCCTGTGTGAGCGGCTTTTGTTGATAGAAGGGGGTGGCATGATCCGTTAGGTGAACCTGCCGGCTGAATGTTTTGAATGAGGCCGTTAGTGAACCTTCTGATGAATCCGTTAGTGAATCCTTTGGATGAGTCCGTTGGTGAACCCTTGTTGACGAATCCGTTGGTGAATCCGTTTGATGAATCCGTTAGTGAATCCCTTGGATGAGTCCGTTGGTGAACCCTTGTTGACGAATCCGTTGGTGAATCCGTTTGATGAATCCGTTAGTGAATCCCTTGGATGAGTCCGTTGGTGAACCCTTGTTGACGAATCCGTTGGTGAATCCGTTTGATGAATCCGTTAGTGAATCCCTTGGATGAGTCCGTTGGTGAACCCTTGTTGACGAATCCGTTGGTGAATCCGTTTGATGAATCCGTTAGTGAATCCCTTGGATGAGTCCGTTGGTGAACCCTTGTTGACGAATCCGTTGGTGAATCCGTTTGATGAATCCGTTAGTGAATCCCTTGGATGAGTCCGTTGGTGAACCCTTGTTGACGAATCCGTTGGTGAATCCGTTTGATGAATCCGTTAGTGAATCCCTTGGATGAGTCCGTTGGTGAACCCTTGTTGACGAATCCGTTGGTGAATCCGTTTGATGAATCCGTTAGTGAATCCCTTGGATGAGTCTGTTGGTGAACCCTTGTTGACGAATCCGTTGGTGAATCCGTTTGATGAATCCGTTAGTGAATCCCTTGGATGAGTCCGTTGGTGAACCCTTGTTGACGAATCCGTTGGTGAATCCGTTTGATGAATCCGTTAGTGAATCCCTTGGATGAGTCCGTTGGTGAACCCTTGTTGACGAATCCGTTGGTGAATCCGTTTGATGAATCCGTTAGTGAATCCCTTGGATGAGTCCGTTGGTGAACCCTTTGGATGAGTCCGTTGGTGAACCCTTGTTGACGAATCCGTTGGTGAATCCGTTTGATGAATCCGTTAGTGAATCCCTTGGATGAGTCCGTTGGTGAACCCTTGTTAACGAATCCGTTGGTGAATCCGTTTGATGAATCCGTTAGTGAATCCGTTTGATGAATCCGTTAGTGAATCCCTTGGATGAGTCCGTTGGTGAACCCTTGTTGATGAGTCCGTTGGTGAACCCTTGTTGACGAATCCGTTAGTGAATCCGTTTGATGAAATATTGCTTTGAAGTCTCGTGCCATTTGGAGTCACACTTGACTTTTGAATTGTGGGGTCCGGGCACAGTTGATTGCGACCAGAAAAAATGTTCCTGCTGGGGATGAAGTGTTGAGATTGACTTTTGAGGGGGGTGTGGCACCCGTGACAGAACTTAGGGAGTTCGGATTTTTGAAGAGGACAACCTACTTATGAGTGGGAGTTTATATCCTGCTTTCGATTTTTGACGTGCCTTAAGGGCGGACCAGAAAAGGTGTGCCCAACTGGGTGTCCGAGGATCGGGACAGTGTCTTGATTTAGGCTGGAGATCTCTGACAAGGCCCTTTTCTTCAAGCGATTTAGACCTGGGAGGCGCGCGCCTTCCTATGTGGGCTTGGGACGCGCGCGCGCTTCATACTGCTGGCGGGTGGCGCGCGCGTCTGGGAGGCGGAATTCCGGGCTTGATATTTGCTGACCAAAAGAGCCTCCAACAGCTATAATATCATCTTCTGTTCGACCACTTGATTCTCACAGCTCCTTCTGCCATTTTTGAACATCATATTATTGATTAACTTCGCTTGTGATCAACATTTTCCATGGCTTCCAATTCTTTTGCTCTTGACGCCAAGGTCGTTAGTGTGTATGAAAAGGACTTGGGCACTTTTGTGTATTCTTTCAAGACCCATCCCAAGAAGGCCTTCATTAAAGACTTCGGGTTCCGAATTCTTTTCACTTTGCGGACGTTGAAACCGGATTGGGATTTGTTGAGAGCTGCCGCGGCTTTCTGGGATTGCGACAGCCATACTTTCAATCTTTCAGCTAATGAAATGGTGCCGACTGTTGACGATTTCGGGGCCATCCTTGGCGTGCCTTTGGCCGGTCGGATTGCCGTCCCCAAATATCACCGTGGTGCCATCGACTCTTGGGTTGAGTTACTGAATCTCCCTGTTGAGGATGTGAGGAAGATGTTGCACGGTACCGTGATTGACGTAACTGAGTTGCCGATGTTCTTTAGTTTGCACTCGGAGGACCCGGTGGTTCAATCTTTCAAAAGAAATGCCATGGCTGTTTGTCTCTTCAGCGAAGTACTGTTTGTTACACCTTTCGGGACTGCGGACGCGCAGTTGGCTGAGATCATTTTGCAAGCTAAGGACCAGCGATTCAGTGTAATTCCTCTTATTGTAGGGGAGACGTTGCATGGTCTTGATGAGTTACACAGGACGGGCAAGATGTGTCGGGGAAGCCCTTTGCTCTTGACCATATGGCTCCGAGAACACTTCAGAATTTATTCTCCGGATGGTGATTTGTCTCCTTTTGCTGTTCATAGGAGGAAGTTGTTGATCCGGGATTTATCTGAAGAGGATTGGAAGAAATTCTTTGCCTCTCGGGTGACCGTCGATATTGAGTGGTGTCCTCCTTCTTGGGGTCTTCGTCCTTCTGTGGAATGGACTCTTGGTTTTCAGCACGTGGTTGTGCCTGGTTTGAGGGATTCTTCCTTTTACCAGCCAGAGCGGGTTCTGCGGCAGTTTGGTCGCCAACAGACAATTCCTTTTCCGAGGGATGGAATGCTTCGTCCAGTTGCTTACATGGGTCCTGACTTCTCGAGTGAGCTTCAATCGGCTTGGGGAGATGACCGCAATCGTTGGGCTTTCGCTCCTCTGCATCGGGGGAGTGTCTTCCTTCCCGAGATCTACTTGGATTATTTATTTGGCACCCTTTACCGTGGCACCACTTGGGTTGATGTGCTTCGTGCCGAGTTGTTGGGACAGGGTTTTGAGCCTAGCAGCACTTTGAGATATAGAGAGGCTGCTGTTGATTCAAGTAACATTCTTGCTGACCCTTTCGGTACTCCTTTGGATGACTTTTATTCTAGGAGACGTGTTGCAGCACAGAAGGTTTCGGTGCGTATTAGTGCTCCTTCGTTACCCAAGAAGAAAAGGATTGAGAGACGATCGGGCGGTCCTTTGAAAGCCAAGAGAAAATTGGATTTTTCTTAGTACCCTAAGAGATTGCAATTAGACCACTTTGTTTTAGGATTTAATATTTTGATGTCTTTTGTTACTCAATAAATCCGTTGTAATGGTTTGAATAATTCATTGAATGAATAAAAATTGCATTTTGTTATTTGAAGTGAATTGGGTATTTTTGATATGTTTTAGACCGCACCCGAAGGTTTCCTACGTTCCTCCAGTTGGGAGGCTCAGGTCTTCGTAGTTCAAACAAACAAAGACCATTTTTTTTTATTTTTTTTTTTTTTTTTTGTGCACCCTGTTTTTTGCCTAGACCGCCCTTTCGGGTTTTCAATCTAGCGGGCTCCTTTTTTTGCACGTGCTCTAATTTTTGCCTAGGCCGCCCTTGCGGGTTTTCAACCTAGCGAGCGATTTTTTTTTTTTTTTTTTTTTTTTTTTTATGGTCTTTGTTTATTAAGCGTAGAACCTCTTGAGCTTGTCGAGGTTGACCTCCTTTGGCAGCTGGTCACCATCTAAATCCACGAGTCGGACTGCACCACCGCTTAGTATCTTTTTGACCACGTACGGACCGATCCATCGGGGTTCCCATTTCCCCAGGGGATTCATGGCATTAGGAGGATGTTGTCTTAAGACCAAATCTCCCACATTGATGTTTCGAGGCTTCACTTTTTTGTTGAAAGCTCTTGCCATCCTTTGCTGATATGCCCTCGTGCGTTCGAGTGCCCTTAACCTTTTCTCGTCGAGTAAGGCTAGCTGTTCGTATCGACTCTGCATCCAGTTGACCTCGTTGACTTGATTCTCGAGGAGGACCCGTAGAGATGGGACTTCAAGTTCGATAGGGAGCACGGCTTCAGAACCATAGACCAATGCATAAGGAGTTTCTCCTGTTGCGGATCGTATTGACGTGCGGTAGCCCCACAATGCTAATGGTAGCTTTTCGGGCCAATCCCTTCCTGTCGAGGCCATCTTCTTGACGATGGTCTCGATGGTCTTATTTGCTGCTTCGACTGCGCCATTTACTTGGGGCCGGTAAGGAGATGACTTGTGCTTGGTGATCTTGTATTCTACCAAAAGTGCATCCATTTCCTTCTCGAAGTGAGAGCCGTTGTCGGAAATGATTTCATGAGGCACGCCGTATCGGCACATGATATTAATCTTTACAAATTCGGCCACTTTCTTGGCGTTGAGGGTTCGATAGGCTTGTGCTTCGACCCACTTTGTGAAGTAGTCGACTGCTACTAGGACGAATGACTGCCCATTGCTCCCGGCAGGATGAACTTTACCGATGATGTCTATCCCCCAACAAGAGAAAGGCCAAGGTGTGACCATGTTGTAAAGTTGTGAGGGTGGAGCATGTTGTAGATTAGCGTGGAACTGGCACTTGGCACACCTTTTGACTTTCTCGATACAGTCTCGTTCCATAGTGCTCCAATAGTAACCAATGCGAAGTATCTTCTTGACTAGCATAAACCCATTCATGTGGGGTCCACATTCTCCTTCGTGCACTTCACACATTATCTCTTGAGCTTCGGTCTCATTGGCGCATAAGAGATTGATCCCGTCGTGGTGCCTTTTATAGACTCGGTCCCCAATCAGTACGTACCGAGAGGCTAACCTTTGCAGAGCTGCTTGAGACTTCTTATTGATGTTCTCGGGATAAGTGCCGTCTTTGAGGAAGTTCATGATGTCTGAATACCACGGAGAGTTTGTTTGAACCTCGTTGATCTCGATGTTCATGCAATATGCCGGACTGTTCCTTCGAGCAATTTTGAAAGGCTTCACCATTTTTCCTTTGGGCATTTCAACTAATGAAGCTATAGTGGCCAGTGCATCGGCGAAGCGATTCTTATCTCTTGGCAGGTAGTTGAAAGTGATCTCTTGGAATTGTTCAACCAGTTCTTCAAGGTGCTGACCATACTGTTGGAGAGTCGGGTCTTGGGTTCGCCATTTGCCCGATTGCTGATTGATAAGGAGCAAAGAGTCGCCGAACACTTCTAGTTCCGTGACGTTTCTGTCGAGAGCTGCTTCTAGCCCCGCTATACATGCTTCGTACTCGGTAATGTTGTTGGTAGCTTCGAATTCCAGGCGTATGGCAATGGGAGTGTAGATGTCTTTTGGATCGACAAGCAATACCCCTATACCAAAACCGTGTTTATTGGCGGCGCCATGAAAAAAAGTTGCCACTTGTCTTCCTCGGTTGCAGTACAAATTAAATGCTCGTCGGGGAACTGTACATCTTCCCCCTTCACTTCGTCACACGGGAATTCGGCAAGCTGGTCACTGAACACTTTCCCCCTGACGGATTTTAGTGTGACGTAAGTGATATCATAGCCGGCGAGCATGAAGTACCATTTGGCTATTCTTGTTGACATGAAAGGCTTCTCGAAGATGTAGCGGAGCGGGTCCACCTTTGCTACTTGCTTGATCGGAAAAGCTTCCATATAGTGTTTGAGCTTTTGAGTGACCCAAACCAATGCTGCACATGACTTCTCTAAAACAGAGTAGTTCTTTTCGCCTCCTTGGAATCGGCGACTGACAAAATAAATGGCGTTCTCCTTTGTGGACTCTCGTTGCTCTTGTGCTAACATAGCCCCTAGGGCTTCATCATTGACAGTGAGATAAAGCAACAGAGGTTTCTCCTTGTGTGGCGGAACTAGAACAGGAGGGCACGTCAAGTAATGCTTCACTTGATCGAAGGCTTCTTGGCACGCGTCGGTCCATTCTAGAGCCACGTTCTTCTTGAGTAACTTGAAGATTGGCTCGCACATGGAAGTAAGTTGGTGCACAAACCGACTGATGTATTGTAGTCTGCCCATAAAACCTTTAATCTCTTTCTGCGTCTTCGGAGGAGGCATGTCAATGATTGCCTTGATTTTGGAGGGGTCTACTTCGATTCCCCTTTCTGTGACCATATAACCAAGAACTTTGCCTCGGATAACCCCAAATGTGCACTTTGCAGGGTTGAGCCTCATCTTGTGTTGACGAAGCCTTTCGAAGAATTTGCGGAGATCGGTCAAATGTTGACCATCGGTCCCTTTGGAGTGAATGATCATGTCGTCCACATAGACCTCGATTTCTTTGTGAATCATATCGTGGAACAAGTCTGTCACGGCTCTTTGGTAGGAAGCCCCAGCGTTTCTTAACCCAAATGGCATGACTGTGTAGCAAAAGGTACCCCACGGTGTTGTGAAGGCTGTCTTATGTTGATCTTCCTCGGCCATGAGAATCTGATTGTACCCAGCGAACCCATCCACAAATGAGCGAACCTCGTAGGCAGCAGTGGAGTCGACCAGCATGTCGATATTAGGGAGTGGAAAATCATCCTTTGGGGAAGCTTTGTTTAAATCCCGGAAGTCTACACAAACTCGAACCTTGCCGTTCGCCTTCCTGACTGTCACAATGTTGGCTAACCATGTCGGATACTCGATAACCTTGATGAAACCCACGCTGAGGAGCTTCTCAATCTCTTCTTTGACCTGCAGAGACCATTCTGGCTTGATCTTCCTGAGCTTCTGTTTTACTGGCCTGGCATCTTCTCTGATCGGAATCCTGTGCTCCGCTACCTTTCTGTCTAAACCCGGCATGTCTTTGTATGACCATGCGAACACATCCACGAACTCCCGTAGTAATGCAGTCAATCTGTCTCTGTCGTCTCCCTTGAAGAAGCTTCCAATCTTGGTTTCTTTTGGCTCTTCTTCGGTACCCAGATTAACAACCTGCAATTCTTCGTCAGCCTTTGGACCATTCTCGCCACGACTACGGACTTGTTGAGCAAGTTCATTTAAGTATGTTGTGTTTTCGTGGTCTATTTCATCATAATTTGAATCGTTATTAACTTGTTCGTTAAGTTCATTATTAGTTAATTCATCATTTATGATGTTTGCAATCTCAGGGTACTCAGAAATATCAAATTTTTCATTAGCAAAGAAAGGAAACACACGCTCGGCTATGGCCTCCAAATCCTCTTGGGTGAGGGTATTAGAGACACTCTCGGACTCGAAAGTAAGTGTAAGCTGCTCTTCCTTTGTTGCTGTTCGGGGTATGCAACCCATTTCTTGGACTAAGAATTCCTCGGATACCACGGGCCCTTTTTGTTGAATACCAATTGTTGATCGGCTCGGAGCTTGGCGGGATTTCACTGATAGTCTCGTTCATGATGACGGTGTCATGGATGGCGTTGACTTGGCATTCGTTCATTACGGCAAGCTCTTCGAACATGGAGGCTAAATCTGTCAGTTCTTCCCCCACGGTGATTTCTGTCTCGGACTCTATAGTCACCTTCCTTCCCCACCATTCACGGGGTGACATGGGAGTTGGTTCCCTTTCGGATTTCTGGATCTCACAATCGGAGAAGATTTCGAGGCCAGGCTTTTTGACACCCTTATTGTTAACCCATGGTTCGGGAAAGATCATGTATGGAACGTCTTCCCCTTGGCGGACAAAATAACCATTCAACGTCTTGCGGTAAGGCCTTAGATTAGGGACCTCATAACGACGGCCTTTTTTACGAGCTCGGGCCTTTTCGTTTTTGATTGCTTGTTCTTGCTTCAAGTCTTCTTCGGAAGGCTCGTACCCCAAACCGAATGTGTTCTTGACAAATGGGACTTGCACGGGATGTAGGATTCCTTGCTGATATCTCCCTAAGCCTAAACCAGGGAAGTAGTCCATATCCCTCATCATGCGGAGTACTTTGTGATTGCTGGGGGTCCATGATCCGTTTCCCCCTTCTTTGTCAATGGCGTTGATTGAGACGCCGGAGAGAGTGGAGTCTGGTAGACCATGCTGAACTTGGTGGACGGGCTCACCTTTTCTGTGGATAGTGATGTTTTCAGCCATTACGGTCACTATTTCATCACCGTTTCGGATCTTGACACATTGGTGGAGAGTTGACGGTACGGCATTAGCACTATGAATCCATGGTCGACCCAACAGTAAGTTGAACGAGGCCGGGATATCAAGCACTTGGAATGGAACGGACATGACCATGCTCCCAAACTCAATGTCAATTTCGATCATACCCATGACTGTACGGGCGGTGCTGTCATAACCTCGGATTACTTGAGTAGAGGGCTTTAAATCAGAATCCTTAAGCCCCAGTATGCCCATGATTCTACCAGGCATGAGATTGAGTGCAGAACCGCCGTCCACTAAGACTCTTGAGACGGACCTCCCCCTTGCTCGTACCTTGAGGTAAATAGCTTCGTTGTGGTCGGAACCAAATGGTGGAAGGTCCATATCGGCAAAGGTGATGACGTTGCCAAAGTGAATGTGACCAATCATTGCTGTGAGGTCCTCGGGAGTAGTATCGGGAGAAACTGATGTATCATCGAGATTGCGAATGACAAGATCTCGATGTTTCTTTGAGGATGCAATGAGGTCCCAAATAGAGATGTTGGCTTGAGTTTTCTTGAGTTGGACAAGTAGAGGATCTTCGGGAGTGTTGTGAGCTTGCGGCCTTTGAGAAGAGGAGCTCAGTGCGGAAGTGGAAGGGTTGCTTGCTATGACTCGACCGGATCGAGTTAGCATATTGACATTCCCATCTTGCTTCTTTTTCCTATTCTCTAGTACTTCCCTCATTACCTCATCATAAGTCACTACATAACAAGAATTGTCAATTTTATTCATAACATTGGGGCCCCCATTCACAATTGGGATTGAATGGGTGGTCCCCTCAAGTTCTCCTATCTCTATTACATTGACATGCTCATCATTAGTCACTACAAATTCTTTCTTATCTATGAGATCTTGAATGACATTGCGGAGAACGAAGCATTCCTCGGTGGTGTGGCCACTATATTGGTGGTAGCCACAATATTTGTGGTGAGCATGATTGTCGTGGATCGTCTTGGGTTGGTACCCTTGCACGGGTGTGACTTGACCCTTTGCCTTGAGGACCTCGAACACTTCGGTTTGAGTCATGCCTTGGAGAGGCGTGTACACACGGTCACTTCGGGGCCTTTTCCCTTGAGGTGGAGGAACCTTTTTGTAATTCCCCTTGTCAATAGTGACGGCGTTGACCGAGGCCTCTTTTGTGGAGTTGGAAGCGGCCTTGTAGCGGTAAGTAGGAGTGGTCTTCTTAATCTCCTTGAGCAAGTCATCCATGCGTACCCCCGCCTCATACATTTGGGAGAAGTCGGAGTAGCAAGCTCCACTTAGGTGAGTGCGGAGATCAATCTTGAGACACTTGAGAAAGATGTCCATTTGCTCTTTTGTGTTCGGCCTCTCAACAATTTCGGAGAGTTTGTCATTCCATCTCCTTGTGAAGTCGATGAAGGACTCATTGTCTCGTTGAGTAGTGTTCTCTAGCTCTTTCCTTGTGGGCCGGTGAGTGGTGTTGCCTTGGTATTGGTTCTTGAAGGCAAGCATGGCGGAGTCCCAATCAAGACAGACAGTGAGCGGGAGAGTAGCATACCAATCTTTTGCCGCCCCCTCGAGAGTGAGAGGAAAGCATTGAGCCATCACCTTGGTGGAGACCTTCTTTGGAACCATTACCCAAATATAAGTCTCGATGTGAGCCATAGGACAAGAGTTGCCCTTGAATTTGCTTATGTCGGGCATCTTGAACTTATCGGGAAGAGCGGCCATAGTACTCATGAGGATGGATGATTGATAAAGGCTTGTGTCGGAGCCTTTCCCCATGTTGAGCCCATTGAATTTTTGGTCGATGTAGGCCATGATAGAATCCACCATTTTGGGCTCATTGTTCTCGGAACTTGGTTCCCCCATCTTTTTGGTGCGGGTGATGACATACGGACTTTTGAATAAACCCTCGGTCCATTCGGATTCATCATCATTGTTCTTGTTCTTTCCCTTGGCAAGGTTGGTGAGCTTTTCTTTCATTAGCTCCATTTCGGCCTCGTGGGCCTCCCTTTGGCTGTCGAGGTGGGATTGCCAAATGTCATCTTTGCTTTGTGCCTCCTTGTTAAGGGTGGAGACTTGCTCTTGGAGGAGTTGGACCATAGTTGAGAGCTGTTCGAGAGACATGGTGTTGCTGCTGCCGGTCATGGTTGGAGCTGTTGGAGTGATCTCTTCACGGACTAACCGATTTGCTGAATCCCGGTAGACTTTGTAAGTACCAATTGAACCTATATTGCAGAAGAGGCCCTTGTCAGTCTTGAGTAACACTTGCGGTCCATGAAGAGGCTTAGAGCACACAGTTGGGCACACGACTCGAACCACATAAGAAAAGACTCTTTTTTTTTTTTTTTTTATAAGTCGGAGGGAATGAATCCCTTTTGGGGTTTCTAAGAAAATAATGGAATCGTCACACTAGTATATAGACCATCTCGCGGTCCCATATACTCATCGGATTCCACCACGTTTGTGAATCCTACATGTATCGGGATTAGACTAAATTAATGTAGTAAAGCATACATGCGGGGACGTATTTTTATTTTCGTCCAAAATAACCACTTTTGGGGACGGATTTTTATTGCGTCCTTTTCAACAAGTTGGCATGTATGATTTGAAGACATTAGTTTAGGGAAATCTCGGTACATGGAAACCGACTTGAGTCACGGAGTGTTAGACCCTAACTAGAATTTGTGTGGTTTGTGCTCGGCTTGAATATGAGGCTCAAAGGTCACCCCCGGCATGTAGTCTTGAACTACGCCACGGGCTGAGGTTTACCGCTTCGAAAGAGCCAAGGTCTGGTGGAGCTTGAAACTTTCTAGGACGGGCCTCGACGGGTTTGGGGTTGGACTTGTGCGACTCGATAGTGAGCATTTCATAGGAGTATGTGCATGTAGTGTGAGGTCTAACAAGTGACAAATTTTTTTATTTTTTATTTTTTATTTTTTTTGAAAAGAAAGAAAAACACACAAAACACATAAGCACATAAAATTACAACTCCCGAGTCACCCGTGTGACCGGTAAATAAAACACAAAATTAAAACAGTCCGAGGGTTCAATTCTGTTCTGATGCAGGCAACTGTGCCCACACCCCACTGTTCTGCTCAGTCACTGAAACCTGTTTCTGTTCTGGGACTCAACCCAGAAGCGTGCGCCTCTGAGTGCTGATGTGGGACGCGCGCGCATGGCGCAGTGCTTATGGGAGGCGCGCGCTTCTGGGGCACACCTGTCAGAATGTCAGACTTTGGACTCAGGGGATTGCCCTGGTCCCATGTTCATATTGTAACCCCTGCAGAAGTGATTAGTGCAGAATAACAGAAGAAGAAGATAAAGAACATGAAGAAGTGGGCGATTCTGGTTCTTGATGCGGGATGCGCGCGCCTTAGGCTTAAAAGGCCAGACGCGCGCGCCTCCCCCATCAGGAAACAGAATGCCCAGAAAAGATGTAGATTTCGATCAGAACGCAAGTTTAACCCTCAAAAAGTCCCCAGCGGAGTCGCCACTGTAGATACCCCGGGTGGGAACACCACGGCCTTAGGCTCGGGCGCGTGATGTTATCCTAGGATCTCTAACTTGATTTTAGATTGTTTTAGAGTCGCCACCTATGTTTTGAGGAACATAAGAAAAACCTATTGATTGTAGCCTAAGTTTTAGTTACGAAAACAGAGATTCTTTGTTTTGAGGTCCGGGGGTTAGATTACGAGATGGGAAGTACCGAAGCACCCATCTCGCCCAACTTAAGTTGGTCTTGCTTGATCAAAATCTACATAAATGAAAATGTTCTTCTTCTTCTTCTTCTTTAAGTCATAAAAATGGGGGGTTTAAAATATGATTTGGAATGTAGGAGATAACTCCTTAACCAACCTCAATGAGATGAGGTGATCATTAGAGTCATGTCCCAAAATGATTTGGGTGATTGCACACTTGATTAAAGTAAAAGAGAGAGAGGAGATGAAGTAAAACAAGGAAGGAAAAGATGGACTTTTACCTACAATTTGAAGAACTTCAAACGTTGCTTGATGAGATCCTTGGAGAACCTTTAGAAAGTGATTTTTTGTCTAGTTTTCGATCCCTGAAAATGGAGGTAAAGAGAGGTTTTTATAGGTGAAAGAGGGGTGTTTTTGGTGCCAAAACTCAGTCACCAAGAAATCATTCCCGGGCAAAATCCTGTAAATTGAGCAAGGGAGGGAATCCTGGCCAGAAATCTGTAACTGACGCCCAGAGGCGCGCGCTTCCTGCTTTGGGGGCGGGAGGCGCGCGCGCCTGGCTCCTCCTGTCGGAGGCGCGCGACTCAGAGAAGGCAATTTTGACAGAATGGACTAGAAAGTCAGCCCTGTTATTCAGTTTAGTCCCTGGACTTAACGAAGTCAGTCAGGAACTTAACGGAAGTGACAGGAACTCACGAGGAACACTAAAAATGGGGAGAAACACAAAATCAAATGTGCAATCGGGGTGAGAGGTCCAAGGCGGGGTGTCTACAGTTACGTGGACACATTATGTGCCATTGTTATACTGATTTGTATTTGCAAATATAGCATACGTGTACTTGTATTTGGTGAGCACATGATTACATGGTTCCTGAAGAGCTAGTCCACTACTTTTGGACTTAGTTCTATACTCTCGTAGTTCAAGTAAATAACTACTTGTGAATTCTTGTTTGAGTCCAGCTGGTCACCTTGCTTGTTCGGAAATATATAGGTTCACACTTATCGCGAGAGCTGGGGCTTAAGTGATAATCGGGTCCCTATGTATTTGCGCTTGACCCCTTACTACAGGACATAGTAAGGGCATAGCTTCCTTGGTTGGAGCAATACGCCTGACTTAAGTGAATGCTAAACTCTTGAACACCTCGTGAATCTTGTTCTTGTGAGTGATACTGGTTACCGGGTCCTCTTGTGTACTGCACAGCAGCAACTTGATTGATCGTGATTTGTCAACTGCAATAAGCAACGACAACAATGGTTACTTGGGAGGAATAAGGTTGGAATATCCTTTGTAACGTGTTAGTTTAGCCTTATGTGCTAGTTATTTGATGAGTTGGCTTAGCCTCTCGTATACTTGTTACTTGATGACATCTTGAGCATAATTATTTGATAATCTTCTTGATTTGCATGATTACATGATAATATGCTATGTACTTGTATTTAGTAACTTACTGAGATTTATCTCACCCCGTTCCTTGTTTATTTGTTTCCCCCCCCCCCCAGGAAAGCAAGTGGTAATACGTTGAGAGACTCGACTTAGCAAGGGCCTACTTGGCAGGTTGTTCTTGTTTGGGGATTGTTATCCTTTCCAGTTTTGGTGAGGACGATTTGGTATCAGTTGTTTAGACTCAATATATTGGGTAGACTTGTATAGTGCTCTTGAAATGCCAGCGTATGTGCTAGGCATGTTTTCCGCTGTGTATAACCATTTGGTTTAAATTTCTTGGTATAGAACTCGTTGTGAGCTATCTTAGCTCGTTCCTCTTGAGTATATATATGATGTCAGTTTGATATAATCAGGTGTCATTCAGTTTCTCGTTTCTTGTTAGTCACGCGCACCAGGTTCGAGGTTCTATTAGGGAATCCCGGGACTTGGGGGCGTGTCAATTCTCATCAGTCAACAACGACCACCACCACTCAAATCCGGCCACCATTAAAGCCCATATCCTGCCGCCACCACCACCATTTCTCCAAAGTCCAACCACCATCACCATTTCTCCAAAATTCCGACCACCACCATCACCATTTCTCCACCACCACCACCACCACCACTATTTCTCCAAAAAATGACAACCACCACAACCAAATTCCAGATCGCAAATTCACCATCATACATAGGATCAACCTCTTTAAGCAAGGAATTATTGGGAACAACAACCTCAGAAACAGGTGTATTCATAGCCTTATCTTGATCATTCAAACAATCTTCTATAGCCAAGAAAGCAACAATATCAAGTGGATTAAGAAGACCCACAAAATCTGTGTTGCCTCATTTCAGCATTCTCAATCAACACCTTTGGAGATCTCTTCTTCCAAAAAGGTATACCGCATTCAGTAGACTCCCCAATTGCACGAATCGCCACCTCCACAGTCTCCGTCTCCGGGAACTACTCCACGAATGTGGTTTATACGCGAAAGATGGCGCTTGGATCAACCCAACCCGAATGGGAAGAAGGAGGTCAGCCAAACTGCAGTCGTGGTTCGCCTCCCTTGCTTGTAGGCCGCCTGGCAGATATTCAACTAATGTTCGGTCCGCTTCCAAGAAGCCGATGCCACATAAGCGGCCCCTACGGGCGGGCATCTCCCGCAAGGCAAGCAGCATTGTTCGCCACCACCCGAGAAGCAAAGGATTCGAGAGTCCAGGCGGAAAATACATGCATAGATAGTCGTCTAATGACAAGGCCGACGAAGGAAGCTCGGGACGGAGCTGTATGATGCGGAAGACTAAACCAGCTCCGGCTTCCCCACCGTCAGATCTCCCACCACATGGTACAAAAACACCGACGCCATTGAAATTGGGGGAAGTTAAGAGAACCCCCTATAAGAGGGTATGGAGGAAGATTAAGAGGAGATGAAAACGGGTGATGGGTAATTTTAAAGAAGAGGAAATTGGGATGAAATTGAACAAGTGAGAGTGAGAATTCGGGAGATAATTAGCCATAGAGAAATTGAAAATGAAGGCCCATGAAAAGGGTTTGTTGAATATTTTACTTATTTGATTTCTTGATTGCGTTTCTGATGCAAGGTTTTGCGGAGCGATTGTGGAGAAACAGGGTGGTGTTTGGCAGGGATGAAGATGACGAATGTGAGATTATGGAATTTATTACTCCCTCAATATAAATGGACCTTTATACCCTTCTATTTTCAAGAAAAATGATAAAAATATCCCTCATGTGACATGCACATGACCATTTCTCGTTAACTTTCTAACGTCGAGGGTTACTTTGGGACAAAATTGGGTTTGGGGTGCAAAGTGGGAATGGGTGGATACTTTGGGGGGCTAAACATATTTTGGCCTTCTTACAATGAATGAGTTACATTTAATAATACGTGAGTTATATTTTACTAGTATTTATTTTTCCATTATTAGTACAAATCTGGTCGCATTATACTCCGAAATAAAGTGGATGGGTCCGGTCAAAGATCCTACTCCAATAGCCTGTGTTTTCCTCTTTTAATGGTACCATATATTACGACCAAGTTCTCAGGAATGAAACCAATAGAAAAGTCCCTTTGAGAGACAGTGAGAGACAGAGTTGGTTAGTTTACTCGGAAGCGTAAAAATGAGTTACATCTTTTTTTATGAGTTATATTTTATAGTAATATAAATAAACGGTTTTTCTATCCTATGCCCAGGGCATAGGATAAGCACTATATTTATGGTAAGAAATTGATATTATATCCAAGAAAATCTTTGTAAGTATTATAAACTTTTACCCAACCAGTTTATACCATTTTTTCTCCTAAATTTATACAACCAATATCTGTAAAAAAAAATCTCCTCCTTTTTTCAGTTCTTTTTTTTATATATATAAACAATTATTAATAAAGACACTAAAATTATTTAAAAAAATAATAATTTAATGGATACATTACATTGAAGAATTTAGTAACGAATCATATATTTTTACTCTCATTCGTTAGTAATTCCCAAGTCAATTTTTACTCTCATTTAATGGATACATTACATTGAAGAATTTAGTAACGGATCATATATTTTTCTTTAAAAAAAATAAAAATGAAACTAGTAATGTATAATTGCTACTCCCTCTGTCCCGGAATAAATGTCACATGTGGTCAACTAAGTTGAACTTTGACTAAAAAGTTAAGAAAATTTGACCATTTTTATAATATTTTGAAAATGGTTAGTAATTCATCAATATAAACACTATTCACAACTATTTTTGAATTTCAATGAAGATAAACAATTTTCCATTAAAAATTGGACAAAGTTTAACTTGTTGACCATATGTGACATTTATGGGATAGAGATAGTACATAATATGATTTTTTTTTTTTTTTATTTTGAATTAACCTCCTAATATTTTGTTTTTATGCCATCTTTCTAAAATCTTTATAAAGTATTATGTTTTTAATGAATAAGTATTTATAAAATAAAACAAATTGGAGGATTTTTTTATTTTATTTTTTGGAAAGATATGGTTGGATATTATAATTGTGTAATAAAACATAATATTTTGGTTATGGAAGCAATGTTGAATCTGGTTAGTATAAAGGAAATCCTAAAATTTAGGAAGAAAAATGAAGTAAATTGGATGGATGAAAGTTTACAAGACTTATCAAAATTGTTTTAGATATAAAATCAATTCCCTTACCATAAATATAGTGCTTATCCTATGCCCTTATGGCATAGGATAGAAAAACCGTGAAAAAAAAATGGATGACGTGACCTTTATGATGTTAAATTCAAAATAAATTGTTTTTACAATAACAAAATATTGTTTATAAAAGTTAATAAAAAAATTCCATTGAAAAGTCTCACTCAGTATTTGTGTTTGCATGTAGTATGTTTATTATTTCAAATTCATAGAAATCGCATCTTCAAAAAAATAAAAATAAAAATAAAAAATCTTTTAACTGTATATTTTTTATTTTCTATTATTTTGTAGAAAAAAATATCTTTTTAATCATGACTCATGTTATTTTGAAAACCCATAAAAAAAATAATTTTAAATAAATGATAACCTTGAAAAGTTATTTTTTAGTGAAAACCAAAAACAAAACTAAAACATTTTACATTCTATTGGCTGTTTTATTTTTATTATATTATTATTGCACATAAAAATTTCAATTTAATTTCTTAATCATGATTCATCTTAACTAATTTTGTAAACCCATGAAAATAAAAATAAAGTACAAGGTTGCAGAATAAATGATAATCTGGGAAAGATCTTTTTCCATTTTTTAATTAAGATGAATTTGAGGGTAATTATGTCAAGATGATAATTATGTTATTGTAACTTTAATGAATGTAGTGGATTAGGAAAAATTGTAGTGGCATTAGCCCCTCCCTAAATTAAATATATATGAGTATGGTTCGCATCATATTACTAATAGTTATCCCAATACATATAGAAAAACTGATATGCATAATAGTATTTCCTAAATTATTCCCGAATCAAAATTTTACTCTTAAAAACATAATTACATAGGTGTAAGAGTATTCAATTTTGACTTCCCAATATGAACAATTATTTATTTTTTGAGACGGAGGGACTAATATGCATTGTTTTTGGCTAATATCGACTAAGGAAATATAATTGTTGTTAATAACGCCATCATTTACCAAGCCCTATATATAATGTCACAATGACACATACTCGTACACATTCACACATTCTTTCCTATATCTTTCTTAACCATCACAACTCATGGCACCACACCCAAACGTGAAGCTTTTGGGCACCGCTACGAGCCCATTTTCCGACAGGGTCCGAATGGCACTTAGCTTCAAGTCCATCGATTTCGAGTTTGTCATCGTAGATTTGAAAAACAAAAGTGAGTTTCTCCTCCAATCAAACCCGGTTTACAAGCGGATCCCGGTTCTTATCCATGATGGAAAGCCGATATCTGAGTCGCTTGTCATTAATGAGTACCTTGATGCTACTTGGACCGGTGGTCCCGCTCTCATGCCGGCCGATCCCTATGATTGTGCCATTGCTCGCTTTTGGGCATACTACATTGATACTACGGTATGACTATACACTTTCTTATATTGACATTTTTATTTCAATTATGTTTTTTTAACTGATGTACAAATTTGACATTGGAGAAATTTATTTTAGGTCGTTTTAGCAATAGGCTAAATTGTGTAAATTTTCTATAAAATACTATTGGCTATAAATGAGTTTTTATATTTGATTTTGCCAGAAATTTGTAACTCCTCTAACAAGTCGATTTTTTTTTAGACAATTTATTTGTACTTGTTAAAACTAATACTATATAATATTATTCCATTCGTTTCTACTTTCTATATAAATATCCATTCATACAAAATGTTGTCCTTAAATAATTGTTCGATAGTCCCCAAAGGAGTGGCCCAGTGGTAAAGCCAAGCCTCACCCTCGGTGAGCGTTAGGGTTCGATCCCTCTCCTCGCCTCCTTATGGCGTGGGCATTGTCCAAAAAAAAAAAAAAAATTGTTCGATAAAGTTGCTTAATCATTTGTACAAATTATCATGTTTTAGTTGTAGGGGATTACACACCAACATTAGTTAACATTGTCATTGCATCCGTTAACAATGTTGATCCGACCGCATGACCGAATATTAATTGATGGATTTACAATTTAATTAACGGACAGATAATTTTTAGTCATCCTCATATAGTAATGTGATAATTTTAATTGATAGATTGACGGTTTTTAAAATCCTAAATTTTTTTTGTTTCATAGTTTAGGAAAAACAGTCTTTCCAAACAAAAAAAAAAATACTTTGGATAGTAATAATTACAATAGATTTTCAGGACATGAGAATGAACATTAATCAACTTTCTTTCAGTGGCGGAGCCAGAAAATTTACTCAATGGGGCAATATGAATCTTAGTGTTTTTTTCCTTTAAATCAAGGGGGGTAAGTTATAAAAAATTACACTAAACCCCCATAATTTCTAAAATTTTGCACTAGTAAATTTTTTTTTTTTTGTTCAAATCAATGGGGGCAATTGCCCCCCTTAAGCCCCTTCTTAGCTCCGCCTCTGCTTTCCTTCAAACATTGGCATAACTAGAATAAGTTGTCTATAACTAAACAAAATTTTTCTCATGATATTCTTAATTCTTACAGTTCTTCCCATTACTGAGAGAGCTAGCAATAGTCGCAGACGGCGAGGAGGCCATTTCTGCAGCAAGAGATAAACTGGTGGAAGCTACATTGGTAATGGAAGGTGCCTTTGTTGAGTGTAGCAAAGGGAAACCCTATTTTGGTGGAGACAATATTGGCTACCTTGACATTGCTTTTGGCTCTCTCTTGTCTTGGATATTAGCAGCTGAGAAATTGACCAAAGTCAAAGTTTTCGACGAGGTCAAAATGCCCGGACTGGTTGGATGGGTCGATAAATTCTGTGCTCATGATGCTGTTAAGGATATTCCTAAGAAGCTCGAGGTTTTTATCGAGTCTGGTGTAGGGATGCGCGCTAAGGCCAAGGCTGTGAAGAATTAATTTGCTAGTGTTCACCTCAGAGCTATCCAAATCAGTTCCGATTTTATCTTGATTTTGAACTTCGTTTTATGTTTTAATTTAAAGATATTATTGTCTTTACTATTTTATTATTTTAAGTTAACTCAAGAAAAAGACGATGTTATATCGAAGTTTCTCTATTTCAATACATTGTAGGTCCGCGTATGAGGTGATTTTAAAATAAATTTGAATTTATTTCTAAATATGTTTTGTTTACGGGAACACGACTAAATACTTGTTATCTAATTGTAAATCGTTAAGAAGTTCATTATTATCTGAATATTTTCAAATTGAATAACAGTAAAGTCTTGGTTCCAGCAGTCTGAAAATAAATGAAAAATAACTCAATTTACTATGCTTTGGTTTTGTCAACTCTGATTAAATTAGTGAAATGGCCTCTTTCACCTCAAAGTCCAAACCTGCCCCTATTTTATAACATCATCACAGTCTTCCACAGCAAAATCACACTCTATTACTAGTTTCTTCTCCATAGTTTTCCATGGCTACTAATAAACTTAAGCTTCTAGGGGCATGGGCAAGCCCATATACGAACCGGGTTCGGATCGCCTTTAACTTGAAGTCCATTAAGTATGAGTATATAGAAGAGGATTTGGCTAAAAAAAGTGACTTCTTGCTCAAATCCAACCCTGTTCACAAGAAAGTCCCTGTTCTTTTCCATGGCAATAAGCCCCCTATCAATGAGTCCCTTGTCATCGTTCAGTATATCGATGAGCTGTGGACTAATGGCCCTTCGATCTTACCGTCTGATCCTTATGATCGTGCCACTGCCCGGTTTTGGACTACTGAACTTCAAAAATGATTCTTTTTGAAAGGCCCGGTTCTTTTCCAGCCCAAAAAAGAACCGGGCTGGAGAAAGAATAAGCCCGTGAGACATGCCGTGCCAGGCTATTCCCGAAACCTGTGAAGCCTGCCATTGCTTGGGCCGCCCGCTTAGACATCTTCTGTCTGATGAGGAGCAAATAACACCATTTTATACCAAGTTTTGACCTCACAGTGTAGAAAGTAGAACTAGTGGTTTTACCTATCATTGACTTTGGATTGCTAAAAAAGTCAACATGAAATAATCTCTCAACATAATGCTAAACTACAGTAAATGTTTTTGATTTGGAAGTGGTACCCCTGTTTAAGGGAGTTGACCATAATGGCAGAGCGAGAAGAAGAAAAGGCACGACTAAAGGCGCGTTTGGATGAAGGACTAGCTCTGTTAGAGGAAGTTTATGTGAAATGCAGCGAGGGGAAGAAGGCGGCATACTTTGGAGGGGATAGAATTGGCTACTTAGACATTGCTTTGGGTTGTTCATTGGCATGGCTGAGGGCTGGGGAGAAGGTGGCCAATTTGACATTGTTAGATGTAACCAAAACGCCAGGGCTGGTGGGATGGGCTCATAACTTCTGTTTGGATGATGCTGTTAAAGATGTTATGCAAGATCCACAGAAACTTGTGGAACTTGCTAAGATGATAAAAGATCTTATCAAATCAAATTAATTTAACCTTCTCAAGAACATAGTGTGTATGCATGTCTGTATTATATATTCCGTCCCGAAATAATGTTCTTACTTTTTTAAGTTGCAGATACGTTTGAGCAGTAAGACACAGTTAATTTAATTGTCATGATGAAAATTTAAACAAGGTATTGATATGCTATTATAAACACTATAATATTTTTTTAAATATATTTATAAAATAACCAAATTGAGTTAAAATCATTGAAAGTACCTTTACCTCACAACCAATTTAATTGATCAGAAAATTTTGAGGGAAACTAGTTCGTCCATAAGTTATAAAAAGTCATATTTTAAAATAATTTTTTATTTAATGAGACCCACACAATTAATTTCAAAACAAAAGTGTAATTTTTGTTTGGACGGAGAGAGTATGGTTGTTGTACATGATTTTTATGTGGTGAAACCCATTGTTACAAAAAAATAAATAGAAAAAGGTAAGGGTGGGGGGCAGTTACCCCTGCTTGGCCCCTCTAGCTCCGCCTATAGTTATTGCACCACTGTATGCAAGACTTTTTATAAGACCGACCAATTTCATACTGTCGCCGTGCCACCAGCACAGACATGCGTAGTACTAAGTATGATCAAAAGGGTTATTTTCACTATTCTAGAATTATGTTTGTCCCAACCAATTAGGCTCATTATACTTAAAAAAAAAAAAACACTTACTTCAAGCCATGTTTAGTTTATACACTTTTGGTAGGGTAGTTCTCTTCCAAGATAGAAGGAGTATATATTAAACCATTAGTATCTGGTAACAAATCTGGGTGCCGATTTTAATATATACTCCTTGTGTCGCAAAATGATATTCACATTTGACTATTAGAAAAAATGATTAAATAAACAATGAAAATATGTGATTAAGGTGTACCTGATCAATGTAGATTTGCCAAAATTTAGCAATGGCACGATCAAGAGGATCAGATGGGAGTATCATTGGGGCATTGGGCTTGATCTAATCGAGATACTCGACAATTAGAGCCGACTCACATATGGGAATATCGTTGTGAACAAGAATCGGGACTTTTTTATGAACAGGATTGGATTTAAGCAATAGCTCGCTTTTGGTAGGGTAGTTCTCTTCCAAGAATTCGTATTCAATGGACTTGAATTTGAGGGCAAATATAACTCGGGTTACAAATGGACTTCCATAAACTCCTACAAGCTTAATTTCACCTTTGCTGCCCATGATTTTGGTGTAGATTTGAAGCTGAGCCAATTGAACCATATATAGAAAGAAAACTGAATTGAGATGTCCTCATCATCATTCATCATGCCATGATCATCACAAAACGTGTACGTATATACTTCCACCGTCCCAAAATGATCTTCACATTTCAAACTTTTTAAGGATATGAACACTTACTTCAAGCCATGTTTAGTTTATACACTTTTAAGCTTAAATCGTAGAAATGTGAAGAACTTTTTGGGACAATGAAAAATGGTACGGTTGCCCACGCTCATATTTTACTGTTTCGCTCTAGCTAACAATGTAGATGGCTGATGTTGTTTAATTGCATGACAGTTCAGTATCTAGTCGTTGGCTCTCTCATTAAAGGTCATTTGTTTTCATCTTTCTCCACTAAATTTTCCCTGAAATCTCCATGGATATTATGCCATCTACATCCGCATCAAGGAGCTAGCTACCACAGAAAATGAGATGGACTGCGACATACTCCCTCCGTCCTATTACAATGGGCACTTTTGGTCAAACATACTTGAACTTTGACTAACATTTTATACTAAATAATTTATCTCCATAAAAATTAAAAAATAGTTATTGATAATGTAGGCAAAACTGCATCAAAAATCACTCAACTATGACCAGTTTGGGTATTTGGTCACTAAATTAATTTCCTTTTGAAACAACACATCCAAGTAAGAGTTTATTGAATCGAAAGTCACTATCACTAACACCGTTACATTTTTTTTCGTTAATTAGTCATGTGCCAATGCACATGACTTTTTATCAAGGGTATTTTCGGTACAAAAATATGGACGACCCATTTTCTGAAGTGGTCCCCACACTTATCACACCAATGAGAGGTACTTGTCATTTTTTGCACAAACAATGACCGGCGTAATGAAAACGGTCGGGGATAGCCGGAGACGGAGGTGCCGGAGTTTTGACCAGTGAGTTCATTTTCGCTCCGTTGATGATGATCTCTACGCCGTTGGCCTCGTCCGGTCAAGGCGCAGCTGCCGGCGGCGTTCGTTTGTCTCGCCGGGAAGACTGGTGACAGAAAACGGTCGCCGGAGCTAGTGTAGATCTGGCCTGAAGCTTCACCGGCAAAGTTTGTGCACTTACGGTGGCTTGAGGTAGGGATGGCCAAAACTAGTTCCGGGCCCGGTTCCTATTCGGAACCGCCGGTTCCGGTTCGGCAAAAGGGTGACCCTGAACCGGCCCGCGCTTACCCCGGTTCCGGTTTGGCACAATCCGGTTCCGGTCCGGTTCCGGTCCCCCTTTAAAATTATTGAAAAACAAGGGATTTTTGGTCCGGTTCCGGTCCGGTTCAGCATATATGTGACCCTGAAACGGCCCGGATGCCTTGCGGTTCCGGTTTCCTCCCCGGCTTGCTCCGGTTCCGGGCTTTTCCGGTTCCGGTCCGGTTTGGCCATCCCTAGCTTGAGGCGGCTCAAATGAAGTCCGATGACTGCAATTTTGGTGCAATTAGCTTCGTATGGTCGAGGCGATTCAGTCTATGATGTTTGATTTCTGTTTGCATCGTCGGAGTGTCGTCGGTGAAAGACGTGTGCAGAGAGAGCAGCCGGATTTAACGGTGGCGATTGGTGGCTCGAATGAAGCCCGATGACGCTGATTTTTGTGACGATGAAATCGTCCTCACGAAGGGAGTGCAGATCTGTTGTCCCTTTTGTGATTTTGGCTGGCTGGAATGTCGCCGGCGGTACGAACTGGCGGAGGCGGGTGGCTGCACATATTGGCTCAGTTTTGTACCGAAAATACCCTTAATAAAAAGTCATGTGCATTGGCACATGACTATTTAACGAAAAAAATGTAACGGTGCTAGTGATAGTGACTTTCGATTCAATAAACTCTTAGTTGGATGTGTTGTTTCAAAAGGAAATTAGTTTAGTGACCAAATACCCAAACTGGTCTTAGTTGAGTGATTTTTGATGCAGTTTTGCCTAATGTTTATATTACTAATTTAGTAATTTTTTAAAAAGTTTTTATGAAGATTAATAATTTAGCATAAAATGTTAGTCAAAGTTTAAGATGGTTTGACCAAAAGTGCCCATTGTAATGGGACGGAGGGAGTATAGCCGCATGTGAACAATAACCCACCCTTTCCCCTCTACATACTTATACTGCACGTTCTTCTCATCCTCACTCATGTCATGTCGTGATCATAACACAAAGTGTACGTAATATAAATATAAATGACCGCGGTTTCCCACTCATGTCATGAACATCTCAAAATTGGACGTAATATAAATGACCACGGTTGCCCACATTTTACTATTTCACTACATCTAAGAATGTAGATGGAGGGTATTGTCGATCTAATTGCAGGAGAATTCATTTCTTTAAGCATAAGATATTTCATTAAGGGTATGATTGTCTTTTTTTCCTTTCCCCACTCCCACTAATAGGAATACCCATTTGAAGAACATCTCGATGGGAATGACTATCATGCTAATGTTGTTCGACTTCTGGGAATCCACTTCCGAGTGAAAGCCATTTTCAAATCTAGTGGAATCAAACTGCATAGCAGTCGTCTCCAGATCCGTCGAATATGTTTATTAAGAGTACGATTGACTTTTTGACTCCCTAATCCTACTAAGGACCACACGTGTAAAAGATCTAAATCAGTGGTTCACTGTTAACGGCTCACCCACGTTCCGCATTCCACCTGATTCACCCAATTGGGTTTAACCGCTAGCGAACAATGTTAGAGGCACAAAATAAAATCACAAATTCTTACTCATTAAATGAGTTGGCGTTATTCTATTGGTTGCATCAATAGTGGACTTAGACTTGAGTTTTTGTGAGCAAACTTTTGTGCCTATTTTGTGGCCTATTATTCTGCCGTGAACACTTTCAATGCGATTTTTCATTGAATTATTGGACATAATGGTCCAGCCCTACTTAAGGCCATTTGTTTTCAACTTTCTCGACAAAATGTCCATTGATATTGTGCCATCTGCATTAGGAGTTAGCTACAAATTTGTGCACAGAAAAGGAGATGGACTGCGACATATAGCTACTTCTGATAAAAGGGTCTTCCTTAGAATAGGTTTTGAGTTAGACTCTCATAGGGAAATGCGGAGAACTTTTATCCTTGATCTCAACAAGGGGCTTAGTTGTATCTCTGGTTTATGTAATAGGCTAGTTACTTATGATAACTAAGCAGCTTCATGTTCTGTGATAAATCTGTAGGGGTTTGTAATAGATAAGAAACTATATCTGTAATAGACTCGATAGGGTTTGTAACACGATGATAATTTCCTTAAATGATACCAACTTTCTTAAAAAAAACTACTCACGGTCGGTTCAATCAATACGGTGCAGAAAAAAATATTCCTCATTTATAGGAAAGTTTGTCTCATATGATTATTTTTTTGTCATCACATGTTAATTTTGTCCATATATTGGTGTCAATCTAATGAACACAATGAAATTCTAAAAAATGTTATTGACAAATCACTTTTATCGATTACAATTTTTGATATTTAACTAAGATAATTAGATTGATATCAATATTTGATTAAAGTTTATTAATGTTAAACCATAAAAAAATACTTTTAAAAATAAAAAAATATAAATATATTTGTCATTTACTTTCTAATTTTTAATTTAACAACTATAAAATAAAATATGAAATTGACTTTGTTATATGTAACCAAAACGCCAGGGCTGGTGGGATGGGCTCATAAGTTATGTTTGGACTTTGGATGATGCTGTTAAAGATGATAAGCAAGATCCAGATAAGCTTGTGGTGCTTGCTAAGATGATAAAAGTTATTATGTTCCTTCAAACTAATAGAGAGGATAAAATAGTTTCAATTCATTTTTATCCTAATTAAAAGTAAATACTCTCTCCGTCCCAAAATGATCTTCTCATTTGCTATTTTTCATTGTCCCAAAAAGTTCTTCACATTTCTACATTTTAGGCTTAAACAAAGCATGTCTAGTGAAGCAAGTGTTCATATCATTAAAAAGTTTGAATAGTCAAACGCGAAGATCATTTTGAGACGGAGTGAATATTTGATAAGTAAATTGCAAAATTTCTAGTGTGAAAGGAGTTTTTTTTTCTATATATAAACTAATTTTATGATATAAGAGTAGAGTAGCTCATATGAAAAGCGCGTTTTTCAAAAAGTGCATTTCTACATATAAATGATAGTGCTAATGTTGCAAAGTGTCATTTATAAAATTGAAATAGCCACTTTTAATAACTGTCAGTGCTAATGTTACAAATTGCCAGCCATTCGTACTACTCCCTCCGTCTCAGTTTAAGGTTCTTACTTTCCTTTTTAGTATGTCCTAGTTTAAGGTTTTTAGTTGTTTATTCCTTAAATGGCAAAGTATGAACAGTGTTTTGGACAATCTTGTCTTCATAAAATTCATATATTACAATAAACCATCACTTGCCTATCTACTTTTAATCCACTTGCTTTATGAATGGATAATTATATCCTCCATACACTTCTATTGTTGACCCAAGTTTGCTTTGTTTCATTAATAAGCGTGCCAAGTCAAACGAAGAACCTTAAACCGGGATGGAGGGAGTAACATTTATAAACGATGACACTGACAATTTTAATAATTGTCAGTGCGTGTGTAAAAGCGTAACAATATGTGTGTTAAAAAGTGTCTATGGTAGTGTTAATCTTAGAATTACATATGGGTCAGAAATAGAGAGAACCAAATGTGAGCATGTGCTAAACCGGGCCGGTAACATACTACTCCCTTCGTTTCAATATACATGACGTTTTAGGAGTTATTTTTTGTTCTAAAATACTCGATGTTTTACAATTACCAAGAAATATTTACTCTTTTTTACCTATTATACCCTTATTCATCAATTATAAACTATCTCTTGTATATGCATTTAAACTGTCTAAAAAACTAGATTCTGTTGGGGGTACGTAAGTCTTTTTTATATGTATTAATTGTATTTCTTAATTTGTGTGAAAAAGTTTAAAACGACATGTATTTTGAAACATGGGTGTATAGTGGAGGTTCCACCTTAAAACCAATTGGTAGTTAAGGGGAGTAGCTCCTTAAGTTAATAAGTATATCGGTCCATGTTTTTTTCTTTAGCAGGTGTGGGATAATTGTCTAACAGTTAATAATTCTAGCGTGTTCAATAAGTTCCAGTTATTTACAAAAATTCACCCCACGCTTTTCAAACAAGTGTCGATTATTTATGAAATATCACTGCTTGCTTTCAAACCAGCGTCATTTATTTACACAAATGCACATCACATTTTAACAACACGTTTTTTAAATCTCTAAGGAATAACAATTTTTTCCAAAGTTTTCACATAAGAGTAAATGGATATATAACTAACTAAAGAATTATAAATCCATACTTGTAGTATATTAAAGTTGGTGAAAATGCCTATGGGCATGACACCTCACATAATTTTTGGTGAATCTTGCTTCTTAGTGTGTCATCTCATCATCCGAGTATTAATGTTTGAACCTTTCGTTTTCTGCTACTTAGACATAATTTCTAGGTTATATGATTAGGTATGGGTATGAGTACTTTAAGAATATGTAAGATGTATAGTCATAATGAGAAAGTATCTATTCATACACTAGTACAGATTGAAATTAAGGAAACGCACCTTACATAGCGTTTTCTATAAGCGCTATCCAAGGAGTACACTACCATAGCGCATACATCTATACGAATTTAATAATCAAGCAATATATATATATATATATATATATATATATATATATATATATATATATAAATAGCTACTATAGCGCATATAAAATATACGCTATGCTTGAAAATAGCTAGGATAGCGTATAAGATAAGCGCTATTGTAGTAAACATTTCCTAAGTTTTTATTAATTTTTTGAAAATAGCTACCTTAGCACACATGATAAGCGCTGTTTTATTAAACGCTTCCTAAGCTTCAGATTTGACCAAAAGCGATAAGCGCTATTTTATTAAACTCTTTCCTAAGCTTCAGATTTGACGACTAAAACCCATACAGTGCCCCAGCCCTTTAATTCTATCGTCATCCCCGGCCTCAGCTCGCGCACCACACACCGACGACAATCGGCGATCGACAACCCCAAAACCGACCACCACCCTTCCCTCCACAGCATCGCCACCGCCACCACACCGACAACAATCGCAGCAGCAGCGAAAACAATCCAAATCACAAACTTACGCGGAGAAACGCCGTGAAAAGAGACCCCTCCCTCCAAACCCTAGCCTTCTATTTCCTCCAAATGCCAAGAACAAAGGTCACCGCCGTGAGCAACTGAGCTTTGTCGATTTCATTCTTCAGGTATGTTTCCCCTGCACTTCGATTTTGTTGTGGGTGAAATCTCGGACGTCGACATCTTCAAGATAGTGCCGTCCTTACTGTTGTAACGTTGTAAGTTATTTATTTATTTATTATTTGTTGTGTTACTACTATCTTTTTACAGATGATTCTCCAGCAATAAAAACGTGTTAAATACACTCTCAAAGACTTCCTCCAACACACAAAGACCTGGTCATATCAGTTTGTTGAACAGAAGAGATAGAATCCACGATTATAGGGCAGTTTGTTAGGATAGTTTTTATTATCTTTTTACTGTATTTTCCTTGCTATAAATACCAAGCTATGAGGCAGGAGTTAGACACACAGTGCTCATTGTAATCCGCCATAGCTACACCGTTTGTAACCACAAAACTCACTAATCCAACCGTTCCGGGGTGGTAGGTGCTCATAAACACCTCCCGAGGTTTTATGCCGGCGAGATAGTTTTCTCAAGGGCTTTCCTCGTATACATTCACGTGCAATTACCTTTCTTTTTCCTGATTCATCAATTATATTCCATTGTACCCTCCTCTCCATTAATTCGAAAGAACTTTCTTTTTGAATTATTTTACTTTTGATTGTTTTTTGCCAAAACAGTTTGGCGCCCACCGAGGGGCCTTTGGTTTTTTTATTGTTTGAATTTCTCCCAATTCATCATGTCTACTCAACCCATGATCTCCGGCACCGTCGAAACCCCTGCTACCACTGGCGGCTTGAGTGCATCGACTGGGGGCAATAATTCCATCAAGAAGACAGGTAGCAATACTGGTTTCTTACTACCGCCACCGCCTACTGGGACCGGCAAGAAGCAGTTGTCTCTGACTCCTGAGGTTGACATCATGAACATGCTCATCCATATGAAGAATCAGCTTGACAAACAACAAAACAGCACCTTTCTGATGTCTGATGCCTTAGTGAAGATACAGAAGGAACAGAAGTTATTGACGGACATGATGGAAGTTGTCTCCCCAATTCGCCCAAAAGTTCTCAATTTCGATCTTGGGGGCAATTCACATGTCTTCAATGAATTCATTCCAATGGCTTCGACATCTCCAATGATGTCGACATCTCAAACGACAACGACATCTCAAACGACGACGACATCTTCAATCATGTCGACCTCTTTTGCTTCTTGTATCTTTGAGTTACCTACGGAAAAAAACACCTATGTCCCACCTTGCACTCATAACATTTCAGGAACATCTGCAGAGCCTACCTTCACCAGTAGTACCATCGTGACATCTACAGCAGATGTCACCAACCCCTTTGGTAACATTAATTCAAGTTATTTATTTGATAATACTGCTCGTGGTACTAACCCTTTTGCAGGAAACTACATAGCAAGTCAGCTTCAGGAATTAAAGGATATGGTCATAAACGTACCTGGTGTGACTCCCCCTATCCAGCAGGTCTCTCCAACATGCTATAGTCAATCTCGATTTGCACCATCAACTGCACACGTTGACATCCCAAAAGGATTCAACATTCCGTCCATGAAGTTCTATGATGGAAGCACAGATCCTGAAGAGCATGCCGCCCACTATCAGGAGAAGATGGAAGTTGTCCGGAATATTCTTTAGTTCAGGGAAGCCTGTTTATGCAAAGGTTTTGGTTCGATGTTGGTAGGGCCGACTTTGAAATGGTTGATTCGTCAACCACCTAGTTCAATCGGATCGTTTGCTAACATGTTCAACAACCAGTTCTCTTGTAGCCGACAGTTTGAGAAGCTCACTGGCGATCTTTACCGCATTGTTCAACAACCCACAGAGACTCTGAAAAACTATGTAAACAGGTTCAACAAAGAGGCCCTAGAAGTCCCCAACTTAGACATGTCAACAGCAATAGAGGAATTCAAGATGGGAATGAAAAAAGATTCACCGTACTATAGGGAGTTGGTGATGAATCCTTGCAAGAAAATGGAAGAGATCCGAAGCAGGGCATTAAGATTCATCAGGCTACAAGAAGATGAGATGCAGCAATCTAAACTCACTGGCAAGGCGTCAACATATGACAATCCTCACAGAAAGATAGAGACATCTCATCACAAGCATAACAGATCAAGACCCTATCCCAGAAATAATCATATTAAGATCAATTCTGTAAAAAATTATATTCAATGTCCTAAGATTTCTGACTATTGTTTTTCTGTTGACGTTTCAGGTATCCTTTGTGCAATGAAGAACCTAGGTGACAAAGCGAGATGGCCAAAGAAGAATGAAAAGTCTTCAGGCTGGAAGGACAAATCCAGATGGTGTGCCTACTATGAAGATTTTGGACATCTCACTAAGGATTGCATCGCCTTACGCAAACAAATCAACTATATGTTGTTAAAAGGACACCTTAAAGAATTACTCAATCATAGGAAAAAAAAGACGGAGAATAAGGAGACGATTACAGCATGACCACCATATCCTCCTGTAACTACTAAGGTAATCAATGGTGGATCTGACATTTGTGGTACTTCCTATTCTGCAGATAAAAGGTATGCTAAGGAGTCTAAAGATGAAAAGCCTGGAAGACCAGAAATAACATCTCAGTTAATTTCTTAAGACGTCATCACCTTCGAAGAAGAAGACACCGCCTTCATAACCCCCACAAGTATATATTGTTATATTGCTATGCCTTTTGGACTAAGAAATGCAGGTGCAACATACCAAAGGCTCGTCAACATAATGTTCAAGGATCAGATTGGGGACACCAGGGATGTCTACATCGACGATATGGTAGTAAAGTCAAAGAAAGCCGAGGATCATGTCCGAGATCTTACTCAATCATTTGACATCCTGGATGCGTTCAACATGAAGCTGAATCCAACAAAGTGCAACTTCGGTATGAAGTCTGGAAAATTCTTAGGCTATATGGTGACACAAAGAGGGATAGAAGAAAGTCCAGAACAGATAAGAGTGATCATCAACCTGACGTCACCTCGGACTGTTAAAGATGTTCAAAGATTGACAGGAAAGATAGCAGCCCTCAACAGATTTATTTCAAAATCCTCAGAAAGATGCAAGCCATTCTATGATATCTTGAAGAAGAATAGCAGATTTGATTGGACAGAACTACATGAAAAAGCATTTCAGGAATTGAAACAGTACCTGTCAACATCTCCATTGCTGGCCAGACCACAAGAAGGCAAACCCCTATATGCATATTTGGCCGTCTCAGAAGCAGCTGTTAGTGCAGTCCTTGTACAAGAGCAAGATGGTAACCAACACCCAATATACTATGCAAGTAAAACTCTTTTAGATGCGGAAACCAGGTACTCCCATCTAGAAAAATTAATTTTAGTTTTGATTACTGCATCAATTAAGTTAAGGCATTATTTTAAGACTCATATTATCTATATTCGTATTAATTATTCAATTAAGAATGTTATGAGAAAGCCAGAAATGTCTGGAAGGATGGCAAAGTGGTCCGTCCAGCTGAGCACGTATGATATTATATATGAGCCAAGAACAGCAATAAAATCACAGGCACTTGCAGACTTTGTGGAAGACTTCAGTCCAAGTATGCAGCCCGAGGTAGAACTTGAGGTTCAACAGCTTCAGGGTGACGACATCCTCAAGTGGACACTATTTACAGATGGCGCATCCAACATGAGAGGAACAGGTCTGGGTATTGTCCTAAAGTCACCACAAGGGGACATCATACCCCAGGCCACAAGCTGTGATTTTAAAGTCACCAACAATGAAGCAGAAACTGTTGCCTTAGACCTCAATGTCAAGGCAATTTAGGGATCGTGAAAATCTTAGCAAGCAAATTCCAAAGCATTTCCTTAGAACAGGTACCTAGAGAAGAAAATTCTCAAGCAGATGCCCTCGCTAACTTGGGATTAGCCTTCAAAAGCGCCTCTCAAAACCAATATACCAATCATTCATGTTAACATTCCTGCTCTGGAAAAGTTAGAGCTCTTCAGTATAGATGACGACATCCAAGAGGATCAAGATAGTCAGACAGAAACTTCATGGACCACTCCCATCATCAAATATCTTCAAGATGGAACCATCCCAACTGATGAGAAGAATGCTAGAGCATTCAGGATAAGAAATTCAAGATATCTATTAGTAGATAATGTGTTGTTTAAAAAATCTTTTGCAGGTCCATATTTGAGATGTCTAGAACCCAACAAAGCTAAAAAAGTTCTTAAGGAGCTGCATGAAGGAATATGTGGAAATCATCCTAGGGGCAGAAGATTGTATACCAAAGCTCTAAGGATGGGTTACTTTTGGCCTACAATGCATCAAGACGCCACTGAATATTCTAAAATATGTGATTCATATTAGAAGCATGGTGACATCCTGCACCAACTAGCAGAATTGCTTCATCTCATTCTTTCCCCCTGGCCGTTTATGACATGGGAATGGACATTATGGGTAAATTACCTAAAGCACCAGGTGGGAAGGTATTCATGCTTGCAATGACAGACTACTTTTCCAAGTGGATAAAAGCAGAAGCATACGTCCAAGTTCGCGACAAATAAGTCATCTCCTTCATCAAAAAGAACATCTTCAGCAGGTTTGGTATTCCTTCAGAAATAATCTGCGACAACGGTTCCCAATTCATCAGCAAGAACACGACGGGCTTCCTGATTAGCTGGGGAGTCAAGATGGTGACATCCTCGCCTGTACATCCTCAAGCCAATGGACAAGCAGAATCAAGTAATAAAATCATTATCAACAAATTAAAAAAGATGCTAGATCAGAAGAATGGACGATGGTCCAAAGAACTACCATTTGTTTTATGGGAAGATAGAACCACACCCAAGAATGCTATATGACTAACACATATTCCTTAGTGTTCGGAGCAGAAGCCGTCATCCCCGCAGAAGTTGTCGTCCCTATAGCCAGATATGAGTTGTTGACATCTGACCAAAACGATGCCAACTTGACCTATGATTTGGACACCATTGATGAGTTAAAGGATTTGGCAAAAATTAGGATGGCATCATATCAACAAAGGATTGCTAAGTCCTATAACAAGAATGTCAGGTTGAGAAAATTTCAAGTTGGTAACTTGGTTCTTCAAAAAGTTTTTCAAAACACAAGAGAAGTCAACACGGGTAAACTAGCACTTAAGTGGGAAAGCCTATATTTGATAGATACTGAGGCAGGAAATGGGGCATATGTATTATCCACCCTAGATGGTCAAATAGTCCCAAAAAGTTGGAATGTTGTGCATCTTAAACAATACTTTATGTGATCGACATCCTCTCTCAGGTAATAATACAGGTATGAATTTCCCTTTAATTAAATTTCATTTTATTTCCATCTTTATTAAATAATGTTATTTCTGCAAGTTTATTTTATCTCATTAATAAAAGTAACATCAGTCAAGATGTCACGTATTTCTAACATGTCGTCGTTTTGCAAGATTTTAACATTCGAGACTCTATGAAGACAAACGTTTGAGACTGGCCATCTCACCTCACGTGTAAGGTACTCGATCCCTTCTAAGGTTTAAAGAAATTTCTTTCTTTCTACCGATGTTAAGGTTGATACACTTTCGCCTGGAGCGCACGATGTCAATGTGGTTAAGGTGGGGAATGGGAACGTATGTTTATATGTACGCACCCCCCATTTCCACTTAATCAAGTGTTTGACCTTAAGAAATTTTCAATTGGTTATGGCATTGACATGTCATCTTAAGACACCCGGTTTTTGGCATTAACGTGTCAACTAAGTATAGAGATTTCTACATCTGCATAAGATACAACATCTATGTTTAAAGTTTGAAGTGCAGGTCATCTTAAGGAGAAACATACTCGTAGACATCTTGATGGAAGACGACACCTCGTGAGATAGTTTCTTCTTCCTAGTTTTCCTGAAAGATTTTCTGGAACTTTTTGAAGAAGAAAACGTGCAAAGATGGAAGCGCTCCTACTAAGCAGTTGTCAAGTCAAAAACCATATGCACTTTGAGTTTTGGAAAACTTACCCTTTTTGTATTCCGCAAACGATAAGTTTAGGGGCAATTGTTGTGGGTGAAATCTCGGACGTCGACATCTTCAAGATAGTGCCGTCCTTACTGCTGTAACGTTGTAAGTTATTTATTTATTTATTTATTATTTGTTGTGTTACTAATATCTTTTTACAAATGATTCTCCAGCAATAAAAACGTGTTAAATACACTCTCAAAGACTTCCTCCAACGCACAAAGACCTGGTCATATCAGTTTGTTGAACAGAAGAGATAGAATCCACGATTATAGGATAGTTTTTATTATCTTTTTACTGTATTTTCCTTGCTATAAATACCAAGCTATGAGGCAGGAGTTAGACACACAGTGCTCATTGTAATCCGCTATAGCTACACCATTTGTAACCATAAAACTCACTAATCCAACCATTCCGGGGTGGTAGGTGCTCATAAACACCTCCCGAGGTTTTATGCCGGCGAGATAGTTTTCTCAAGGGTTTTCCTCGTATACATTCATGTGCAATTACCTTTCTTTTTCCTGATTCATCAATTATATTCCATTGTACCCTCCTCTCCATTAATTCGAAAGAACTCTCTTTTTGAATTATTTTACTTTTGATTGTTTTTTGCCAAAACAGATTTCTTTTTGAGTTCTTTAATGAGGGGTATTGAAAGTTTTGGTTTTTTATTGTAAAGGAAGTTGAGATAGAGAGATCAGATGGTTAGTAAAATCAGTTGCAATTCATCTGGGTACTTTGGATTCAGACCTTTTATTGTAGGAATTCTCAGTTATGATGGAATGATTGGGGTGCATTGTAGACGATGGGTGATTAAGTCATTCAATAGATTTGTTGCAATTAGTTCTTTCTTGTTTGTAGTTCTTGCCCTAGGTTGTGGGTATTCCTACTTTAATCCGGGTGCTGAGTTGGTAATTCGCAAGAATGAGGTTCTAAATACCGCAAATTCGAATGGTACTTGCAATTTTTATGATGGAATTGGGTGTATGATGAAAATTATTATTCTTCATGTAATGCTTCTGAATGTCCATTTGCAGAAAGGGGTTTTAATTGATTAGCTAATCGTAGGAGAGATAATGGGTATTTTAAATGGAAGTGGAAACCCAAGAATTGTGATGTTCCGATGTTTGATGTTCATGTGATTCTGGAAAAGCTTCGTGGGAAACGTGTTGTTTTTGTGGGTGACTCACTAAGTAGGACTCAGTGGTAATCTATGATTTGCATGCTCATGATTGGTGTGGAAGATAAGAGAAGTGTTTATGAGGTTAATGGGAACAAGATTTTGGGTGTTAGGTTTGGATCCTTTAATTTTACTGTTGAGTTTTACCGTTCGGTTTTCCTAGTGCAGCCTGGATCTGTGCCAAAACATACGCCGAAGAGGGCAAAGTCGACTCTCATACTTGATAAGTTGGATGATATCAGTTCGGAATGGATTAGTTCAGATATTCTTGTCTTTAATACAGGGCATTGGTGGACTCCAGGAAAGATTTTTGACATGTAAGTGTCACTGTTCTTGGATAATGCTTTTTGTAGTTGATGGACTAGGTTTTAATTTTATATTTAAAGTTGAATCTCATCTTCCTTGCTTCCATTTCCACTTCCACTTCCGCTTTATATAATATGCTTTCACATGGGACGCTTTTCTTTAGAACCTTAGTTAATTTGGTGTGTTTATATGGAGCTTATTGTTTATTATTAGATGTTAATTTTTCACTTCTTTTGTTTAATGCTCTTTTCAAGTTGATGTTGTTCTTCATTTCAATTTTTAGTCAAACGTACTACTTGCTCCGTCCCAAAATGATCTTCCAAAGGTAACTTTGGCAGCTGCAAGTCTGGTCTCAAATAAATTACAGAACTTCCCTTATGGAAGGGAGTTAAAAAAAAAAAAAAAAAAAAAAAAAAAAAAAACAGCAGTAGACCCTGGATATACTTGAAAGGGTCATAACAAATAGACTACAAAGTCTTCCAACGCTCCAACTTGAATGCTTTTACCAATCTTTCTGGAGCCTCCTTAAATGCATTATGCACATGCCTATGATCACCTTGCTTTAGTAATCTGTTTTTGTTTTTTTTTTCTTTTGGCAGGAATACAAAGGTACTCCCTCCTTCACAATTTAAGGTTCACACTTTAGTTTTGACACTTATTTAGGAAACAATTAAATATGGGCAAACAATTGCAAGTAAGTTGAAGACTAGAGAACTAATAATGTATACAATTAAAATTTTAGTTAATTAATTAAGGTTGGATTGGCGAAGTATTGATTTATGGTAATCCTACAAACTTCGTAAGGACAAACTTGTGCATTACAATATTCATAAATTTCCATTTTAAGAATAAAGCAAAGTTTGTACCTTATTGTGGGATGTACCAAAAAGGAATATGTGAACCTTATTCTGGGACAGAGGGAGTAATTCTTTTCCCGTATATACCAATTATTCAAGTGTCCAGTTTAACTTGCTCTGTATTAATCTGTCTTTCTTTCTTTAAGTCTTCAAGGAGAATATCAGATGCAATGATGCATTTTGTATCAGCTTAGCTTTTATTGATATAGAAATGCTCACTATGAGCTTATACTCAAGAAATGTAACCATTAAACTTGTTTGAATCAACTGTGATCAATCTACTACTTGAGTGACCTCACTTTGTAATGTTTAGGTTTATGATATCTGATGTATTACCCTATTTTATTTAGAGTGGACATATTGACATCGAACTTTGACATTTCACTTCTAGGGAACATGGTAATATTTTGATGAGTTGTGGTTTGATCGGCGAGGCAGTTAAGGTGTACGAGGATCTTGAGTTATGGGATAAAGTAATAGTTTGTTACAGGTATGGGGATTGCCATCACCATTTAGAAATGTCATTTGTTGCTTGTGTTCTTTGTTTATTTTTAGCTATTGACATTAAGGTTTGATGACAAATTGTGGTCCATGTAGCTTACTGAAGAAGAAAGCTGCAGCAGTGGAACTCATTAAGAGGCGGCTGTCTGAAAGCCCAAATGACCCAAAGCTATGGTATGTGAATACGGTTTTCATTTTTTCTTCTTATTTTGAACAAAAAGATGATTTAAGAGAAACATCAACTGAGATATCTAGTCTTCCGCTTGAAAAATCTCTGATGAAACGAGAAGAAAGAAGGGGCAACTCTCATTTAGTCCCTCATTAGAATCTAAACTACCACCTAGTCCAAGGTATTTTCAATATTACCACCTAGTCCAAGGGATATTAAAAGGGCATGAATGCCCTTACTAAATGACTGGAAATTACATGATTACCCCTCCCTCCTCAACCTTTCACCTTCTCACCGGTCAACAACTTTGACCGACCGGCCACCACCTCCGGCCGACCACCACCTCCGGTAACCTTTTTCCGACCACTTTTCCGGCAATATTTCCGGTGATATTTTCCGGCGACCATTTTCCGGCGGCCGTCTCCGGCCACCATTTTCCGGCGGCCACCTCCGGCCACCGTTTCCCGACGGCCGCCTCCGGCGAACATTTCCGGCGGCCACCTCTGGCGACCATTTTCCGGCGACCGCCTCCGGCAACCATTTTCCGGCGACCACCTCCGGCGACCATTTTCCGGCAATATTTCCGGTGACATTTTCCGGCGACCTTTTCCGCCTGTCGTCTCCGGTCACCATTTTCCGGCGGCCACCTCCGGCCACATTTTTCCGACCATCGTTTTCCGGCGGCCACCTCCGGCCACCGTTTTCCGACGGCCACCTCCGGCCACCATTTTCCGGCCACCATTTTCCGGCGACCACCTCCGTCCACCATTTTCCGGCGACCATGTTCCGGCCACCATTTCCGGCAACTACCTCCGGCCACCATTTTCCGGTGACCACCCCCGGCCACAATTTTCCGGTGACCACCTCCGGCGACCACTCCGGTCACCTTTTCCGGCGACTATTTTTTGACAACCACCTCCGTCAACCATTTTTCGGCGACCACCTTCGGCGAGTATTTTTTTGGTGCCATAATCCGGCGACCACCTCCGTCGACCATCTCCGGTGATCAAATAACTGAGAATTTATCAGTAAGTTCTCAGTTGTCATCTAAACAACTCCGGCGACCAAACAACTGTGAACTAATCAGTAAGTTCACAGTTGTCAACAAAACTACTAAAAACACGATCGAATCCGACGACCAAACAACTGTGAACTAATCAGTAAGTTCACAGTTGTAAGTTTACAATTGTAAGTTCGCAAATGTAAGTTCGCAATTGTAAGTTCGCAATTGTTTCAATAACAAGTTCGCACTTGTTCCAAAAACAAGTTCGTAATTGTAAGTTCACACTTGTTCCAAGAACAAGTTCGCACTTGTTCAAACAAGTTCACAGTTGTAAGTTCGCAAATGTAAGTTCGCAATTGTAAGTTCGCACTTGTAAGTTCGCAATTGTTCCAATAACAAGTTCGCACTTGTTCCAAAAACAAGTTCGCAATTGTAAGTTTGCACTTGTTACAAGAACAAGTTCACACTTGTTCCAAGAACAAGTTCACAGATGTTCTAACAACAAGTTCACAGTTGTTCCGGGATCAAATTCCAAGAACAAGTTCCTCTTTTTTTCAAAAGCCAGTTCAATTTTCTTTCTCCACTACTCTTAAGGGTAGTTATTTTTCTTTCTTCACACAAAGTGTTAATCTTTGTAGCTTCTATTTTGGTTAGCAAAGCATTTATTTCAGTATCGATCATCTAACACAAACTAACAAAAATACAAGCAAGCTCCACCTCATTCAAATACGGCATTATTACAAGAACAGCTCAAATATAGACAGAAAAAAACCAAATGTATTCGAGTATATATTTCAAGTTAACCATTATAGAAACCCAAATGCAGTTAATACACAAATTTGATAATCCCCAATAAGGTCAAACAAAGTCAACACAAACACAAATTAACTCGAACCAAGCAGGCAAGTCAATGACAAGAATATCACAAAAAAGTCTTCACAGACATAAATGCTCTGGATCTAGATCTGTAACTGACGGAGGTAGGGTCGCCGGATCTGGATAGATCTTACCGGATTGAGGTGCTCGGAGATGAAGAAGACAACCGGAGATTGGGACGGTAATGGTGATCGGAGGGGTCGCCGGTGGAAGGGAGGTCGCCGGAGGATGGGGATCGGAAACTGAGAAGGTTGCCGGAAATTCTCTAAAGCCCATAGTAAATCCGCCCGGAGACAGGAAATCTTCGCCGGGTTGAGAAGCCGGAACAGGGAGTGTTATGTCGGGGTTGACTGGATCTGTTGGGTCGTCGTCGGAAGAGAGCATCGCCGTAGGAGGTGGCCGGTGACAGAGAAGAGGTAGATCTGCAGGATAGCCGGAGGTATGGTCACCGGAGGTGAGGAGGGGAAGGGTCGCCGGATCTGTAGATTCACCGGGGTTAGGGTACAGGCGCCGGCTGTGAGAAAGGAAGGGGTTGGGGAGGGAGACGACGCCAGATTTGGAGAGGGAGAGAGATCGCCAGGGGTAGGTGACGGGGAAAACATGGTCGCCGGAAGAATGGAGATGGAGATGGCCGGAAGTGAGAAGATGGTCGGGGAAGGTTATCGGATGAGAGCCGGATGCTAGGGAGGGAGGGGTGGTCGGTAGAGAGGGAAGGGGTGGTCGCCGGAGAAGGAAAGGAGGGTCGCCGGAGAAGGAAGGGAGGGTCGCCGGGGAAGGTTAGAGAGAGAGAGTGTGTGCGTGCGTGTGACTGCATGAAGGAGGAGGGGGATAGGGTTTTATTTATAGCAGGGTAGTTTCGGGATTTAATAATTTTAATGGACTAGGTGGTAAATAAGAATATTAGGTTGGACTAGATGGTAGATGAAAATGTTAGGTTGGACTAGGTGGTAGTTAGGCTTAGGATGAGGGACCCACCCTATGGTAATTTTCTCAAGAAAGAATGCTGGAGAAAAGAGAGATTACTTGGCATGAACTTCTCGTTTGGCGTGTCCTGTTGTACTCAGTTCGCCGATAATGCTTTGTGATTCTAAAACTTGTTATTGATGCAATTTTAAGTGAGATCAACATTCTGGCACGGAGGGAGTAGGTTGTTTTCATTAGCAGTGTAGTGAAATTAAATACTGTATCTGTTTTTGTAGTTTAATAAAGGGTTAATGACAATTTAGACCCTGAAGTACCATACCACCCTTCCAATCGAGCCTTGCGTATCTTTTTTCGCCAGATCGGACCCTGGGGTGATTCATTTTCGCCAGTTAGGGCCTTTTTTACGGAATTCGTTAAAAAGTCAGTTAAAAGGCATGTGCCGTGCACGTGACTAACGGAATTGAGTTGTTTGAAGTTGATATTTCATTTAAGGGGCTTAATGAAAATTCCAAACTTAACAGGGCTGAAATCAAAATAATTATCAAAATTTTTATTTGAGCAAAAAACAATTATCAAAATATTAAATAAAACCATACAATATAATTTTATTATCATTACTTTCATCAATTTTATTTTCCTTTTTATTACTTTTTAATTACTCTCATTCCCAAAATAATTTTTATTTGGCAATTAACTTTTTTTTTTGATCGTTTGATAGACCGGTACGTATAAGCATTACTCCATCCGTCCCATCCGAATTAGGAGTTTCTCTCCCGATATGGGGATTAAAGAATAATAGTATTATATTATGAAAAGTGATAATGAAATTGAATTAAAAGATTTAACATTTATGATTAAGCACGAATCATTTACTTAAAAACTGTCCAAATATAAAATTTGAGTACAATCAAATTTGTTAATAAAATTCAAAATGGAGAAGATATTTTATTTATTAAATTTCTCTCTTTTCTCCACCTTCCAAGCACAAGCTTCATCCCACCACCACTACCACCACCCACCATTGACACCACCGACCAGCCACCATCAACACACCTCTGCCACCATCTCACTATCATTGTCAACACAATCTCAAAACCATCGGCCACCATTCAAACCTTGATCTGGGTAGACTCAAAAATCAAAACCCATATCTAACTAATCATATTCGAAAATCAAAAACACCATATAAACTGGGAACTCAAATTATTTTAGCAAAATTGCATCAGAAAAATTCACAAAATCTGGACCAAATCGAAATAAACAACTTGGAATTCGAGAATGAGAAGCAGATTGGGAAGAATCTAACCGAACCAACAAGAATTTCTAAAGAAATCTTAGCAATTGAAGGTCTTGCAACAGCTCCATTTTCGGTACCAAAATCGAAACCCTAGCCTACAACCGCTGCCTCACAATCACATCCACCAGAAACGTCACCGCAACCACCACCGTCTTCGTCGGCGGCGTCGAAATCACCCGTCACCATGGCTTACGTAGTCGCCGTCAACGCCAGCATCGTTTCAAATTTCGGCGGTCTTCATCTTGATCCCTTGAAGTTCCATAACCGTCGGTCTTCATCATCCGCGGCGATTGCAACCTCTGGCGAGCAAGATGGACCGGAGAGGATAGAACAAATGGAGAGATAGATCCGTAGGTGGGAGGCGGCTGCGTGTGAGGGAGGAGAATTAACGGGATAAAGAATGGAGGGGGCGGAAAGGGTGGGGCGGCGCTGGGTTTTATGGGAGAAAGAGAAAAGTGGTAGATATAAGTTTTTAATTCTTTAAGTTTCAAAAATTTTCACTTAACCCCTTAATAGCTAATATCAATTCAAAGTCACCCAATTCGTTAGTCACGTGCACGGCACATGCCTTTTAAAAGGCCCTAACTGGCGAAAATGAATCACCCCAGGGTCCGATCTGGCGAAAAAAGACATGCAAGGCTCGATTGGAAGGGTGATATCATACTTCAGGGTCTAAATTGTCATTAACCCTTTAATAAAGAGGAAGAGTTCAAATTGAGGGTTGTTTACATTCCGGCTAATCCTCTGTCACCTGTCCCTGAGGGATCTGAAGAAGGTTCTTTCTGTATTGTCATTCCAACAACTAAAGTTTCTACAAAGCGTATGGTTTGTGAAAGTGGATTCTTCTTGAAATCCAATTTCTTAGGGAGAAGATGGCAGGGAAGTAGTGGAAAATATGTATTGCAAAGAATTTTAGTTCTAACTATTGTTGATTGTAAGATTGACTATATTATCGATGATTGAGAACAAAAAAATCTGACTTTTATGGATGATTGTAAGAATTATTGTTGGTATGTGTAATGAAAGGCTGATTGTTCCTAAGGACGATGAATGGGCAGCAACGGGGCCCTGAACGAATCCCCGAAGGGAGGGGGACATAACATAGTCAGTTGTTGAATGAAATGTTTGTTAGTTCATATTAATTTTTATTTATTTGGTTTTTCGGTTATAATTTATATAATTTGAAGTAGGTGCAACTGGAAAAAAAAAAATATATATATATATATATATATTTTAAAAAAAATCCCTTAGATAGCGCATAAAAAAGCGCTATGTAAGATAAATTCTGGAAATTAAAAAATGACCCTTAGATAGCGCATAGTAAACGCTATGTAAGATAAATTATGGAAAATAAAAAAGACCCTTAGATAGCGCATAAAAAAAGCGCTATAGGAGATCCTAAGCTTAGATAGCGCAAAATAAGCGCTATGTTAACTACCATAGCGGTAGCTTACATAGCGCTTTTATGCGCTATCCAAGCAAAAAAAAAACGCTATCCAAGGCCAATTCTGTACTAGTGATATGTACCAAGAATATGTAAGATGTATAGTCATAATGAGAAAATATATATTCATATGTACCAAGAATATGTAAGATGTATAGTCATAATGAGAAAGTATCTATTCATATGTACCAGTAGTTATAGTCATAAAGATAATGTGAACATGCATTGTACTTATGCATGTTGTAACTATTACAATGATAATTATAAATGTAATAAGACTAAGTACATGTCATTAAACCTTATTCAATAGGAATAGGAATAGGTAAATAATCATTTTAGATAATTATTTACTTTTAATAATAGACTATTGAACTTATGATGTATTACTATATATATAGTTCTATGATTATGCAAATTAAAATATACCAACTGATATAAGAAGAATAACATACATTTGCAATATAGTTGGTAACACCTTTGAAAGCCTTCATTTTAAAATTTGAGAAGTGGAAGCATTAGAGCCCAATAATTGAAAAGTCACACAATAAGACCCATTAGTAAAATAAACACAATTCTCAAATGCTCACACAACCTCCTCCCTTTCCATGTCTCTATCTCCCATGTATCTTTTTTTTTTCCCTACACAATTGTGTGTTTCTCTGAAATAGGTTAGGAGACATGTTCTTTTGGCTTATATGCCATTGCCAATCAAGCTCCAAGAAAGATCCAGTTCCAAGTAAGTTAACAATAATCATTCTTTTCATCATAATCTTTCATTTTGAATTATTTTCCATTCTCTTTAAATTTGTTCTTTATAATTCGATTTCATTTACTTCTCTTTTGTTTTTCATTTCTTTTTGCCGTATTACACCTTGATACAAATTATAAATTTGCTCTTAATTATTTTTTTAGTTTTGATTAAGATTTGATTTTTTAAATATATATGTATATATACATTTTAGTTATCTATTTTTGCTTTGTTTATATTTTTAATTTTGATATTGATTTTGGTTTTACTCTTTATTTTATCTTGCCTGTTTTTATTTTTGATTTGATTTTATTATCACTTTTTTGGTTTATTTTGATTACTTTTGTTACTGTTTTCTTTTTTTCTTTTTTGAATTAAATTTGAATTTACGTATTTCAATGTACAATTTTCCTTGATTGTGTTTTTTATATTACTTTTCTTGGTTATGTATTTTTGAACATTTCGTTTGTTATTTTTATCTATTTTGATAGCGTTTGTGAATTGTTTTCCATTGTTTTTCTTTATTTTGATTAGGATTTGATTTTTTATTTCTATTTATTTATAACTTTGTATATGTATATTTTTAATATTGATTTTAGTTTGAGTTTTTGTTTTTTGATAGTAAATTTCCAGTTTTTTTTTTTTAATTTATTTTACCCAATTTTCTATATTTGAATACTTCTTTTCCATTGTTTTTCCTTTGATTAAGATATGATATTTCTTAATTTTTTATTTTTATTTTATTTTTCTTACGTCTTTTAATTTTAATTTTAATTTTTTTGATATTTATTTTTACACTATGATTTGCTTATGATTTTTGTGTTGATATTAATTTTAATTATATTATTTATTTTCCTTTTGTTGACTATATTGATTAAATTTGTGAAAAAATATTAATATTTTTATTTTATTAGATTTAAAATTTAAAATTTTCCTATTTTTATTATGATAATTTTTTTTTATTTTTGTATAGTGATATTATGTAAAAGTGCATACAGTATGTTTCATTTTGTGACAAAAATTTTCTATTTTTATCAAGATTATGAATGTTCCTTTTCTATTGTTTTTCTTTTAATTAAGTTTTTATTTCGTATATTATTTACTTTTTTTTCTTATTTTATTTTTACATTTAGTTTATGTTTTTATTTTCCATAGATTTTAAAATATTTTTATATTTGTGATTTTTGTCTAATTAGTTATGTTTAACAAAGAAAAATTAAAAAGTGAAGACTCAATTGCCTGTTTATGAATAGTGCTTATGATTATATTTATTATTTAATTTTATTATTCATATATTCACTTTCAAATGAACTTTTCTATTTTTAAATATTTAGATATTCACTTTCAAATGCAATGAAATCTGGAGGTTTTAAGAACATTGAAAGGTTAAGAACACTAAAAAGTAAAGCAAATTAAATGATTCATTAATAAATATGAGTATTGGGAAAACATTGGAATTGAAAAGATTTGTTAGTAATTGTGTAAAATAAAATTTTAATTAGTCGCAATTTTGCTCAAAATTTTTTAATGCGGCTAATTAAATTATTTATTTTACACCATTATTAACAAATCATTTCAATTCCAATCACTTTCCAATACTCATATTTCTTAATGAATTATTCAATTCGCTTTACTTTTCAGTTATTTTAACCTTTCAATGTTTTCAACATTAGAATGTGTCTATTCATTATGATTGCCTTCATTCATTATCTACATCAATACTATTAATTTTCTTGCTTCTTTATTCTAATGAGTACAATCAAGGTAAACAGTATTAGACATTCTACTTTTCTTTTATTACATTTTGTTTTCATGTTTTAAATACTGAATAATATGATTTATTCTTAAGGTCAATATTGTGTCTTCGTTAAAGCGGTCATTCATGTCATTTATATCATGTATATAGTACTAATTAAGTTGAATGTTTTTATTATAGTAAAAATGAAAATTAAAGTTCAAAATTTGACACTCATACTATTAATATACTATTAATATGCCTATTTTATTTAAAAAAATAAAATATAAAAATAAACCTAAAACACGAGGCTGGAGCACAAGTCTTTCTTCTATATCAAACTGATAAGGAATTTATCAGAAAATATACGTAAATATGTTGCTGATTAAATAAAGAATAATAATTATTAAAATATAGACGACACATGAATTAATAGTCCTTATTCGTGTACATTATGCATGCATATATATATATATATATATATATATATATATATATATAATAGTCATAAGTTATGGAATATGAAAGTTTGGATTTGGATGAAATTGATAATGTTTATTTAAATTTATTAATTATCATTTGAATTAAAGCATCCATAATGATAGCTTTTTGGGAAAAAGAGTTTTTTTTTTTTTTTAAAAAAAATTATGTTATAAATCTTAAAGGAAGATGAATGAGTAGGTGACTTTGGATCATCAAAAAGTCTTTTATTTATGAATCAAATTATATTAAATTAAAACATGCACTAAATATATGTTCATATAATAAGTTCTAATATATGCAAACTAATTTTAATGATTAATTGAATATGATAAGTCTTTTAAAATCAAATGTTAGATCCACTATAAATTAATTCTACTTTATTTATGCAACAAGTCTTTAAAGGACATGAATTATAAGATGACTTAATATTTAGATTATCAAAAGTCTTTACATATAAATTAAATTAAATTTAAAATTAAAACATCTAATAAATACATATGAATATAATAAGTCTAAAAATATGAAACATTAGAAGTGTAAATTAATTTAAAGGAACTGAATATGAAAAGTCATATAAAATTAAAAGATAGATTCATTATGAATTAAATATTTTTTTAGTGTTATAAATCTTAAAGGGAGATGAATGAGTAGGTAAGTTAATATTTTGCTTATCAAAAGTCTCTTAATTATGAATTAACTATAAATTAAAAGTTAAAATATTTAATAAATATATATGCATATAATAAGTCTTAGAAGATGGAACATTGGATAAAAAAAAATTGTGATTACCAAAATTCTCTTATTTAAATTTAATTTAATTGAAATGAATATAGTATGATACGAAATTAATGTTAGATCATCATGAAGAGGCAAATTCATCATGCTTTAAAATAAGTAAAACTATAAATATACTCCTTCTGTTCCACCTCACTTGATCGTTTCACTTCAGTTGAGACTTCCCAAATGGTAATCTTTTTATAATTTTATATTCTATCTGTCTCACCCACTCATTCTCTCTCTTCATTTTTCACCACACAATTTTTTCAACCAAACTACTATTAACCCCACTCATTCTCTCTCTTTATTTTCTACCACATTTTCTTTATTTTATTTTATTTTCCTTAATTATTGTGTCCACCTTTTAGGTATCAAGTGAGGTGGGACGGGAGGAGTAAGTGGTAACAAAATAAATATATTATGATAAAATAAAGTAATGAACATTTTTATTTTACAAAAGTAAATAAATTTAAAAGTACCCCGTGCGGAGCACGGGATTCATCCTAGTAAAATATATAAACTTAAAACCTTACTTAAGGTTACACAATGCTCTACATAACAACACTAATTTATTATAACATTATTATTATTATTCTAATTTATAACATGTAAATTATCATATATTAAAACATACAACAGCCTAGTATGATAGTACTATATTTTACTTGCTCACATATTTAAAACATGCAACAACTTCAGCAACCCCAAAATCGGTCCATGGTTTATCCGATGGAAAAATGGACGGCCCAACCATATCACAGTACCTCACCAATGTATGGTATGGATTAATTCCACGAGACCCTAAGTTCAGATCAAAAAGTTATAAAAACCCACCCCATTTGCTTAAGCCCACTTACACCCAGAGCTCAGATCAAAATTCCATCAAAACCCAATATCTCATTGACCCAGTCAAAAATAACATCTAAATACCAATTTTACCCCTAGCCCAAAATAAAACCCTTGTTCATCTCTCTCCACATTATTGATTTCTTCCTTCTCTCTCTTCTCTCTCACACACACATACACACTTTTTCTCTCTCTCCCCCGTCTCTCTACTCTCCGGAAAACTTCCAGCAGCCTTCTCCGGCGGACTCCATCTTCACCGGTGAAAATGGCTGCACACACATTTTCCACTCCGACCGACGACCTTAACAGATCTTTATATATTCCGGCAACTCTGGCAATCTTCTCCGATGTCGAGTGATAGGCTTATTCGCACGCCTATTAAATTAGACCTAAACTCGGCCACTAATAATGTAATTAGGGTAAGTCAGGGTCTATCCACGAAGAACGATGATTTTTTACGACTAGTCACTTAACCAGATTGGGGGTTGATTTTGAATGTAATTAATTCCTAGACGGGAAATTAAACTAAATGTAATTAAAACAATGATTAAAAAGTACTTCAGATTGATCCCTATCCCCGTCCTCTATTTCAATTTCATCGGTACTTCTTTTTCTTCGTTAATCCTATTCACTTGATCACGAGATGTATTTCAATCTCTGTCTCTTCTTACAGTTTCTCTATAGCAGTGGCACACTCACTATAAACCCTAATTAAAATCAAACCTAAACTGGCACAGAAACGGTTTAAAGATTAATTGATTCAATTTAAGAGACTAAGATCAAGGACGCTTTCTAGGTTACTAGATAATCGCTTAATTTTTCCTACTTCTCGAATTGCTATGGCACATACACAATTCGTGAAGATGCTATAGTGAAAACCCTAATTCTGGCACAGAACAGATGATGCAGCAAAAACTGCAGCACGAAGATATAAATATTGCTAGAACAGCAATAAAGCCTAAGAAGGCTGGTAGAGGGAAAAAAACCACAATTTCAATATTTTTATTAATCAAAACAAGGCTGCCTTTATCTTAATACAACAAGGGTATTTATAGTATACACAAAGGGTATTTAAAAAGTCACAGTTCATGCACCTACATATGACTATTCAAACCCAGAAAACGTTCCAACTTCTAAGACCTTATTGAGAAAATCAAAAGATACCACCAGCTTTAGAACATCAAAGTGATCTTAATCTGAAACTTTAAATCAAACACTTTTTTTTACTTCATCAATTTATTTGGACTGCATTATTCTCCCTTGGTTGCGAAGAACTCGCCCTCGAGTTCTACCTTGCCACCTCTTGAACCTTGGAAGTCGAGCTGTCCACCATTTCCATATTACATCCTTCTCTTTTATGATTTGTAACAACAAATGAAGAAAATATGATAATGAATCCCTGTATAATATATCCACAACTAATGGCTTTCCAATCCCATAAGCTACTTTGTCAAGCATATGGAATTGGGTGCACATATCATCGGATGCATTTTCCAAGAGAAAAATGGATCACAATAGTCGTGCAAAGTTTTTAGTGCATACAACCTTAAATCTTCTACTGCTACCATAGAAACTGAATTACTTTCTAATCCCCTCAAAAGTAGCAAATCCTCATAGCTTAAAGATAAATCTAAGCAAAATTTCTCATCACCGCAAACTATTTTGAAATCCATTATTCCAGCTTTCATCTTATCTATAATTAGATAACCATCCTCATCGTACTCATCATAGATCGGAGGTATATTCCAATCTACTTCGTACTCTTGAGAAGAAAAACTAGAAAAAGAGAAGACTTCTTCAAAGTTCATTGAAGTACCATAAAAGTTCGCCCGTTTTCAGCAGTCAAATCAACAACACACTTGTTGTTGTGGTTGGCCCCCGGTCTTCCGTCCAAGTGCAACATTTGCACTGAGGAATCTCAGCAGGATCACCGCTTTGGATCTACTGCTCTGATACCAACTGATGCAGCAAAAACTGCAGCACGAAGATACAAATATGGCTAGAACAGCAATAAAGCCTAAGAAGGCTGGTAGAGGAAAAAAAACCACAATTTCAATATTTTTATTAATCAAAACAAGGCTGCCCTTATCTTAATGCAACAAGGGTATTTATAGTATACACAAAGGGTATTTAAAAAGTCACACTTCATGCACCTACATATGACTATTCAAACCCAGAAAACGTTCCAACTTCTAAGACTTTATTGAGAAAATCAAAAGATACCACCAGCTTTAGAACATCAAAGTGATCTTAATCTGAATCTTTAAATCAAACATTTTTTTTTACTTCATCAATATATTTGGACTGCATTAACAGAGAATTCTAGCATAGATTCAAAAATAGAACTAGTGAATTGGCCAAATCCACAAACCCTAATTATAAATCTAAATTCAGAACAAACAAAATTATGAATAGAGTAAACAAGAGAATAAGAAAATTACCTCAATTGAAATAAGGTAGGTTCAAGCTTTCAATACAAAGCTATGGAGTTTAGTTCTCCATTAAAGGGTTACAAGCTTCCAAGAAAAAAGAAAGAACGTAGTGTTTTTCAAAGTGAAAAGAATGACTTAATCTAATCTTCATTCAAAAACTAAATATGACTATTCAAAAATCAAATAAAAAGAATAATTAAAAATAAAGGAAAAAGAAAAACAAAATAACAAAATCCCTAAGTCAGATCGCCTGCCATCATGTGCGGAAACCGATTTCCACCATTTTGCAATTCAGTCCCTGGAGTCTTCATATTTTCAGTTCAGACCTCCAACTTTCAGAAATTCCAAAACAGTCCCTCAACTTCCAGAAATTGCAGTTTGGCCATATACTCCTCCGCTCCGGTTGACTTTGACTTTTCCTTGACTTTGACTACTTGATTCTTGAGACATGACTTTGAAGCTCGCCAAAAATTACATCCGGAAAAATAAATAAATAAAAAATAACTATTCTACCCCCGGATTACAATAAAGCCCAAATAATAAAATAATGCCCCAAATACATCAAAACTAGTCTAAGTACATCAAAATGAATGAAAATACATGGCAATACTAGGGAAATAAATGGTACATAATCCGCCACATCAAATTCCCTCACGCTTAGACCATTACTCGTCCCTGAGTAATATCCTAACCCCAATCTAAGCACCGGTCTAATCAGCGTAGCATGGGAGAAAATGACCCCTAGTCTCCTCTAACCTCCTCAGTCAAAAGTCAACAAACACAAACAACTCAGAGTATAAGAAACTCCGTCCCTAGGGGAACTAAAAGTGTCATAAGTTTCCCCCACGCTAGTCTCACACTACTATCGCCCTCGTAAAATAAGAAGTTGATGCCTAGAAAGTGTTTCCGAACATAACTTACCTCGTGAAAGCACCAACGCTCCATTATTACTCCAAGAAAGAACGAGGGTTTCTATCCTAATCACCTCTAACCGAGCCTCCTACACCAAGTATGAAAATCCTAACTCGAGACTCCTTACCCCCCTTATGACTTCTCTCCGGTGAATAAATGATAAAATCACACAAAATCTCACCTTTTGCCTAAGCGCCCTTTCGGGTTTTCACTTAGCCTCTCTATTTTATTTTTTTTTTTTTTATTTTATTTATTTAAAAAAAATACTATACACAATACAAACCTTCCCCCACGCTTAGATTACACAGTGTCCTCACTATGTGTGAAACAGTGAAAATATAGGACAGTCAAAGCGTAATGAAAAGGGTGTACCAACACAATTCACAAATCATGCTAACTACCAACGCTCACAATCACTCACCAACAACAATTCAACAATAATATCAATACCACAATCACACACCAATCTCAACACAGTAACAACTGTCCACAACAAAATACCAATTATCCCACAATTTGAAGTCGAGGGAAAAAATGTAATTTGTTACCTCTAAAGACCCCAACAATGCTCCAAGATAATCCTTGACACGCCCCAAGTCCCGGGATTCCCTAATAGAACCTCGAATCTGGTGCGCGTGACTAATAAGAAACGAGAAACTGAATGACACCTGAATAAATCAACTGGTATCATATATACTCAAGAGGAACGAGATAAGATAGCTCACAACGAGTTCTATAACAAGAAATTTAAACCAAATGTGGTTATACACAGCGGAAAACATGCCTAGCACATAAGCTGGCATTACAAGAACTATACAAGTCTACCCAAGATACTGAGTCTAAACAACTGATACAAGATCGTCCTCACCAAAACTGGAAAGGATAACAATCCCCAACAAGAACAACCTGCCAAGTAGGCCCCTGCTAAGTCGAGCCTCACAACGTATTACCACTTGCTTTCCTGGGGGGGGGCGAAAAAAATAAACAAGGAACGGGGTGAGATAAATCTCAGTAAGTTACTAGATACAAGTACATAGCATGTTATCATGTAATCATGCAAATCAAGAACATTATCAAGTAATCATGCTCAAGATGTCATCAAGTAACAAGTATATGAGAGGCTAAGCCAACTCATCAAGTAGCTAACACATAAGGCTAAACTATCACGTTACACATGATATTCCAACCTTATTCCTCCCAAGTAAACCATTGTTGTCGTTGCTTATTGCAGTTGACAAATCACGATCAATCAAGTTGCTGCTGTGCAGTACATAAGAGGACCCGGTAACCAGTGTCACTCACAAGAACAAGATGCACGAGGTGTTCACGAGTTTTAGCATTCACTTTTATCAGGCGTATTGCTCTAATAAAGGAAGCTATGCCCTTACTATGGCCGGTAGTAAGGGGTCAAGCGCAGATACATAGATCCCCGATTATCACTTAGCCCCATCACTCGCGATAAGCGTGAACCTATATATCTCCGAACAAGCAAGGAGAACCAGCTGGACTTACACAAGAATGCACAAGTAGGTATTTACTTGAACTACGAGAGTAGAACTAATCCAAAAGTAGTGGACCAGTCTTTCATGAACCATATAATTATGTGCTCACCAAAACTAACGAGAATAGAACTAAGTCCAAAAGTAGTGGACCAGTCCTTCATGAACCATGTAATCATGTGCTCACCAAATACTAGTACACGTATGCAATATTTGCGAATACAAATCAATATAACAATGGCACGTAATGTGTCCACGTAACACAATCAATCCAAGTTAGAGTCTATTAGTAACAGACCCCAAACAAGTAGTAGGGTACATCATTCTATGTCACTTTGTCATATGCCATATTTGCATGTACATATTCATATAATCTTTAACACATTAATGTGTCTACCACGGTACCCTTACTTCCAAGTAGAGCCCAACATCTTAGACTCTAAGCACGTAGTCGAATAGGTCGTATTGTACCTAGTCACAATCATATCTCGCGTATATTTATCGCTAAGCATCGAATACATTTTACAACACATATTGTGTTCTATAATCATTGTTTTATGAATTATCTTCATATTACACTAGTCTCTATTTCTTTAGGAACTTATCTCAGGAACATGATATCTTCTTTATATTTTATATACTTCGTTGAGTATATGCACGATTAAAACCAATTACTAGCACATTAATGCTTGTTCATAGAACTTTCAATACACACGTATTAAATTCGAGTATGTAATAGAGTTGATCATTCTCTATCTAGTTCCATATTCTAACTCTTTGGTTATTAATACCAAGTAGTCAACAAGCCACATTCTATCAAGTAGTTATGTGCAAGATTTGCACATACACACCAAGGATAGTTCTAACACGTTAGTGCTTGTTCATAGCACTTTCAAGTTCATTACCATACACATGTATTGGTTTCAAGTCATGTACAAGATTTTATCATCTTACATTCAAGTTCTCAATCCAATTCTTTGGATGTTGAAGACATGTACAAGAATTAATCATCTTATACTCAAGTTATTATTCCAATCTTTGGATATTCAAGTCATGTACAAGATTTAATTGTCTTATACTTCAAGTTCAAGCTAAATAGATGAGTTATACATCTCATACTTACAAGTTCTTAATCCTATACTTTGGATGTTCAATCTCAAGACATTGTTCTAGTGCCCCTAAGGTACACAAACATTGGAATCAAGACACATATAACACATTAGTGCTTGTTCATAGCACTTTCAAGACACATTAAAAGAGTTCTTACTCTTAGGCTCAAGTTCTCATTTTAATTCTATGAGTACTCATGTTCAAGATTCACTTCTGATGCCCCTAAGGTGTCACAACACGTGCTAGGACATCTTATACTAAGGTTCTATGCCTTAATAAGGGTTACTTCCAACTTGATCTCACTTTAAACAAGCTTTTTGATTTTCAGACAACCGGGCGGACGCTCACTAGGGACCGGGCGGGCGCTCACTTTGCACGTTTTATATGGGAAATCTTTCAGAAGTTTTGGGCGGCCGCTCACTAATTTCTGTGCGGTCGCACACCAAGCAAATAGTCAGTTCTTTCCCAGGCTTAATAATTCTCCGTCCCAAGTGTAGCAGTATACTTTTACTAACTCATAGGCCATACCCAGGACATACAAACATGTTCCAAACATAACTTTCAAGTTTATTTCATCAATTTAACCGTCCCACAAATAATAGAATAATTTTCTTTCAAGTTTATTTTCCTTCTTTTCTACAGAGAGATTTATAATACTCCCTCTGTCCCAAATTTACAAGTATCACAAAAGTCACTCCAAACACGAAATTAACAAGCACAAGTATCAAGAATAACATATAGGCATGTTATTACATGCAAGGGGAGCTAGTGACTTACCTACTCCGAAATCAAATCCACCAAACTAATTTCTGTTCGGCAGGAAATGCTCTACTCACCGCCCTGATCATTTATGCGGAGTTGGATTTTCGAACAAAAGCATAATTAAGCAAGAGGGATCGAGAATAGGGTAAACCCTAACTTTCTTTACGAGACAGAGAGAAAGAATGAGAGAATTTGAGAAAGTGATTCTGAGGAGGCAGCAAACCCAAGTTATCCTTAAGAACTTTCAAAGATTTGCAATTAGGCCCCTTAAGTTCCAATTTGAGCATTTTAGCCACTGAACTTTAATTTTCACAAATGACCTAAAGTTTCAACTTTGAACACTTAAGACCTAAACTTGCTCAATTAGTTAAATAATTAACTCAAATAAAATTGCATATAAATATGCAGGTCAAGAATTTAACAGGAATTAGGACGGGCGTTACAATCCTTGTCCCTCCAAGAGTGCTCCAAGAGACGGCAATCCAATAATCCCCAAAATTTGAGAATTTAGGGTTCTTGATTTTCTTGGTTAAATTCGAAATTGATGGTCTAGGAAGCTTGGATAAGTCGGATTTAGGTTAGAGAGAGTGATTTAAGGTGAAGGAGTGGAGGAATTGAAAGCAATTTGATGAAATTTGAGTTTTTAGGTTTAGAGAGAGAAAGTGGGTAAAGATGGTGATTTGGAAGTATTGAGGGAGGGAAAGTGTTTAGGGAGGAAGAAGATGAAGGAGGGAGTTGTTTTAATGGAAGGGAGTGGCGATTTTTGTAGTTAGAGATAGTGGTAGAGGAGTTGGATGTGGTGGCTATGGGGTTAGAGAGGGAGGAAGAGACGACTGGGAGAGAGAGGATGAGAGAGCGGGTGATAGCGAGAGAAAGAGACGAGCTGTGAGGTTTGTTTGTTTGTTTGTTTTTTCAGTATGCGCCCCCTATTTCCCTTCACGAGTCGTGCTCATGGGCACGAGTCATGCCAATAGAGGGCACGCGTGATCACGAGTGCAGCCGACGTGCAAATAGGAATTTTTTTCGCCTGGCACGGTCGTGATATGCCTGCTTCAGATTTTTTTTTTCCTCATGCCCAGCCAGACCTTTTTTTTTTTTTTCATCATGCCCAGCCAGACCCTTTTTTTTTAATAAAAAAATCCAAATCTATAAATAAAAATGCATACTATACACTACAAAACCTTCCCCCACGCTTAAACTAAACAGTGTCCTCAGTACGAAAAAGTGAATAAAAATAATGACAGTTTAAACGTAAGAGAATAAGTGGTACCTCATTAGTGCACACTCCATCTCGTTTGAGCTCGAATTGTCTTCATAAATCACTTCTTCTTTGCAGTCATCGTCTCAAACCTCCATACTTCTCAGCCACCATCAGACCACTAGCCACATCACTTCTTCATCACCCAAATAAGCATATTTTTTGTGCTCTGGAAGATCTCAACTTCTGCTCATGTACTCTCTCAACAAATGGTCCATGTTTTACTGCAGGAATCTTCAAACCAATCCTCACATCATCATTCCCACTAACCTTGTACACACTCTTTACCTTTAGCTCTACTACATCCATGAAATATAGTGACTGACCATCATCCTTAGGGACTTTCTTGGAGTCAAAAATGCTGAATTCCATTAAATCCCCATCAAACTCCATAGTCAACGATCCGTTGAAAACAACCAACTTAGTATGAGCCGTAGACATAAATGGCCTCCCCAATAGAATGGGAGCCTTAGGATCCGCATCCATATCTAGTACATAAAAATCAGTATGGAATATGAACTTACCAACCCGCACTAGAACATCCTCAACTTTCCCCTTAGGGTATGCATTTGACCTATCTGCCAACTGAATAACCACCCTAGTATCATGTAGAGGTCCCAACTTGAGTTTTTCAAACAATGCATAAGGCATGACATTGATTGAAGCACCCAAGTCAAGCATAGCCATATGCTCAGAATTATCACCTAAACACACCGGAATCACAAACATACCCGGATCATTGCACTTCTTGGGCATCTTCTTCTGATAAACCGCAGACACATGTTCATGGACCTTCCTCTTTTTCTGACTTCTCCCTTTTGGATCCTTCTTCAACGTACACAACTCCTTAAAGAATTTGGCATATCTCGAGACAGTCTGCAGCAAGTCCAAAAATGGAATATTTACCTCAAGCCTCTTGAAAGTGTCAAATATAGCCTTGTCAGGCTCTGGTTTGCGATGCTCTCTCAAAGCCTCAGGAAATGGAACATCCGGCTCATACACTGTGGTTTTTTGTGTAGCACTCTTCTCCTTCTCCGGGATCTTCTCAGTAGGCACAACCTCTTCAAACTCAATTACTGGCTCCTCTGGTACAACTCACTTCCCAATCTCCTTACCGATACACAAAGTCATGGAACATGCACTATGCTTAGGGTTCGGTTCTGTTCTAGACTGCACCTTCGCTGCCTCATTAGCCTCTAGTCTCCCAACCGCATCAGCTATCTGCCCCATTTGTCTCTCCAGACTACAATACTCGCATCGGTCTTTTGTTGATACTGCTAAAAATTACCATTCATCATACTTACTGACTGTGCTAAAGAGTGAATCATATCATCCGTAGACTGTCTCAGAGGGTTACTCTGATACTGCTGCTGCTGCCCATACGGTGGTCTGTACTGATTATACTGACTAGTGGGATACTGCTGACTCTCTGGTGGACCCATCAACAATTGTTTCATCATCCCCTTAAGGTCCTCTACATTTGTCTCCATCTTACTCGGCACACCAATACTCGACCCCACTGCACTAACCTGTCTGAAACTAGATCTCCTGACATGTGTTCTTGTGCTCTTAGCTAACTCATCTATAACATTTTTCGCCTCCTCAGTTGTCTTGTTCAGAATATTGCCCCCACAGCAAGAATCAACCAACCGCTTATCCTGAATTGTCAACCCCCCATAAAAGTAGACTATCAGCTGGTCATCAGTAAACCCATGATACGGACAACTCCTACAAAGCTTGTGGAAGCGGTTGTAGTAGTCATATAGGGTTTCATCTGCCTTCTGCTCCATACTACTGATGTCTCTCTTCATTACATTAATATGATCCTGAGGGAAGAACTCTTCTAGGAACACCTCTTTCATCTGCTGCCATGTTGTGATGCTGTTGGGTGGCAAGTGATAGTACCACCCATTTGTGTTATCCATTAGTGTGAAAGAAAACGCCCTCAATAGCAGATGCTCGATCGGAAGCGCTGTCAGCTTCATACTCTGACAGATTTGCACAAACTGAGAGATGTGCTGATTGGGATCTTCTCTGGGCATCCCTGAAAAGTGCGGTAGCTGATTCAGTAGCCCCGGCTTCAACTCAAACGTCACTCCGGCAGGTAAGGCGGGGAATTGGACGGCATGTGGTTGCTCATTCCTATTCGGGGCAGTCCTTTGCCTCAATGTCTGGTCTGCCATTTTTTATCTAATTCAAGACTTCCAAGCGGATTGTCAGTAGAACGGGTGTGGACCATAAAAGGTGACACACTAAAAACAGAAATAAATAAATAAATAAAACTAAAAGGAAACTAAATAAATAAACTAACTAAAAATAAATACAAAGAAAATAAAAAGAAAAAGAAAAAGAACAAGAATTAAAATAAGAACGTAAACAAATAAACACTGTTCCCCGACTACGGCGCCAAAATTTGATAGGCTTAGTCGCACGCCTACTAAATTCGACCTAAACTCGTCCATTAATAATATAATTAGGGTAAGTAAGGGTCGATCCACGAAGAACGATGATTATTTACGTACTAGTCACTTAACCAGATTGGGGGTTGATTTTGAATGTAATTAATTCCTTAAAACAATGATTAAAAAGCACTTCAGATTGATCCCTATCCCCGTCCTCTATTTCAATTTCATCGGTACTTCTTTTTCTCCGTTAATCATATTCACTTGATCACGAGATGCTTTTCAATCTTTGTCTCTTCTTACAGTTTAGTCTATAGCAGTGGCACACTTACTATAAACCCTAATTAAAATCAAACCTAAACTGGCACAGAAAAGGTTTAAAGATTAATTGATTCAATTTAAGAGACTAAGATCAAGGACGCTTTCTAGGTTACTAGATAATCGCTTAATTTTGCCTACTTCCTGAATTGCTATGGCACATACACAATTCGTGAAGATGCTACAGTGAAAACCCTAATTCTGGCACAGAACAGAGAATTCTAGCATAGATTCACAAATAGAACTATTGAATTGGCCAAATCCACAAACCCTAGTTATAAATCTAAATTCAGAACAAGCAAAATTATGAATAGAGTAAACAAGAGAATAAGAAAATTACTTCAATTGAAATAAAGTAGGTTCAAGCTTTCAATCCAAAGCTATGGAGTTTAGTTCTCCATTAAAGGGTTACAAGCTCCCAAGAAAAAAGAAAGAACGTAGTGTTTTTCAAAGTGAAAAGAATGACCTAATCTAATCCTCATTCAAAAACTAAATAAGACTATTCAAAAATCAATTAAAAGGATAATCTATATAATATATAAAAGCGGGGTCAAATGCCATTCATACAGCGCGCCACGTGGATTTATGACGTGGAATTCTACGTGGCGCCATCTTATTGGATTAAGCAAGTATTCAAGTGTGCATTGATTGACCAAACTATCCTTTTATCTATAAAACCAAATAAGTAATAAAAAGGGTATAGTAGTAACTTTGCATTGATTAACCAGTACAATTTAAAATCCCAAATCCCATGAATTTCGACTTGCAGAATCCCATTAGTGGAATTTGATTAATCTCAATCTCCTATTCATATACCCATTTGATTTCTTCTTTTTAAAAATAACTCAACTTTCTTTCTTTGAGCCAAAGTTCTCGTGTCAATACCCAAGATTCTTTCATCATTCCTTTCTTGAATGTAATTTTTTAGTCAACCATGTTTGGCTAATTTAATGATTGATTTGAAAGAGATATGGAATAGATATTTAGTGTTCAAATTTTAAGGACAAGTAAAAGAAAATGCATTAGCTGAAATCGGAAAAAAAAAAATATGGTCGCAACTAGATTAGTGTTCAAATTTTAAGGACATGCATATACATGTCTCTGTCATCCATGATAATGTAAGCATGCTCATATTGAATGAAAAATCATATGCCGTAGATTAGATGAAAGTTGATTAATGTAGGCTACATTTCTGTTAGATTGAGGAGCAAATGATTGTTTATGATAAAAATTATGGTGGTTGTTGATAGTGAGAATGGTAGAGCGTTCTTTTAGTATAGGTATGGATGCTATGGAAGACCGACCTTCATATAAAAGACATTGTGGACCTCCTTTTAAGAAAAAATCATATTGAATGAAAAATCATATGCCGTAGATTAGATGAAAGTTGATTAATGTCGGCTACATTTCATCATTCCTTTCTTGAATGTAATTTTTCACAAATAGTTAAGCTTTTAAAATCCTATACCCATAATTTTAATAAACTTTATTTATAATTTATATAATTTCTTGCCTAAAAATAAATAAATTAATTAAATTTAGCGGAGCGTGGGTATGTACACACCCTTGATATAAGCTAAAATGATTGATTTATAAACACGATCAGGAAGTTAGGAAAAAAAAAACGGTTCTCATGAAAAAACAATTAGGTATAGTCCTATTTAAGTTATAATTAATTTTATTAATATTATATTATGTCTATAATTAAAATTTAATAAAGAATTTCATGCATTACATTAAACAAACAAATAGTGATATTTCAATCAAAGTAACTATAATGTATATAATTTAGGGAAAATGGTAAATTAGGGCTTAATATTGACATGGTTTTCCTAATTAGAGGCCTCACCTTTTAATTTTATATATTTAAGGCCTAATGTGGTCAAATATTGTTAAATTTTTTTTAACGAAATTTATTGAAAAAACACAATTAAGTGACACCACGCACGTGATGGAAAATTTGGATTAGTTTGAAAAAAAAAGATGTTAAGGGGTCAATGCAAAAACTTCAATTAAAAGGTTTATAACAAAATTCATTTTATTTTTCTTATATTTAATAAGCAATTAATAAAAAAATTAATTTAAAGAATATAAATTGAAAAACAATGTTGTAATTCTTATCTATAAAAATTTAAAATTTATGTTTATTTTTATTTTATTTATTGTTGCACATTTTTAATAAATAAATAATGATAATAATAATTCATTTATTGTAAATCAGTTAAATGTAAAACATTTTGCCATTTAATATATTGTAATTATATCTAAAAGCAGAGTTCAATGTTATTTATATGACGCAACACGTATAATTCCGATATGAAATTACATGTGGCACAAGCTAACTTAGTTAGAATTTTACATGTGGTGATCCTATATGCTTATTTCTACATTCACATAACATACATTGTCACATTAGTATTATCATTAAATTTAAGATAAAAACTTGATATGTGACTAATTTTAAATTTAAAAAGTTTGAGTTTCTGGACATAATCATGAAAAATCTACATATATATAATAAAATTAGAATTTTATACAAATATTTTTTTTATTACTTGAAGTTTAAATATATTGGCTACTAAAATCAAAGTCAATTACTTTTATGTTTTTAAGGTGGGGGGGGGGGGGGTGATGAAAGAATATATGACTCAAAATAAATTTTCACTTACAATATTATTTATTAAAAGGGATTTGAAAAAATGGTCGATAAGAATAACCCTTGTGCAGAATTTACAAAATAATCATAGAAAGTGGATTTGATGATGGGAAAAAATAAATAAAAAGAAAACTAAAAGGCAATAAAAAGAAAAGAGGGATAATACGAAGATAGAGATAGAGAGTCAGAAGGGGTCGTTTGCTTGATAAGAACAGAGAAAAGAAATAGATACAGAGAGAAAAAGAGAGACACAAGAGAACAGAGAAGAAGGAAAACAAGAAAATAAAATAAAAAATGGAGACAAGAACATGAAGGTATGGATTGATATAATTTTTATAGATTTATCTCTTCTATGCTTATTTATGGATATATGGATATTGAAGTGTAATTAACTAAACTAAATGATAGAATGATGAAGAATTATTTTTATGCTTAATTGACATGGTTTAAGTGCATGTGCAGTGTGTGTGTATGCGTGTGGTGTGTGTGTGTGTGTTTGTTGGGTTATTTGTTTGATAATAGAATATTGATAATGAATTTGGTGTAGATATTGCTCTTATTGCAACTTCAATTTAGTTATTGAATTGAGGTTTTGGACCATAGTCTTAGATTTTCAAATTGACAAATATTGATGTCTTGTTGCTGGGTTTGAGGAAGAAGAAGCTTGATTTTCGGAATTTCAGTTTAGTCCTAGTACTTTTGAAACAAACAGCTTGGTCCCTGCAACTTTAATAAGACCTATTAATTTTTTGATTGTCCATATCTTGGTCGTTTCTAATCGGAATTGGGTGAATCTTGAGTCCATTTTAACTAGTTTTTCAAGAGCTTTTCAATGGACTAAGTTTCAAAAACATATTGCTTATGTATTTTGCACAGAATCTCTGTTTTGACAGCAGTGTGAGTTGAATTGATTCGAAAGTCCGTTAATATAAGAAAATTCATAACTAATTCATCCGGACTCGGAATCGGGGTGATTCTTGAGTCTAAATTCATTAGTTTTTCATGATATTTTTAATGAGATAATTATTTGATATCAACAATGTTTGTAAAAGTACCAGATTTAGTATTATTGTGACTGCAGTAATTTTTAAGACATGTTAGAATTGGGGAAACTTGATAAATGGTAACTAGTCACTGGAATTCAGAATTTGATGATTCTTGGGTCAAAATTGAGCATTTTTCTGAGTACTTTTCCTCTATGATAGTTAAGAATGTATATTTATAGTCATTTTCAAAGTAATGATATAGTTGTTTTAATAGTCTTGTAACTTGTATGAATTATGAATACTTGAATTGTATTTAAATGGTTACTAACTCTTGTACCATTTATGTTTTTGCTATGTTAGATTGAGACATTTAAGCTGAGTTGAATACATTGTTTTGGATTAGTTCGGATTCGAGGTAAGGGTCTTGTCAACCTTGTACCCTTTCATTCTTTGGCTTCGGAATTATCGGATTGGTTTGATTTGTTATTCGTGATCGTTTATTGGATCAATTCATTTGGACTCGGTTATTCGTTTTAGCTACTCTGCCATTTACACTTTGAGTACTTGACTTTGAATTCCTCAACAAGAGATGACTTTAACACCGGTTGTTATATTTGTGATTCCTAGTCATAGTGTCATTTGCGCAAGCGAAACTATGACAAAGAATCAACTTTGACTTTGGGCATTTGGCCAACTCAAGTGTTTAATGGAATTTGACTTTGGAACTTTGATTTGATATTTGATTTGGTTGTACTCTTTCGGCTCCTCACTTATATACTGGGTGGTTGGGTTTGTTATTGCTATTCGTTCTTGGTTGGGCTTCTATACAGTGCCACACCTTTGTGTTGGCAAGTCTCTTACTCGGCAATTTGTGCTCACCCTTTCCGCTCCCCATTTCCCTTCCAGGTGGAGTATAACTGAGATCGTGATCCTTTCGTTGTAGAGGTTTGAAGCTAGAGTGAAATGCTATGTCTTTTAGATATTTGTATTTTGCTATTGGTAGATAACCAATGTAAAGGAATTACAGTTTTAGAATTTGTAAATATTTGAGATTGTTCAAGGTTTGTGTTTTTGGTCAGAGGATAGTTGCTCTGATGTACTCGATTTGAGTTTTTGTATTTTAAAATTTTGGTTTGTCTATGAGATGAGGAAAAAATTAGTTCTCATTTTGGAGTTTCGATTGATATTCGGTTTTCGTTCATCACTTCTCGAGGTCTGTGCAATGTCAGATTTCGGGGCCTGACACTTACACTCTAATTATAAGAGTAGAACTGGTCTTATACGTCACTATAAGAGTTTGACCAGATTTGACAAATAAATATTATTTATTTATTTTATAAAAAGTTAGAAAAAGTGCAAAAAATGACTCTTATACTCTAATTATAAGAGTGTAACAGGTCTTATATGTCAGTTATAAGAGTTTGACCGGATTTGACCAAAATATATTATTTATTTTTCATTAAAAGTTGGAAAAAGTGAAAAAAATGAATCTTATACTCTAATTATAAGAGTAGAACTGGTCTTATTCGTCACTTATAAGAGTTTGACCAGATTTGACTAAAAAATATTTTATATTTTTTTATTAAAAGTTGGAAAAATTGCAAAAAATGACTCTTATACTCTAATTATAAGAGTAGATCTGGTCTTATATGTCAGTTATAAGAGTTTGACCGGATATGACCAAAAAATATTATTTATTTTTTTATTAAAAGTTGGAAAAAGTGAAAAAAAATTATTCTTATACTCTAATTATAAGAGTGGAGCGGGTCTTATACATCAGTTATAAGAGTTTGACCACATTTGACCAGAAAATATTATTTATTTATTTTTATTAAAAGTTGGAAAAAGTGAAAAAAAATTGACTCTTATACTCTAATTATAAGAGTAGAACTGATCTTATACGTTAGTTATAAGAGTTTGACCGAATTTGACCAAATAATATTGTTTAACTTTTTATTAAAAGTTGGAAAAAGTGAAAAAAAAATGGCTCTTATACTTTAATTATAAGAGTAGAACTAGTCTTATACGTTAGTTATAGGAGTTTGACTGGATTTGACCAAATAATATTATTCAACTTTTTATTAAAAGTTGAAAAAAAGTGGAAAAAAAATGACTTTTATACTATAATTATAAGAGTAGAACTGGTCTTATACATCAGTTATAAGAAATTGACCGGATTTGAGTAAATAATACTATAAGTTGGAAAAAGAGAAAAAAACAAATGATTATTATATTAAATATTTTAATTAGTAACAAATAAGTCTTTGGTTCAGTGGTTTGGTAATAGCTTGTTCAAGCATAGGTCACATGTGCAATTCCAAACTCATACATTGCTTTAGTAATTTCTTTTAACTTTTGGAATGGGCAAACTGGGCTAACTGGGCTGCAAGGCCGTCCAGTGGGCTGGACTGGATAGGGGTAGTTATGTCTTTTGAGTGTTAATGGGTGTACTTGGGATTTTGATCTAGCCATGGGATTTTGATCTCACTCAGGGGTTCTAAGGTCCAAATCTCCTATTGTATTGTACTCGCTTAAATCTAAATTTCAGTTTCATTTTTTTAAATTGTCAAATTAATGGAGTTTTTATTTATCACTAATTTAGATCAATTAATCATATAAATGGAAGTTTAAGATTTTTATTGATAGAATCTAAATGTTTAACAATAACAATATTTATTCCTTCAAAAAAAAAACAATAACACTATTTAGAATTCATTGAAATATCTATTTTTTCTTCAAAAATAATTTGTTAAAATTATTTCAAATTAATAACTAAAAGTAATTTTCCTAATGATCACTAGTCTCAAAGCCAGGCTTCTGGGGGGAAAGACTTATGACAAAAATGAGAAAACTGAAAATAGTCAATGATCCGTGTCAATCACTTGAAAACATTCAACTTTAACACCATCACCACATCATTATTAGGGTTTTGAATAAGTCCAAACTCTAGACGAGTGATATGTTGGATTTATTTTCAACATCTTTATTTGTATTTGTCATCCTCATTGAAGATTTGTAGATAATATCACCAATTTTAGGACGTTGATAAGAATTTGAGTATTAGAGGCTTCCTTGGGGAGGTCTCAGGTTCTACTCCCGCTGGGAGCGTGTTCTATTAATATATAAACGGTTTATGTATTAAAGGCACTATAACGCCAAATCCAGTGTTAGCTTCCTATATGGAGGTCACGATTTCGAATCCCGTTAGGGACATTTGTGTTAGTCTATTTATAGGTCTAGTTGTAGCCTTCATGGCCATTTAATGTAGCCTAAGGGCAATTTTATCTATCATTAATTAAAAAAAAACCCACTTTATTTATAAAAAAAGTCGTGAATTCATTAAGTAAATGCACAAATTGCATTATAGAGTTGTACAATATAACTCTTTTTATGATTTGTTACCAAATAAATATCGTGTTTTTAAATAAAAAGTAGTTTTAATGTAATATTAATATTACACAAACAAGTAAGAGTATGTCTTGTGAAAAACGTGTTTTACCTTAAGGATAGGAAAAACATGTTTATCAAAGACGCCGGCGCTTATTTTTAAAAACAAGCGGTGAGATTTTTGTAAATATTGGCAAGCATTGTAAATGCCCAGTGTTAATATTACAAAAAGCCAGTAATTCAAACTGGCGTTAATAAACATTAAACTGACACTTTTTTTAAGTGTCAGTGGTAGTGTTAAAAATTGCCAGTCATTACACTGGCACTTATCAACATTGCCACTGGCACTTATCAAAAGTGCCAATGTTTGTGTTGATAAATGCCAGTGAACAGCGGCTGGCAATTTCTAACACTAACACTGGTACTTACGAACAAATTCTTTTATTACAAAAATACCACCGCGTCATTTTTAAAAAGACGTTTTACGTAAAAACACGTTTTTTCCCAGTTTTTCGCAACAAGTAAACTATACTCTTGGCTAAGAAGTTAAATGCAATATTATTATGGAAAGGGGGGACTAATACGCGTGGTCTTGGGAAGAAATATGAAATATCTTTGAGGCCACCGCGAAGTTTCTTTGTCAACTTGGAAGTGTATGTAGCAGTTTTCTAGATTTACATTCTTTGTTTCACTTTCATTCTACAAGTTTAGCATATGACAATAGAAAAAATAATAATCAGAAGTGCTCCTCTAAGTTATAGAAAGATACATATAGACCCCTCTTGTATTCTTATTTTCACCATGACTTGGACTGTTAATCCATTAATTGATACTCCTTCCGTCCCAGAGTAAGAGCCATACTTTCTATTTTGGTACGTTCCAGAGTAAGAGTCTCATTCATAAAATAGCAAGGAATCTTTACTATTCATTTCACTCATTCTCTATCATACTCTACTTTTATACTCACAACACCAATCAACTTACTATTCCCTCTCACTCATTCTCTCTCTTACTTTACTTTTACACTCACAACACTTAAATCACGTTCATCATTTCTTATTCTCTGTGCATTTGAGAGGTATGACTGTTACTCTGAGACGTAGGTAGTACTTATTTTCCTTTTCAATGGTTAAAGTAGGCCTAGCTTGCAAGATCCCAACACACACATAAACATACTCACGTAGATAAATATAGAAGAGTTTTCTCTTGGATTGAAGATGAACAAAGAGATCATGAGGATAAATAATCGATTGGCGTGTGTGAGGTGGATCTTATTTAACTGAATATGTTTGTAATCGTTTATTTTCTTTAGAACAAGTTAGAATTGTAGCTTTTCAATGTTCACGTAGCCTAGCATTCACTACATGTAGAGGCGATATTAAATACTCCCACTCCCACTCCCACTCCAACCATTGGGTGTCTGATACGATGGGGCGAGATTTGAGCTAGTAGTGCAACCGTTTTAAATAATCCCAAATCACTAACTTGTTTGTCACAATTGATGACTGATGATTTGTAGCTAATAGCTGGTGGATGATAACTTTTTTGACTTATTGTTGATTTATTGATAATTCGCTTTTCATCACAACGGCACGTGTACCCTAGTTGCCTATAAAGGGGAGATTTCGCAATTCCCATAAAGTCAAGGTGGGGTGTTTGTAGTTTTCCCTTTTTTTTTTTTTTTTTTTTTTTTTTGACAATCTAGTGTTTCTTAAAGATTAACAAGATAATCAATCACATAAATTCAACCTCCTTTACCACCCCTAATATTATAATCACATTCTCAACTTTTTCCCCTTTCCCCTTTCCCTCAAGACAAATACCTTCTTTTGCTCATTACACTTCATCCAATAAATAATTCCACAAATTTCCCCCACTTCAAACTTTAATTACTATCACTTCCCTCCCTCCCCATAATCACCAAATCATTTTTCCATAATTTGTGTCAAATGGAAATCTTTACCAAAGCCAAAGCCGTCAAACTCAAAAGCCACCTAGATAAATACTTAGTCGCCGACGACGACCAACAAACCGTCCGTCAAAGCCACCGCAGCGCCACCTCCCGTCGAGCCCGATGGCTAGTCGAATTAGTCGACAACAACCCTAACGTCATCCGCCTGAAAAGCTGCCACGGCCGTTACTTAACGGCATCCAACACCCCTTTCCTCCTAGGCATGACCGGTAATAAAGTCATCCAAAAATCGCCGGACAACTTTAACGACTTCTCCACCGAGTGGCAGCCGGTTCGCGACGGATTTCAGATTAAGCTCCGGGCGTTTGGCGGGACGTATTTACGGGCTAACGGAGCAACGCCTCCGTGGAGGAATAAAGTGACGCATGATAATAGTTTTAGTGGGTCGACGAATAATTGGATTTTGTGGGATGTTGAGGTTGTTGATGTGCCGGAGGACGAGCAGTTTAATGATTATTTTTCAATGGTTTCGAGTTTGTCGTCGGTTTCCAATGATATTTCCGGGCTGGAGTTTGAATCGCCGGTGTCTGTTCACTCTAGCTTCTCTCCGAGGACGCCTACTTTGTCAATGACCAAGGTACGTGTCTATTTTTTTTTATATATATTTTTGAGGAGTAATTAATTTATTGTTTTCCTTTTTGTTCTTAAAATGATTTAGAAAAGTCTTTTATTAGTATTACTCTATCCACCCAAAAGTAAAAAATTAAAATTTTATGTATTTAAGGATCAATTCAATTATATTTTAATTTTGTTTTTTTATTTAAAATTTAAAGAATTTAAACGGACTCCGCTAATTTCATCATGTAACCTAAAAGTTGGAATTGAAGCTAATAGCCTTGTAAAACAAAACAATTAAGTCCATGTGATAAGTGCAACTGTGATTTGTCATATTGAGCCGAACGGTAGTAAAATATGATGAAAATACTTTCTTTATTCAGAAATGCGGTATTAATTTTTATTTTTATTTTAAAGAAAAGTGTGAGAGATATTATAATTATAAGAATAGGTATAAGACACGCAACTAAATAGGAATGGACAATCATACACATATATCCAACCAATTCAGAATTAAATCTATGATCCATGTCAGAAGAAAGATCATCTTACCCTTGCTCCCGAATCATACAAACGACATTCAAAATATTATACTCTCTCCGTCCCAGAAAGATGGTCCACTCTTGATTTTTGATGGTCAATATAAGTGAACTTTGACTAAATACAAATGTCAATCTAACCATCCTTGTGAAATTCTAAAACTTGTTATTGATTAATCATCAAGTGATTTATCAATGACAAATTGTAAAATTTCATTGGGTTGATTAGATTGATAATAATCTTAGGTCAAAGTTCACATGTGTTGACCATAAAAAATCCAAAGTGGACTATTTTTCTGAGACAAATGGAGTATAGTCAGATGTCACCAACTGCAATTCACGTACCTTCTAGATCAACATATTTATAGTTTTATCCGTTCATTCTTGATCAAATATGGAGCACATACATTTTGCTTGAGCTACTGATTAATCTTTCTTAGTTTCTTTGTTCACTTTAATATATAATGAATAGATACAGTTGAACTACCCTTGAAAAGAAAAGACTAAAGAGTGAAGAGGAATCACAATACACTAAAAAAAATTAAGACAAAAAGGAGATATGAATAATTTAGTCTGAAGTATTTAGGAGGATCAAATTAAAGATAAACACTTTCGGTAATATATTGGGGTTAGGACAATGATCAAGTTATTGAAAGTTAATTTGCACTATGATCACTAATTAATTAGTTGATTCATGATATGATAAAGCCTTCTTGTTAGGTAATGAATGAGACATTTTGTTTTTGGGTGGGGGAAACTTATGTGTGGATTTATGGATTTGTGAAGAAGTCGGATTGCATATAGGCCATAGCAATTTGATTTACTCCCTCCGTCTCAAAATAAATGTCGTTTTGGGAGTTAATTTTTGTCTTAGAATACTTGTCGTTTCACTATTTTCAAAGTTTTTTTATTGCTCTATACCAATTATACCCTTAATAATGATAGTGAATTATCACTTACCTAACCATTTAATTACCCATGTAAGTGAATTATTTTAGGGGTATTTGTGTCAAGGATTAGAGAAAGAGAAAGTCGGAGCCAATCATACATGAAGAGAGATAATTGATATGAGAGACTCAAATATTATTGATGCTAGAGGTAGATATATATAGGGTTACAACGAGTATTCTAGAGTCCTAATCTAATTAGGAAAACTAATACAAAAAGGAAACTAATGTTCTAGAATAATCTAGCTTGATTTACAAGATACAATCTCTATGTTTGGTAACTTTGATATTTACAATATATGCTAAGAATATATAATATTCCTTAATAATTTGAGACGTCTTCACATGCATTAATGGTATTTTTAAATATGTGTGTAATACTACAAAACGACATTTATTTTGAGACAGAGAGAGTACATAAAAGCATTAAATACTATTACTTTTGTCTATTCAACACCTTTTATTTTTGGTAAAATTTATGCAATTATATCATTTTGACCCCCATTTTATTTTAAATTCTTAAATCATAAAATATACTCCCTCCATCCCAAAATGATCTTCACATTTGACTATTCAAACTTTTTAAGGATATGAACACTTTATTCACTAGTCATGGTTTGTTAGGGCACTTCTAAGCCTAGGTTGTAGAAATGTGAAGATTTTTTGGGACAATGAAAAATGCCAAATAAGAAGATCATTTTAGGTACAATATATTTTTTCTCAAACAATTTTGAAGGATTGATTAAAAACAAATGTTTTGTTAAGGCACTTCTAAGCCTAGGTTGTAGAAATGTGAAGAATTTTTTGGAACAATGAAAAATGCCAAATAAGAAGATCATTTTTGGTACAATATATTTTTTCTCAAACAATTTTGACTACCTTTTCAAAAAAATTGGCTTCGCCACAACCCACTGCCCATCCTCAAATTTTCTTGTTTTTAATCAATCCTTCAAATTTTAGACGTTTTACTTTAGCCACTATTTTTTTTATTTTCAAATAATTCCCCAACTATCATTAATAGGTTACACTTTACACTTCATTCTTCTCTTATTTTCAAATAAGTCCCATTTAAAAAAAAAAAAAAAAAAACAATTCGCAACCGTTTGGGAAGTAAAAATTGTCCATGCCTTATTAAAGCCAATCAACTTTTTGAACTTTATGTTGAATGGACATAGACAATTAATTTCTATGCTTGTGCCACAAAACTTTACTAGTTTTGGAAATTATAAAAATCACTCCTTTAGCCTACTTAATATTTTTGGTTATATTCTAAGTTACATTATCTTGAGATAAGTTGACATGATTTAGTTAGTATAATATTTTATCAAACATTAACATTCGTGAAGATTGGATCCAATATGATCAGTGGCGGATCTAGAAATTTTCTCCAGCGGGTGCACAAATTTACAATAATTTTTTAAAATTATAATTGTCTCCTACTCCTACGTGTTTACAATTCAAATTTCTAATTATAATACGCAATTAACATATAATACTTTTAATAATTATTTGTATCAAATAATAATTATCTAAATAAATAAAAATATGGAGGAGTATGAAAAAGAAAGAAAAATCAAAATATAATCATGTTGTATATTTTTTCATTAATCATGACAAAGAATAGCAACCAAACATGCTTAATTTTGTCTTCTTTTTTTCTTTTTTGATGATGTCCACTCCAGAAAGAGGTTTATATTTTTTTAAATCATGTTTAATTTATTATTAACTTATAAATTATTTTAAATTAATTAGCTAACATTGGTAAAAAGTAGGAAATGGACTTACACTAGGCTCAAATTGAAGAGGAGTATGGGTTTATTAATAGGACCAAATTGAAGGGGGTTAAAAACATTTAAAAGTGTGGAAAATGGAATACATGTTAGGTTTCGAACCCAGCACCTCTAAGGCAAAAATTCAATACACTAACCATCAGCACAACATACATAATCTGTCCTTATGGGGGTGCATTTACATTATAAAAGATAAAAATACAATATTTTTCTTCTTAATCACAAAAATTTTACGGGTGCACTTGCACCCCCACCATACACTGTAGATCCGCCCCTGAATATGATAGTTTGTTTTCTCATAATATAGTTTTATTTTATTTTAGTTATCAATTTAGTATTAAAAAATAAAAAATATAAACAATCAAACCAACCGTGACCGTGACATGAAAATTATATGCGCACCTGACACATTTTCCATTGTCTTGTTCTTTCACGTAAGCTCATTGCAAATTTGTTAAAAGAACCAAAATTCGGGCCTCATGTAGGTGTAACCGTCAAGTTGCATCACTTTCTTTCTTTTTATTATTATATTTTTTTTTTCCGATGTCCACACCATCAACAAGTAGAAAGATCGGACCCTAACGCTCACCGAGTGTGAGGTTTGCCTTTACCCCTGGGTCACTCCTTTTGGGAGAATTGCATCACTTTCTTTAACAAAGAGGACTCAACTCTATTTATTTTATTTTGAGTAAAATCGATCTTTATCCCCAAATTGGAAAGTATTGTTTTCATCCTATTATTATAAAGATACTCTCATTTTTAAAATTAAATTAAATCAATGTTTAGTAAATAATTTATACTATATGTTTATTAATATTAATAAAAATAAAATATTTCTTGTATTAATAGTTACAACTATTGAAGTGACTTCGTGGTAAAACATAGTAAGTCTTATAAGACCATCCACAGTGGTTAAATAACCACTTTCCATTCAACACTCACTTTATCACTCCACCTCGTTTTCTCTCTCCATCCACCTACTCATTCAACAACCCATCAACTTTTACACCTTCCAATGGCTTATTTAATATTTTCCATTCAACACACTCTCAACTCATCATCCTACCCCACCACTTTTATTTTATTTTATATATTTTATTTTTATGATTAGTAAAATAATAATAATAATAATAATAATAATAATTAATAATAATAATATTTTTGGATAATAATAATAATAATAATAATTTATAATTAAAAAATCACACTTAATTAATGTTTTTTTAATTGTAATTAAATAAATACGAGAAATAACGATAATTATTATTAAACAAAAAAAAAGTTACAATAAGCTTAACTCGCGATACAAGTAATGAAAGAAAAAAAAACGATACAGTAGACTCGACTCACAATGCAATAAAACTATTAAATTAGAAAACACGCATTAAAGTAGTACATCATTACATAAAACTGACATAAAATTAAAAAACAAACATTAAAGCAGAAAATTAATTGCCAAACAGTTCGGCAGTCAACTGGTCAAAAAGCATTTGCTCATGCTCATCGAGATGGCCCTTCTCTTTTAACTTCATCCATATTTTTCTATTTTTTGCCCGAGTCTTCTCGATTGAAGCATTAACTATGAGCTCTTGTTGTATGACTAATTTTTCCATTTTTTTCCAAATCTTTCTCTCTGAATTTTTTATATTCTTCCCACTCTTCTTTTACCGGTGTCAAGCCTACTCCCTTATCTTTTTTTTTCCTCTTCTCTTAGCTGTCTCCCTACCCATAGGACGAGGAATTGATCCAATCGAGTTTGAATCAACTACATCATCTGTACGTGCTCTATTGGATCCACTGCTATCAGATCCCGTATTTCCTCCTATTTGACTTGCATAACGTGGTTCATCTCGAACAGCCTTCCACTCTTCCATCAAAGTAAAAGTGGTATTGTTATCACTTTTATATAGTTCATGGGCTTTTGCCAAAACATCATTTTCTGACCACCCACTTTGTTTCGTACGCTTAGCTTTATCAACAACACCTACCCATTTACCCAATATTTTGTTTATATAATTATGTCGATTTCTGCATGCAATCAAATCACGGGGAGGGTCAAATTGACAATGCTCGTTACAGTATTGCGCAATCTTACCCCAATACGCCTCCATTTTCTGATTTCTTCCAATAACACTGTCCGTGGAAAATTTAATCCACCCACTAAGTAGCACTAAATTTTCTTTCGTTGTCCATTTAGCGCTTTTTTTTTTGGCAGTGCCTGAAACCTCTTCAGTTGGAGTAGGATCGTTAGCACCGGCGTACATACCCAGAGACACTTGTGTTGAATATAGTGGAAATTCTGATGATTCAGTTCCACAAACATTTTCATTTCTTGGCATATAGGGATTATAAGGTGGTGGGGGTGGTTGCATTGGCATTGGATAATATGGAGGAGGCCAATTTGGCACTGCCGAAGCCATGAAATTTGGTGGATAAGAAAAATTTTGTATATTTTGGGGAAATGGTTGGCTGGAAGATTGATTTGGTATATTTGGAGGACGTGGTTGGTTGGAAGACTGACCATCAAATTGATAAATCGAAGGATTGTTGTAGGGAAAAGGATAATTACTTGAATTTTGGGGGTTGAAATTGATTTTATTAGGATCCATTTCACAAAAGAGAGGAGATTTTTTTTTGGTGTCGAAATCTAGTGGAATTTGGCTCTACTTATAGAGAAAAAAAATGCTGAATTTTGGTATAATTTTATTTTTTTAAAAAAAAGATAATGCAGTTTGAAAAAATGGGTGAGAAAAATAAAACGGACCAACCAGCGGAGGACAAGTGGCTGGTGTGGGATAAGGCGCCTCTCCGCACGCCTCACTCTCCCTCGCGGCCGTGACATGCACGCGCCATGTCGGCACCTCTCCTGGCGTGACGTGTGTCCTCCGGCTGGCCCACATTTGCTGCATCAATGGGTGTTGGATCCGGCCAATACCCTCCTCCATTCAATAAGTGTCCAATACCCCCATTGCAAGCCCATCCCCTATTGACCCCCATCCAATAACCCATCAAATAGGCCATTGCAAATGGTGTAAGCTTTAAAATCTAGAGTTCGATGTATTTTCTTACCTTCCGTGGCAAAGACATACTTACAAAAAAAAAAAATAGAAAGGAAAACCATCCTAAATTAAACTTTTGCTTAGAATATTTTATCTTAAAATGCATATTTTTTGTCATCAAGGTTCTTTTTTTTTTTTTTTTTTTTTTTGGAGCAGTTTGTTATCAACTTAGTGAAGATCCCTTTTGTTATTTATTTAAATATCCTTAAAGTTTATTACAGTATATAGTAATATAATTGTTGAGGGTGACTCTCAATTCGGGTTGATTTGGTCTTGCAACGGAGAAGAAAACGCAGGCAGGGAGTTAGGCGGTCGCTCACTTGGATTCTGGGCGGTCGCCCATATTGCTGTTCCGGAGGCCCTAACAGACTGATGACTTGGGCGGTCGCCCATGGGGGTTTGGGCGGGCGCCCACAATGTCGGGGCTGTGATTCCTGGTGCAATTTGGAAACAGATTTTGGCTGTGATTTGGATTCCTTTTCTTCTAGGGTTGGGTCTATATTTCGTGTATAAATATAGGCAAGCCTCCAGACCTTTAACCGTGACTTGGAAGCCTTGTAGAGAGAGAGATTGATAGAAAAGCTAGGTTATTCACTATTGTGAGAGATTGTGTGAAAGGTTTTCACCTTGATTCTCCTTATACTCTTCTTGATTATAGTGAATTGATTATCCGTCGCCCGTAGACGTAGCCAAGTTGGTGAACCACGTAAATCTCTTGTGTTCATCTATTTTTCAATTTTGTTTCGTTCTTGCTATTGTGTTATTTTGTGCTTTCATCTTTATCAATCTAGCAATTGTGTTTGGCCTTAAAAATCCTTACAATTGGTATCTAGAGCTTCTGGTTTGTGGATCTTGTATTGCTTATTGGTAACGATGTCGGGGAAGTACGAAATTGAGAAATTTGACCGCAAGGTCAATTTTGGTTTATGGCAAGTGAAGATGCGAGCAATCTTGGTGGGTAAAAATTGTGTCAAAGCTTTGCTTGGGAAGGCGAGGAAACCGACAAGCTTGGCGGATGAACAATTTGATGATATGGACGAGAAAGCTTTATCTCTCTTATACTTGAGTCTCAAAGATGAGGTATTGAGGGAGGTTGTGAGTGAGAAGACTGCGGCAGCGCTTTGGCTTAGGCTTGAGCAATTATACATGACTAAGAGTATTAGTAACAGGTTTCTACTATTGAAGAAACTCGAGGAGTGTAAACTTAAAACAGGTGAGTCTTTAGAGAAACATCTTGATGAGTTTGATGGCTTGGTCATGGACTTGAAGAATGTCGATGTCGTGATTGATGATGAGCAATTGGTGGTAAAATTGCTTTGTTCTCTACCTCTGGAATACATGCACTTTAGAGAGACAGTGTTGTATGGCAAGGATGAGATCTCTTTGGAAGAGATCAAGAATGCTCTACTACAACGGGAAGTCATTGAGACGCACTTGACCTCAACAAGTGCTGAATCTCAAGGTGATGGGTTAGTAGCTAGAAGCGGCAGAAAGTCAAGGAAGGGTTAATCTGGTTCAAGTGAATGGTAAAAGAATGTGATATGTCATGGTTGCAAGGAAAAGGGGCACATTAGAAGGTTTTGTCCAAACCAAGAGAATACAACCGCAAAGGCAAAGGGTGAAGCTGGAGTGGTGTTTGGAGACACTAGTGATGACAGTGACTGTGATGCACTTACTGCTTGTGATCCGGATACCGAAATTCGTGATAGTTGGATTTTGGATTCGGGTTGTTCTTATCATATTAGTCCCAACCGGGCATGGTTTTGTTCGTATAAGGCTGCTGGTGGAGTATTTTTGTTGGGGAATAATACTGCATGCAAGGTTGTTGGTATTGGGACTATTAAGGTTAAGATGTTTGATGGAGTAGTGCGGAAATTACAGAATGTCAGGTATGTTCCTGAATTGAAGAAGAACCTGATTTCTCTAGGCACCTTGGATAGCCTTGGGTATAGTTTGTCCATTGCGAATGGGGAATTATCGGCTATTAAAGGTGACTTCGTGGCATTGAAGGGAAAGAAGGTGGGGACATTGTACAAGCTTCTTGGGTCTACGGTTGTTGGTGATGTGTCTATTGCGACGGGGTCAATGGTTGAGGCGGAGGTTACTCAATCATGGGACATGACATTGGGTCACATTGGCTTGAATGGGATGACAGAAAAGGCTTGGTATTTGTTGTCACAAGCATTGTTGGGTACAGAATTTTGTGTGGAGGCGATTAGGATGACTGCTCACTGGGCTAATCGTTCTCTAAATTCTTGTATTGGGATGAAGACTCTAGTGGAGATGTGGTCAGGCTCTCTAGGAGATTACTCAAGATTGAGTATTTTTGGGTGTCCCTTGTATGCATGTGTAAACAACAAATTGGATCCAAGGGACAGAGGATGTTCCTTTGTTGGGTATACTACTGGAGTGAAGGGATTCAGGTCATGGAATCCGGTGGCATCTAAGTTCCTGACATGTAGAGATGTTGCTCTACTTTTCCGTGGGAAAAAGTTTTCTGCAGAACGAATATATAAACAGGTGGAGTTAGCCGGAGATGATAAAGAAGTGGTGGAACTTGACTTAGATGTCAATGATGTGTCTGATGAAGCGACTCCAATTGATGCTCCAGTTCAAGAGGAGGAGACCAACAAGCAGGTGGAGACTACCATTGTTTTTGGTAGAGTTCGATATAGTTTGGAGGATATGGTGACTTATGCATTGTCCGCTGCGAAAACAGTAAGTATGCATAAATTAATTTCTTTCAATGAAGTTATATCGTGTGATAAATCTGTTATGTTGTCGGAAGAGATGGTATCTCTTATTAAAAGTCAGACATGGGAATTTGTTAGATCACCACCAAAGAAGGTTTTAGTCAGTCACAAGTGGATCTACAAGTTCAGAGATGGTACTCCAATGTTTGGGGTAGACTACAATGATTTTGTTTCACCGGTTGTTAGACACTTATCTATTCACAACTTGTTGAGCATTGTGGCGATGCGGGATCTAGAGTTTGAGGTGGAGATCTACATGCGCCGGCCTGAAGGGTTTGTTGTCGAGGGTAAGGATCATGTTTGCCTGTTAGAGAGGTCCATGTCGGATTTGGAGCAGTCAACTCGACAGTGGTATAAAAGGTTCGACACTTTTATTGTTACCCATGGTTATGCTAGAAGTGGATATGATTGTTGTGTTTACTTGATGGTCTGTAGTGATGGCACATTGAGTTATCTTGTTTATGTCGATGGCATTCTTGTGGCTGCGATAGATATCAATGATGCTTACCATGTGAAATGGTTATCTTCTTTAGATAGTCCCAAGTCTAAAGATGATGTGTCACGGGTTCTGTATTCAAATGCTTGTGTGTGCATTGTGTATGGCAAGAACCGTTGTATTGGGGATGTTATGACTATAACGGAGGCGGTCATGTTGACAAAGCCGGGTTCGAAGGTTTCCCGATTGCTAAGTTCAAGAAGTTCTTGGACTTAGTTGGTGTTACTAGTCATTGATGCCCGTAGGGGCGGGGCGGCGGAGATAGAGATGTTCTTTTGATGTACTAGCTTTTCGGAATTGATCGTCAAGGTGGAGAATTGTTGAGGGTGACTCTCAATTCGGGTTGATTTGGTCTTGCAACGGAGAAGAAAACGCAGGTAGGGAGTTAGGCGGTCGCTCACTTGGATTCTGGGCGGTCGCCCATATTGCTGTTCCGGAGGCCCTAACAGACTGACGACTTGGGCGGTCGCTCATGGGGGTTTGGGCGGGCGCCCACAATGTCGGGGCTGGGATTCCTGGTGCAATTTGGAAACAGATTTTGGCTGTGATTTGGATTCCTTTTCTTTTAGGGTTGGGTCTATATTTCGTGTATAAATATAGGCAAGCCTCCAGACCTTTAACCGTGACTTGGAAGCCTTGTAGAGAGAGAGATTGATAGAAAAGCTAGGTTATTCACTATTGTGAGAGATTGTGAGATTGTGTGAAAGGTTTTCACCTTGATTCTCCTTGTACTCTTCTTGATTATAGTGAATTGATTCTCCGTCGCCCGTGGACGTAGCCAAGTTGGTGAACCACGTAAATCTCTTGTGTTCATCTATTTTTCAATTTTGTTTCGTTCTTGCTATTGTGTTATTTTGTGCTTTCATCTTTATCAATCTAGCAATTGTGTTTGGCCTTAAAAATCCTTACAATAATGATTGTTTAAGCAATATAGTATTATGATTACATTTTTTTCGAGAATATAATATTATGATTACATTTATAAATTAATATATGAGAAATGATTAGTATGACTATTTATGACTTGTATTTAAAAACAAATACTTGTCAAAAAACATTGACACATATAACATATTTAAAGATTGTAATAATATTACAAAACAATTATTTTTGTTACTTCAACCTACATTTCAAGATTACAACAATATTACAGCGTGGATAGAAAAGTGTTTGAAAAAAAAAATCGCCAAACAAATTGCTTTATTGATCATTTACTTGCCGGGTTATCCTAACAAAAGATGATCATTTCTTATTAAACATCTTAATTATCAAATACTACTCCGTACTTGAGATCAGTGTTCTCAAAGACGTCCGTCTAGGCCGCCTAGGCGCTAGGCGTTCATGAAACGCCTAAGTCCCGCCTAGGATATTATAACTATTTATGAATCCAAGGCCCCGCCTAAGTTCCGTCTAAACCCCGCCTAGGCGCTAGGCGCTGCTGCGGCGCCTAGCGCCCGCCTAGCGCTTTTTAGAACTTTGCTTGAGATTGAATCTCAATGAGAATGTCACACCGTGTTTAATCCTCCCATATTTTAAATAATGTAAAAATAATTATTAACTCCCTCAGTCCCAGTTTAAGGTTTGTAGTTTGAATTTACGCGCTTATTAAGAAACCAAAGCAAATTTGAGTCAACAATACTAGAGTGGGGAGGATATAATTGTCCATTCATAGAACAAGTGTGTGAAAAGTAGATGAGTGAATGATGGTTCTTTTGTAGTAATATATAAACTTTATGAGGACAAGATTGTTCAAAACACTATTCATATGCATAATTTTTATTTTATTTTTTACAACTATTACTCACTACTATTTATTTTTTAATTGTCGTGCATAACTCATTTGGTGCACATAGTTATGCATCGGCGGGGAATATATATTTCATTTTTGTAATTACTAGTACTTAGTATTGTAATCTTTGCAATAATGTTCTTTTTAAGGAAATCTTTGCATTAAAAGAAAATATAAACAATTTATATTACTAACATAATGAGTAATATCCACAAATTAAATATCTCCTTCCCTTGCAAGAAAACGAAATTGCTTTCCCTATATTTTTATTTCACACGTGACAACCATGATTTAACGCGTCGTAAAACAAAGCTTAGAGCCGTGTGCTAATATCCAACGCCCATCAATTGTGGCTGGCTGTCCTTTCTCTCTCACACACTTCACCCAAAACACACACCACCTATATAAACCCGAAACTCCCCCCACTCTAAACTCCATCAAATAACACAACAATCAAAAACTTTTCAACAAATCTCCCACTAATTATTTCTTAATCAGTCAATTATTTGACTAATTTTGATTACTAATTAATCCACCTGAACAGCAGCGGCGATCATTTCCGGTCGGCGGAATGGACCTCTTCCACAACGCGAAGGCCGTTCGCCTCCGTGGCCATCACGACAAGTACCTACACGCCGACGACGACGAGGAATCCGTTTCCCAAGACCGTGACGGACTCTCCAAAAACGCCCGGTGGACCGTCGAGTTCGTCGCCACCGGGAACTCCGACGATAACAACAGCACTATTATCCGTCTCAAGAGTTGCTATAACAAGTACTTGACTGCCTCAAACCAGTCTTTTCTTCTTGGGATGACCGGTCGGAAAGTTCTGCAGACTCTACCTCGCCGGCTGGATTCGTCCGTTGAGTGGGAGCCGATTAGGGATGGACATCAGGTGAAGCTTAAGACTAGGTACGGACAGTTCCTTAGGGCTAACGGCGGCCTTCCTCCGTGGAGGAATTCGATCACGCATGATATTCCTCACCGGACGGCGACGCAGGATTGGATTCTTTGGGATGTTGATATTGTTGACATACTAGATGTTTCTCCGGCGGCTCGACCGCCGCCTAAATTGGTTGTAAAGGCTGATTCGTTTGCTTCGTCGGAATCGAGCTCGCCTGCTTTCTCAGTTCACGAGGTATGATTTTCAATATTCAATTATATATTACTCCGATTTTAATCTAAACTGCATCCTCGTTTTATCCAAATTGATGAAATTTTAGATACTCCTTCCGTCCCAAACGATCTTCGCATTTGACTATTCAAAGGATATGAACACTAGTTTCGTGTTTACACCTATTTAAGCCCAAACGGTAGAAATGAGAAGAATTTTTGCGGACAATGAATGAAAAAAAAAAAAATAACAAATGAGAAATTATTTTGGTATAGAGGGAGTATAATAGAACATGGCATGAACTGAATCATCTGAAAAGCATTCCAAATTCATCTAATATTGTTGTGAAGTAAAATAAAAGTCGAAACAGATCATGAACTGAATGTGTTTGTTGTTTTGTTGCAGTCAAGTGATTACTCGCATGCAAATTCGCCTCCAAGGAGGGAAGAGGGGAGAACAATATATTACCATATTATTGCTGATGGATTTGGGGAAATGGATGAGAATTCACAGGGTTTTAGTATTCCATTTAAGGGGACTGGTGTTGAAGAGTTGACTCGAAGGTTGGAGGAAGAAACTGGCCTTCAGAATATAACTGTGTGCACGCGTAGCCCATTGAATGGGGAACTTTACCCGCTTAGGTTACAGCTTCCTCCCAATAATGTGACAATGCATGTGGTGGTTGTTCAATCGTCTTTAGAAGAAGGTCAGTCTAATTGTTTTCAACTTCACTGCATTTAGTTTCTTCTGATTTTTACTTGTTTTTGTCGTACAATTTTCAAGTGAAAATGTTGATGATTCACAGAGATGAGGGAGGGGGGGGGGTATATATATTTGTTTTTGTTATGCGAATTTCGAGTGAAGGAGTTGCTGATTCACTTGTTTGTACTTCTTGCGGTATGCAATTTTGAGTGATAGCGCGCTAACATTCACTAAGGGGGTATATGCAATTTTCAAGTGAAAATGTCAGATGATTCAAGTGTGTATATATTCATATGCTTACCAGCACTTTTATGTGGATGTGAAAGAAGCTGCTTTACAATCTGGGAATCTCTGTAGAAATTTGACATCTGACTTTGAAAAAAAGAAAACACGTCTTTTTTGTCGTTTTGACAGTTTTGTAATGAATACAAGAAAAATATGAAGGAGATAATAGAGAAAAATGAAAACAAAAAGGAATAACTGCAATCCAAAAAATTAACCACGAATCAAACAGAGCCTTAATTAGTTTCTCGTTCAGTTGGGGAATTTTAGAGCCTTCATAAGAAGCTTACGTCATGTTGCTTATTTTTGTTCTTAATACCCAAGCTTTCTTCTAGTTCATTTGTTCGTGTAGTTATTTGAAATGTCGACTTACCGATGATTGAAATCTTGTTTCTATGTATCAGAGGGAGATGATTTGTTGTGAAAAATGCTAGCGACCCCGCTAGTGAAGGAGACATGTATGTAGCAGTCTGAAGAGATGAATAAACTGCTTGATCAGAATTCTTCAAGCTAGAGGACAGAAGTAGGTCATAGAGGCGTATGCCTCTTGCATAATACATTCTATACATGTAATGATATTAAACATCATAGATCTAGTGTATAATATAGATTAAAGAACACATCGCGATTGTGTTTTTGTACGTTACGGTCTACAATTTATTTCTTGTACATAATTTTTTGTGTTATCGTTTTTCGTTCGAGAAGTTTCCTTTGGTTTGTATGAATTCCGAGATGGTGTAATTTTTTCCACCATTTTCTGGCTACTTATGTCCCTGTCCCTGTAAATGTTTAGCTAGCGTATTGAACGATGCTTGTGAAATATTTCTTGTAAACATTTTAAACAACAATTTTATAGATTTGTTTTACAACAATTTGTCACCAATAACCCAAGCATGAACACGACCCATCTCTGAAATGATGAAACCGTGCACGATCTCTGACGATAATCTCCACATTATACATCTTAGAAATCAATTTGGTCACATTATGACAGTCATTGCATACTCGAAGGTTCTTGAATACACGAATAGGCGTACCTGGCTCCAAACTCAATAGCCCAAACGCGATTGCTAGTCTCTCACTATGCAATCTAAGTGAGCTCCGTTTCCCATCATCATCATCAAGCCCATCAACCATTACAACTTGAGAAACATCAGGAACATAGCCAATCAACTTCAACCGTTCTTCAATCTCATCAAGAATCTTGTATATCTCTTCTGTCCGAGGATGAGATGTGGACCCCGCAAAAAACTCGTGAGTGACCCCGTAAACTTCAATTGAGCTACATCCGGGCTCTTTTGCTATACCCTTATCAGTCATTAGTTTCCTAACTAACCCGACCTCATTCCACTTATTAGCTTCTGCATATACTTTTGACAAAAGGACGTAAACGCCACTGAGTTCCTCTCCTTCCGACTCCATAATCTTTCTTGCCACTTCTTCACTTACCTCAATTCCAACATGCTTCTTACAACAAGCATCAAGAAGGCTCCTCCAGATTACAGCATCGGTTTTTTATGGGCATTTTGGACACGATATCTAATGCTTCCTCAATGAGGCCTGCTCTAGCCAGGAGATCAACGAGGCAGCCATAGTGCTCTGATACAGGTTCAATATTGTACTCTGAAATCATTAGATCAAAATATTTTCGACCCTCAAAGACTAAACCTTTATGATTGCACGCACTCAAAACACCGCTGAATGTGATAGAGTTTGGCCTCAATCTTTCTTCGCGAATCATCCGTGTGAAATATACTAATGCTGCCTCAGCCTTCCCGTGCATACCGAGTCCTAGAATCATAGCATTCCATGATGTTACATCACGTTTCATCATCCTCTCAAAAACCTGTCTAGCGATTTCAAACACCCCACATTTGCTATACATATCAAGCAAAGCATTATTCACCAAAACATCATCAACCAAATCGGAGTCGCACTTTCTCAAAACATACGCATGAGCCCACATTCCCAATGACAAAGCGCCTAACCCAGCACAAGCATGAAGAACACTTATAATAGCATATCCATCTGGCTCAAAATAATTCTGCATCTCACGGAATAACTTCAAAGCATCATCAAACTCATGGCAAAGTACAAGGGCATCAATCATAACATTCCACGAAACCACACTTCTTTCCGGCATTTCATCAAACACATCCCGCGCATCTTCCAAACACCCGCACGACGCATAAACATGAATCAAACTGTTGTTAACATACACATCCGACTGCAACCCACGTTTAAAAACATGCCCATGAACTTGTTTTCCCTCACTCACGGCAAACAAGTAGGCACAAGCTTTCAGAACAAACGGGTACGTATGCTTATCAGGCAAAACTTTTCCTTCCTCCAACATCTTAACATACAGATTAATAGCTTCTTCATTCCGGGTCTTGCTACGGGAACAAGCTCTAATCATCGTGTTCCATATGAAGGAATTGGGATTCTCGATCTGGGAAAAGATTTTGAAAGCGTAGTCAATGTCATGGAGAGATGAGAATTGAAGGATTTTGCTTTCAAGAAACAGGGTTGTGGGATGGTGGGGTGAAATGGAGCGCAGAGTCTGGGCTTGGATTTGTTTGAGTTGTGACATGGAAGTGCATTGGCTTAACAAATTTAGGAGGCGATTGTGATTGTTCAGTGTCTTGGTGAAGCTTTTGTTATTGAGAGATGGAGTTTGGGAAGGAGTTGCTGCAAGAATCATTTTCTTTGAATCCCTCTGGTCTTTTCCGGCCCAAAATATATCTGGTTACTCCCTCAGGTTTCCGTTCCGGTTCCTGTCCCTAAGTCTAATAATTTGACTTTATATTATCAAAAAAAAATGAACTTTGACCAATGACGATCTAATCATTTTAGTGGAATTTTAAAATTTGTAGTTAATGAATCATTAAGTGATTTCAATAATATTTTAGTTTCATTATCTTAAATTGACATTGTTTTACTTCATTTTTATTGACAAATACTGTATACCCTTATTTATGATAGTGTTATCATTGTAAAAGTATTAAATTGTCTTGATACTTGAAATGTTCCAAGAGTAATAGAGTCCATTACACATGTATTAATTTTTTTTTTCTTATTTGAGTGAAAAATCAGTACTTTGTATTTTATGTATATCAGTATATATATTAGCTAGCAGGCAACCTACCATAATGATCAAACATCTTTAAAGTCCTCTGATGCAGAGAACCGTTCGGTTCCCGGTTCCGGTTCTCGGTTCCGGAACCGCCGGTTCCTCGGTTCTGAATATGCTGGATTCGTATTCGAACCGTTTCAATCTGGTTCCCGGTTCCGTTCGGTTCCCAGTTCCGATTCTACCCGCTGGTTCCGTCGGTTCCCGGTTCTATTTGGACATGTCTACTCCCTCAGTCACATAGTCCCTCCGTCACCTAACTACTCCCTCTATCCCGATTTGGAAATATAGTCTAATTTTGACTTCATATTATCAACAAAAATGAACTTTGACCAACCATTGGTGACGATCTAATCATTCTAGTGAAATTTTAAAATTTGTAATTAATGAATCATTAAGTGATTTATCAATAACAATTTTTAGAATTTCACTGTGATCATTAAATTGACATCAATGTTTGGTGAAACTTCATTTTTATTGACCACAAAAAGTCAAAATTGGACTATCTTTTCGGGAAAGAAGGAGTATATAATTATCCAGACAAAATGGGTTGTGCACGAGAATTACGGCGTCACATAACTATGTGGACAAAATGGGTCGTGCACGGGATTTAAGGGATGAATAGTAATAAGTACTTCATCCGTCCCATATTTATCGCTACTTATTTTTATTTTGGGTGTCCCATACTTGTTGCTACTTACCCAAAATGTTCACTTTTCTCTCTCATATCCACTCACAACAACTATCTACTGTAGTAACTTATTTTCTCTTTCCTACACACTCACAATACTTACTTTTCCTACATATTTTTTTAATCCCATGCACTCCCATTTGGTAGGAATAAATGCGGGACGGAGGGAGTAGTGGTTATGAGTGTGAAAAGTGAAGTAGGAGAGCGAAAGTGTGGTAGGGAATAGTAGGTTGAATGGTGTCGTGGGTATAAAAGTAAAGCATATGAAAGAATGAGTAAGATGAATAGTAAATATTTTTTACACTATTTAAAAAAGTACAACTTATCAATCAATAGGACGTCCAAAATGAAAATTTGTCCACTTAGTTAAGGTACGAAATGAGTATTAAACATACGAACGACGGCGTTTGATTGTCACATATTAGACGCCAGTTGCCAACTAGCGACGCCAAAACAGATTCCGTTACCGCTGAAGAAATCTTATATATATATTAAAGTTGGTGAAGAGTGATATGGTGTTGCCATGTGGACAAGCCATGGAGGAAGGATGAATTTGGTGATGCCACATCAAATATACCATAATAAATAAGTGACTTTTCATTTTTTTTCCTATTAGCTAATAGTATTAGCTAATAATATTAGTTACTAAATAAGGTAACTATTATAGTTAACTATTATAATAAATAATACTTATAATAGTAATAGTTACTATAATAAGTAACTATTACTTATAATAGTAATAGTTGCTATAATAGTTAAAAATAATAGTAACTATTATAAGTAACAATAATAGTAACTATTACTTGTAATAGTAATAGTTAACTATAATAGTTAACTATTATAGTAACTATTACTATTATAAGTAATAGTTATTATTATAGTAACTATTATTACTATAAGTATTTATTATTATAATAGTATCATATAAATTAACTATTATAGTTAACTATTATATCTAACTGTTAATAGTTAACTATTTATTTAATAATTATATTTAACTATTAATAGTTAACTATTATAATTAAAATTATACAATTATTATGATTGATAATTAACTAACATTATTAAATAAAAATATAAACGAACAAAGTATAATAAAACTAATAATTAGTTACCCGTGTAGAGCACGGGTTACCCACTAGTCTATATATATAAAAGTCGAGGAAGACCCCTATAGAGTCGCCACGTGGACAAAGCTTGATTTACATGAAGCCACATCATCATCTCTCAAATTAATAATTGACTTTGGAATTCTTACTATTAGTTAATACTATTAGTTATTATATAGGTTAACTATTACTATTAATAGTATTAGTTAACTATAATAGTTACTATGTCTTACTATTAGTTAATACTATTAGTTATTATATAGGTTAACTATTACTATTAATAGTATTAGTTAACTATAATAGTTACTATGTAGGTTAACTATTACTATTAATAGCATTAGTTAACCATAATAGTTACTATATAGGTTAACTACTACTATTAATAGCATTAGTTGACCATAATCAGGCCCGTCTCAATAATTATAGAGATCCTGTGCTATATGTGAATATTGGGCCCTTAATGTATAAAAATTTACACAAAATATTTATAAATAGTTTTTATATAAAATTTAAACCCGGCGGGATGTTGACTGTAAAAGAAAGCCATGAGGTCGTCGGAGCTTTGCCCTCGTTTGATTGTTCGAGCTTCGAAACATTCACATGATTTCATCTCTGATTTAAGAAGTGACTAAAGCAACACTTTACATTAGGGGTGTTCACGGTCCGGTCCGGTTTTTGTCTAAATTTAACAAAATCGGGACCAGACCAATAGTGCGGTTCTGTACAAATTTAGAACCAGGACCGGACCAATACTTTTCAGAACCGATGTCATTGGTCCGGTTCTATTAATCCGGTTTCGGTCCGGTTCTACGGTTCTACCTATATACAATTTTTTCCACTCAAAACAATACATCCGTAAGCCAAAAACTAAAATAATTGAACATATTGGTCTCAGCTCTCAACAATTCAAAGTCAAACCACATGAAATATTAGGTGCAAATGCAAAGCATGAAATTAATTATATGAGGAAAAAACAAACATTTTTTTTGCTTAAATTATAAAATTAATGAAACACTTTCATATATATATATATATATATATATATATATATATATATATATATATATATATATAGGGTCGCTCTCCTGTGAGAAGCATTTTATATGAGAACCGTGAGAACCAATCATAACCAATAGATTAGGAAAAAAAATCAAGGGTTCAGATGTTAGATACATTGGATACACATGGATAGATTAGTTAATTTTCGAAAAACAATTGGATACATTAGTTTTTAACATAGTGTATCCAAGTGCAACACTTAGATACAATACTTATTAACCTATTGTATCCAAGTGTAATCGAATTTTTTGTAATGTATCTAAGTGTATCAATTGTATCTAACATATGGACCATTGATTTTTTTTTTCTAATCTAATGGTTATGATTGGTTCTCACGGTTCTCACGATATTTAGGTTCTCATTTGAGCACCTACCTATATATATATATATATATATATATATATATATATATACTTTTATATATATTATGAATATATATTATGCTATATATGAATGATTGGTCCGGTCCGGTCCAGAACCGTGTATATTGTAACGACCCCAAAACCCGTCCCAATTTATTTTATATTTTTGGAGATTTTAATTTGACATTATATATGCATTTTATGTGTTGCATCATAATTTATGACTTGTACATATTGTATGATTAAATGTGCTATTTACTTAGTTAGTAGTAATAATGGTTAAAGAAGTTAAATGATTAAGTTGAAACTTTAGGGTCCTTTGTGAAAATGTAACTTTAGGGGCTTAATTGTTGAGAATGAAACTTGAGTGACCAAAATGTAATTTTGGGGTAAAAACTTTAATATAACTTATGCTTCTTTCTTCCTCTGCATTCATACTTCCCAGAGAACTTCTCTCTCGTACTTTTCTAGGGTTAGGAGAAAAAGGTAAGTTCAACCTATTTCGATTTAATTCTTTTATTTACTTATCCGTTTTAAAAACTAATTATATAAAAATGATCAGGGCGTTGAATAGGTCATTTCTACCCGAACAAAACATATTTCTGCGATACTTTTTCCGGAAATAGGTAAGTTACTAATTCCCCTTTAAATATTAAAATGGTCATCTATGTTATACTTGATACTTGTACTTGTTAATTTTGTGATTTGAATGATATTTGTGATACTTGTAATTTTGGGACAAAAGAAGTATTCACCTTCTGTGTAGGAATGAAAAGTTAAATTGAAAGTAACGTTTTGGGATGGTTGTTGCACTCCTGATAATAGTATAAGTGTTAGTAAGTTATACTCCTACTCGTGGGACGGATGAATTTGACTTGCAAGGGAAATTGAGAATTCTGAGTCAGGCTTGTGGGCGACAGCCCAGAATGGGGTTCGGCGACCGCCCACAACTACTGAAAGGTTTGGTCTGGGACAGAGTATTTTGGGCGACCGCCCAGTCTGGTATGGGCGACCGCCCATAATTGCTGAAAAGTTGAGTTGTTCCATTTCAAGTGACTTAAAGTTCAATCTTGGTCTAGGTCTAAGGTGATATCCTAAAGTACCTAGAGGGTTGTTGTTAGGGGTGTAAATGGTTCGGTTTGGTTCGGTCTCGGTTATTTTAGAGACCGAACCACTAATCATCGGTTTGGGAAAATTCCAGACCGAACCGAACCACAAAAAAGTTCAAACCGAACCAAACCGTCATGGTTTGGTTCGGTTTGGTTCAGACCGCGTTCAGTAATGTGGTTCAGACTGCGGTTTAGATTGTGGTTCAAACCGTGTTTAGATAGTGGTTCAAATCATGGTTTAAACTTTTTTTAAAAGAGAAAATTTGGAGAAAGAAAAATATTTAACGAATAAAGAAGCCGAATGAAGTGAACACACATCATAATTTTGTTAACTATGTGCCTCAACAAATATAACATGTGATGAAATGAATAAGGAATAAGATATAAAATGAGATTTAAGAATGATCTAATGTAATGTAGTTTTTTTTAAAAATATTTCAAAGGTGGAGTTACTTAACATACAAATATATGACTAATATATGCGGTTTGATGGTTTGGTCTGGTGGTTCGGTTTGATGGTTCGGTCTGGTTTGGTTCGGTTTGGTTTGGTTTGAAGGGGTCAGACCACAAACCAAACCGAACCACGCGGTTTACCAATTTTCGAGACCGAACCGAACCGCTCGTGCTTGGAAACCGAATCAGACCGTATGGTTTGGTTCGGTTCGGTCTCAAACCGCGGTTTGAACCGAACCACTGACACCACACCCTAGTGTTTGAAATTGGTTCCTTTGTGAGCATAAGAGTTGTGGAATTTGACTAAATGTTGATTGGATATTGGTGAACATCTTTTGATGTGGTTTGGATTGGTTCATCTTTGTGATGTGTTTGGCTTGGTTCCCTACTTTGGAATCATTGCCCCCGGTTGTTGTTTAAGCAAGTATTCATTACTATGCTCATGTTTAAAGTCCAACTGGTACTTGTTGTGGTGTCGGGCAGTGGTAGAGATTATAATGGCACACAAGCCAAGTTCGTTGTAAGGCTTCTACCATTGGTTTCCCATTTTTAACCCCCTTCCTTGGGCCACGAATTGGGTCTGGGCTAGCTCTCCCTTGTGTGAGTTTAGTCACCGTTTGGGTTATGACTTTGTGTCATTTTCCCCCCGTTGTTGTTATTGTTGCGGTTGTTGTTGTTGATTGGTTCATGAACCGGTTTCAGCCCTTTGGTGCTGCTCAGTTGATACCTCTCAGATGGTTATATGTTTGATTTGAGAACCTTGGCTCAGTATCCACTTATGAGTGTTTTATTCCGCCTTACGTGTGGAAAGATGAGTTGGCTTTACCTATCATGTTATGTGCTATGTGGATGTTTATTGACATTGTTCAATTCCGAGTATCATTTCAGCATGTAACGTAGTTGCATTTTACTAGCTTACTGAGATTCATTCTCACCCTTATTTGTTTACTGTTTTAGATAAAGGAGAGCCCAGGGGATAGGTCACTGCACAAGGGAGGACGTCGAGGTGGTGATTTTGGGTAAGACATTTTGGGATATGTGTTATGTAAAGGCTACATTATGTAAATGTATAACATTTTGGGTAGTGTACCCGTGACTTCATCTTTGTATCACCTATTTTTGGAACATGTTGGTGAGTTGTAAATTTGTAAGTAAAGTGTGTGAGCCTTATGGCTAAGTACTTTGGATTGTGAAAGTTTGTTTTTGTGGAAATGAAATCAAGTTTCAAGTAAATGTGTTTGGTTATATGAAACTTTTATGAAAGTACATTTCGAAAAATTTTCCTAAAATGTTTTATGACGTCTTCCGTGCGTGTCCCGAACGTGGGGCCAAGTAGGACCACGGGTTGGGGCGCAACATATATTTTTAAAAAAACCAGGACCGGACCAATTAACCGGTTCTAGAGGATTTTGGAACCAGAATCGAACCAACACTATTGGTTCGGTCCGGTTTTTATTGGTTCGGTCCGGTTCTATTGGTCCGGTCCGGTTCCTACTTTTTTTTTGCACAGCCCTACTTTACATACTCCATCTGTCTCAAAATATTGTTTTCACATTTGTTATATTAATATGAAAGAAAATTGAGTAATAATTTAATAAAAATATAATATTTATTAGTGAGAGTTCATTATGGTATATCAATAACAAATTGTACTCCCTCCGTCTCAGAAAGATAGTCCACCTTTTTTCGTTGTTACTACGAGGGAACTTTGAGCAGTTATAATTGCTACTTATAATTATGTTAATGTGAATCTAAAAATTGATATTAATAGTATTTATAATGGTGTATCAAGAACAATTTTAAAAATTTCATTAGAATAATTAAAAGTAGCCTTAATTATTACTCAAAGTTCCTTCCATAAACCCATGAAAATAGGGGGACTATCATTCTGGGACAGAGGGAGTATTACTCAATGTTATTTTGTATTAATATTTTAAAAAATAAAACATCAATTTAAAATAGAATTAGTAGTACACTATCACCCACCCACTTTGGAGGCCCCCTAAATTTTGAGGCCCTGTGCAAGAGAACTTCTTGCACAGGCTAATCATCGGCCCTGACCATAATAGTTACAATATATATTAACTTTTATTATTAATAGTAATTGTTAACTATAATAGTTACTATATATATTAATTATTACTATTAATAGTATTAATTAATTATAGTTACTATACAAATTAATTATTATTATTAATCATATTAGTTAATCATAATAGTTACTCTCTTTGTCTCAAATTGAATGTTCTGTTTTCTCTCAAAATGAATGATCTTTTGAAATTAACCTTCACATATTTTTTTTTTAAAAAAAAACATTTTATTTTTACAAAACAAAAATTTTAAATTTGAATAATAAGAATATTTATGATTTTTGTATTATTATTATTATTATTATTATTATTATTATTCTTCAAAATGATCCTTAAATCCCAAATGTACATTCACTTGATGAAGGATGTAGTACTCTACAAGGTAACTATTACCATTTAGCTCACTATTAGCTAATAATATAAGTCCGTCTTATGAAAAACATGTTTTACATTAAGAGATGTGTAAAACCTATTTTACATTAATAAATTATGTTTACATTAAGGAATGGAAACAAGTTTTACACTAAAGCTAAGTAAACAAGTTTTTCTCAATATTTTCACTAATAATATTAATTAACTAGAACAATTACTATTTATTATAACTATTACATTTACAATCTAAAAAAATTGATACTATTATAATAAATTATAATTAAAAACATTATTTTACTAATACATTAGAATATTTTAAGTAATAATAAAATATTAGTTACTCATAATTGTTACTATATTGATAAATATTCAATTTTCTATATAAATAAGATTACTATTACTAGCTAAGATTATATTTAAAATAATGATTACTATATAAAAAATTAATCACCTTTTATATAATAATAGCAGTAAAGTTCTACCGTGCAGAGCACGGGCTCTTTACTACTCTCACTGTCCAGACTAAAGTTTTTACTTTCCTTTTTAGTTTATCTCAGAGTAGATTAAGATTCTTAGTTGCTTTATTACCTAAAATGAACCATGAGACTCACTTGTCATTCTCACAACAAAAACTCCCTACCCACTTAATCTTTCCTACTTTCTTTTACTTACTTTTTCATACTCACACCATTTACTTTTTCTTTATCTCAGTGTAAAGTCAAACTAATAACCTTAATCCGGGACGGAGGGAGTAGTAAACTTGGAAAAGCAGAGACGATACTTTTGGGCCCCACCGGCCACCGAGTACTCCGCACGTTCTTCAAACTCCTATCACAAATCTCACTTAAAACATTACTTATCACCTCTCCCTTCACATGCCCGTTACCATTTTCCCATCACCCTCGCTACAATTACCAAACACTCCTCGGTTTTTAAAAACTGAGTTTTTTTTTTCTTTTTGAACAATTAAAAAATTGATTTGACGCTACATTTTTGGGATAAATGCAAATTGGTTATTTGTTGCAATTGTTTATCCGGTATACACAAATATGTAATTTTGATTCTTAGTTTTGTAATGTGGTGTAAAAATGAATGGGTGCTTGCTAACAAACTAAATGAAATCGGTTTCATGTGCATCACACTTGACAATTAAAGGGGTATAATTTTCTTTTTTCATGGAATAGGTGGGGGGAAAGGCGTGATTGTCTAAGGCCTTGTTGAGAGTTGGAGTAAGGAGAGTCTCAGCAAGAACAAGGCTTGCTGTGACTTAACTCAAGGCTTTCGATATCAACAAGCTCTCCACATCAAAAAAATTCGACAAAGAACAACAAGCATTCTAGCCGCTCGACATAAAAAAAAATCCACTGAGAACAAACATTTGTGTCGTTCAATGTCAATAAAATCCAGTTGTTTCAATCAAGATCAAGCAACCTAGGCCTACACAGAAGTCACACTAGAAACTCAACCTTTAACATCTACAAAATCTGAGAAGAACGCCAACCAACGTGCAGTTTAAGGTCTACATCATCACTGCAAACCTTTATAATCAAATTAGCCGATGAAGAACACCAAGCTACGGTGCCATTCAGCAACAACTTTTTCATCAACTTTGTTCGAGATCAAGCCTCCATGACCCTTATTGACGTCATAAGAAGATCAAATCAAATCACCCGACGAAGAACACCAAGCCACGAATCATTCAAAGTCTACATCTCTATCAACTTTGTTCAAAATCAATGGTCTTCACAACCCTCATCGATGTCAAGAAAAACATTTCAAACCTTGTTCAAGATCAAGCTCACCAGCCCTAATTCAAAATCGCATTCAAATCTCAATTGTTTCAACCCGAGATCAAGTTCATGGGACCTCGAAGTTCAACCTAGAGAAAGAATCATAGGATTATCACATAATAATTAGTGAAATAATAGTCGTTACCATTTCGTTTGATTTCAAATAAAACTCAATTATTAGGTAACTAATTTTGTATCCACGTGTTCGATAAAAAAAATAGTGTGCACAGGTATAATTATTCAAAACAGTATTCACAATTAAAGTGGATAAAGTAGAATGGTAATATATTGACTTTTTTTTTGTAATTATATAAGCACTAAAAGAACAAAATTAGTCATATTATATGTCATCATTTGCCATTTAAAAATGAAACTTTTATTCTTAAACAAAGAGTACTAAGTATGGGACACTAATTTTAAATTATAAATATAAATACGAATCGGCTAGAGATAAAAAAAAAAAAAAAAAAAAAAAGGTGTGAAATAGAGAAATTGTTTTCTCTCCATTCCCTCTCTTACCAATTGCTTCCGCGCCTGTCATTGAAATATTAAAAAAAAAAAGGTTTTTTGTTTTTTTTTTCCAAATACTATTATAACTTAAACATTAATCACCGATGATATCAGTAATTAGTATTGTTTAAATTATGAGAGACTTCTTGCTTTTTAATTTCTATATTTGGTTCTTTTGTTGTTAAATTGTTGAATAAATCGTGTTGCGTTACCATTCGTTCGTTCCATTATACGTTATTTCTCCTCTATCTAGAGTCTTTGTTTTATCTCCTTTTTTGGGAACCTCTACCTTCTCTCTTCTGTGAGAGCCTTAAAATAATTTTGATATTTTTTCTTGGTACAATGCTTGAGATTGAGATGTTAGGTTGTGCATTTACTGTCGACTCAAATGCGTTTCTCGTATTTTCAAAGCCAAAGTTACGGTCTGAGGGTAAACTAAAAGCCAATATTGAGTTGTGTTCAAGTTTTACTTTAAAAAATATTTAGGCATCACATGCTATAGTTTCCAAGGACATTCATAAAAGATTTGGTTCGGGGTGACCATCATTATTCGAAATATGTTAGGCTATCTATATGTGATTTTAATTGCAATTATTACATTTTGCACGAGGCTCGCCATTTGATCTAACATCCCTTTCTGAAATTCTTGCAAAAGGCTGGTCATGCGATTGGTGTGTTCGTTCAAGCGCCATTCCAACCATTGTTCCACTGCATTCCTCGGCTCAATGTTAAGTGAGCCCCTAGCCCCATTTCCTGATTTATGTCCGCTGTTGGCCATGCTTGATGAGAAAACCCGGAGTAGACCTTGATCAAAGTAATGTCTGGAACTGACCTTGAATGTCGCGCTAGAAAAAGAAGCGAGATTCTCCCTCTACAAAAATGGATTGGAAAAGAATGTTTTAAAATTTTGAAATGAGTTTTCTTTTATGTACAAGAATAAAAGCACAAAGAGAAGAAAAGTATAAGGAACAAAATCATTTTTGAGAAAGGTTGAAGCGCAAGCAACGCACAAAAACCTAAGAAGCCGGACAAGCACTGCGCTTTGTTTTGACACGTTCAATGATTAAATCCTGGAATAATGGATACCGTCTCCAAAGTATAGGACCAACGTTTTTCACCTGTACTAATGGCCGTCCGAAGCCCCTAGCGAAGGGCCTATACTCTTTCTGGGATCCACCATTCGGGTTACGGTCTATGTGAAGGTCTTGATAATTTCGGGTCAACCCAATCGTTCCAAAATATCAACACTTTAGGTTCTTTATAACCTTTTAGGAATGCATAGGGTTGAAGAGAAATTATTAGACAAAAACCGGCTTAAAGTCGAGGACGTGTCATTTTGAAAATTCGGACATCGAGGCTTTTGATGAATGGCTTGCATGTGGCTTACACCCGCAGCGACGACTAGTAGCCGCGCTTTGGGGCGGGAATGTCAACCGGGAGCCCTATCGGAGGATCGGTGACCCCCCTTCACTCACCTGGCTACACCCCCTAAGGCTTGTACGGTTGCTAAGTCGGAAGTTCGAAAACGTGCATGTGTGTGAGGTCTCTATTTTTTTGAAAAATGATTTTTTGAGAAAAAGAAAGAAATGCACGTATTTTTTGTTTTCGTTTTTTATTTTCTTTTTATTTACACATATAAAAAGAAAAACCTGCAAAACAAAGTTAGGACAAGTATATACAGGCAAAAGCAAATAATGGCGAAAAACAAGCAAAATTGAGTCTAGCCCACTTTTTTTTTAAAAAAAACATCCCCAGCAGAGTCGCCACTGTGAGAGCCCGCGCCCGTACCCGTGTGGGGATCCGTGCGAAACGCGGCTGGAATCCGCTCGGTTTCTCAAAATGGTTTCCCTACTCAAGTTTTGAAAAGAAGAGTCGCCACCTCATTTTATTTAGGAAAATAGAGATAAAACCTTTTTGATTGAATTTTGAAGTGGGTTCGGGGGCTATGTTACGAGAGGAGAAGGTGTTAGGCACTCCGCTCGCCCTTTCGGTCTCTAGCATGCTTCCGCCTACGCTTGATTTTAGTTTGCCTTTTGAAAAATGTGTTTTATGCCCTAACATTGGAAAAATGTGTGCTTTATGTACAAGGAGTCTTCCTAGTCTAGGTCGATTCATTTGATCACAACCGGGAACCGGTTTGGGTGGATTCCCGATTGGTTTTGAAAAAAGGTTTGAATCATATATACAAGTATGAGCAATAAAAGGGGGAATATTGTACAAATAATACATATATACAAAAAATGGGATAAATCCCATGAAAAGAATATCCGAGTGCAAGATTGCTCCTCCAGGTTCACGGGGCTGCTGTGGGTCGCCATGGATTGTACCTGTGAAACACCTATCCAAAAAGAGATCTAAAGCTTGGGATTCACTCCCAAGATGTTAGATAACATGTATGAATTTTGTTTGGATTTATGGATAAATATTTCATGCTTAAATCAAGCCAAAAACATTAACATAAAATCAGCCCAGCACAGCAAAGCATTGCATATCAGATTTTGACGGACAATTTACACTATCATAACCTATGAGTCTGAGAAAAATCAAAACATGAAACTTTAAGATCACATATTGAATATGATGTACCCAAAACAGTTCGTGAATAAAACGAGTTTAAGTGCATCAAAAGGCCTCTGACATTTTCATGTCAGAATCTGGAAATGTTAGTCTGAGAGAAGACACTTGATTTAGAAAATGGAAAAGGGGACTTTCCTTAGGTCATAAAATTATTTCAAGAACATTAACATATTTATTAGTCTTTTGAGAACAAATTTAATGTTTTGAGTTAGATCTAGAAACTAAGGTAAGATAGAGTAAAAAGAACATCAAAAGGCTTGATGCAAACAGAACATACTGGACAGTTTAAACATGGCATGAAGATAGGTATCAAAACATGGCATAAACTTGTAATAAACCCATGAAACTTGGGTAACTCGTTTATATATGTGTTAATAACATTATCATGCATCTATTTATGAACAAACAAGAGCAAAATGAGAACAATCATGAAAGAAGAGCAAGGGGGCAGATTATGCACAAGCTGGGTAAGGGAGCCATATCTTGCATGGATTTAAGATTTGAGCCATGAAATCAACACCAAAATAAACTTAAAACATATATGTACATATTAGGATAGATATTTGAACATTTATCATACATTAAACATGTTTATTTACAAAGTTAAAACATAGATTACATATATAGCAAGGGAGACCTAGTCATTAGTTGACTAGGTTCCCACAAATTCATATAAAACTTACATGCTTTAAATCTATGATTTACAAGAAGTAAACTTACCTAGATTAGGGGGGGGGTGTGCTTCCTTTGCTTCCAAGGGAAGACTTTTTTTTGTTTGATTGAAGTTGTTGTTGTTGTTGTTGTTGTTGTTGTGGTTGTTGTTGTTGTGGTTTGCTTGAGTTTGAGTAGTTGTTTTGAAGTGTTTGGAGTAGTGGTTTAGTGGTGGAGGGGTTGTGGTGGAAGTGGTGGTTGAGTGGTGGTTTGATGATGGAGGTTGTTTGGTTGAAAGAAAGTGTATGGAGGGAGTGTATGGAATGTGTGTAGTGAAATGTGTGTGTTGAATGAATCCCTCTTTTTCTTGGATCAACATAGGAAGTATATGGAGGAGGGAGGTGATATTTCTTGGACCAAAATGCCCCTAGAGTAGGGGTAGTATGGGGGGTAAGGTCTCTTGCCCGAAATTCATGCCAAGGGGTGGAAAAATTGGCCAAAAATGATGGTGTTGCTTTGACTTGGTGATTTCCACTTTTTGAAATGCCACTTGTCCATTTTTGGTTGATTTTTGGCCCATGTGACCCCCCCATATTGCAGCCATGTGCCGAGTTTTGTGGGAGTGAACATGCATGATTTTATGGCTCCGTGTTCCCGCTCTGCAACAGCTTGCAACTGCTCCGTCGTGCGCGTTCCGGTGTCCCGGTTGTCCGCGGGTCCAACACAAAAGTTGCTCCTCGTATTATTCTGGTCATAATGGCATATCTATAATATGTTAATAAGTAAGGAAAGGAAGAAATAAAATTTTAAATGCAATGGATGACCGGTAAAAGGCGTTCTAGGGGTGCGGGGCCCGCCGTAGGGTCCCGACGCTCAATTTTCGAAGAATACGCCTGTTTACTCGGTTTTGAGCCCTGATCATGAATCCGGACATGGTTTTTCCATCCGATGCACCGATAAGGTGTACGGTAATCCCGAACGGCCAAATCTGGGGTTTTAGGCCAATTATCGCGCTTAGACCGAATCAAAGGTTGTTTTTAGGGGTGCGAGATCGGGGTGTCTACAGAGCCCCTCGTCGAATTCACTTGTGATGTAAAGTGGATTCGACGATCCAATATAGACAACCGGTCTCGTCTAGGGTTCGACGGCTGAGCCCAAAGTAGGGCTTCCTACGTATCCCTTGCGGGAAATCAAGCCTCCGTAGTTCTACTCAAGCAAGTAAACAACAAGTATGGTCGAACCTGGGTTCCCAAGTTTCCTACGTATCTCTTGCGAGAATTAGACCAATCGTAGTTCGGATGGATGCTGGGGATGCATTGAGAAACCGAATTCTCTTTGCTGGGGATTGGAATGGGTGAATGGCTTATGGGTTGGTGAGATCACATACATCTCTGAGCCGGGGTTGAGGTAACATCAATTCGATAGAACGTCCGACTGAAACTCTTGTTATCGAGCTGCCTACGTATCCCTTTCGGGAATCAAGTCGGGGCGTAGTTCTGAGGGAGGTCCAACCCGAGCGCTCGAGTGGACCAGAGAGTAACCAAATATTCGAGGGGGGTCAAATTCGGGGGGACGGCCGAACAGACCGGGGTAACCAAGCATTTTGAAAATGTCAAATTCGGGGGACGGCCGAACAGACAGGGGTAACCAAGCATTCGAGGGGGGTCAAATTCGGGGGACGGCCGAACAGACCAAAGTAACCAAATTTCTTGAGATTCAAGACATTTCAAACACTCGAGAGAAATATCATGAAAGAAAATTCAAGGGTACGCTGCACGTTGTGGTTTTGCTCCAATCCTTTAGCTTTGAGATTGATGTGTGATGAGTTTTTGAGCTTCGCCTTACAATGAACCACTGTCGGGCAAGAACGGAGTTGATAAGTTTGTGGAGCGCACCTGTTCAAGCATAAACATTTGCAAGCCACTAAAGTACTTATGCTAGTGCCAATTGCATTTGATTTTTGATTGTGACCTAGATGCACAAGTTTCTTTTCTCTTTTAAAAACTCACATTTTTTACCAAAGATTATGATTAGATTTGACGTGATGGTGGCCGCAATTACGATGTTAGCATGGTAAGTATATGGATGTGAAAATGACATGCTGGGATGGGGGGTGCAACATTGTATATGACATTACATGATAATGGCATGATAGGAACAAGATGATCTAAAATTCAACACACATTCATATTTGATAAATCAAGGATACGCTGCAAGCTGCTGCCATGGGGGATCCTTTGGCTTTGTAGTTGCTGTGTGATGAGATTTTTGATTCTTGGCTTGAGGAGAACGATCCAATTACCATGCTTTCATGTCTGGAACTGTTTGGATTTATCGGGGGGCCATCTCGGGTTTCTGCGAGCTGCTTCGATGAGTGCATGAACAAACTTGCTTTGGGATATTTTGAGGCGTTTGTGGTCAAGCTCCCCTTCTCAACATTTTGATGCGTTTTTGTGGCCGGACTTGCTGTGCCAAGATCTCCATTGCAACGTTTTGATGCGTGTGTGGTCGGACCTGAGGTGACAGGCTGCCTACGTATCCCTTTCGGGAATCAGAACTTACGTAGTTCGAGTTTGTGAAAAACTCGAAAAACATAATTTGATTGGAACAGATGTGGTGTGATGTTGAAGAAGACCTTTCTTGAGGGGTTTGGACGTGACCTGGCCTCGGAGATTGGATTTGAGTACCTGCATAAGACCTTTCACAAGCATACATATATATCGTGACATTCATGTGCAGAGAGTGTGTCATACACGCAACCAAATCATCATGATTAAAGGATCGAGAGATAAAGAACATATCACATTGAGAACTGCTCGCTTTCCATCATTTCGATGTGTTTGTGGTCGGACTCGCCGAAGCAAGCTGCCTACGTATCCCTTTCGGGAATCAGACCTTACGTAGTTCGAGTTTGTGAAAAACTCGAAAAACACATTTTGATTGACAGACGATTTGTTGGAGATGACCCTTCTTGCGATGGGGTGCCTGCATGAGATTAGATTTGGACACCTGCAAAATATTCTCACAAGTATGCAATATCATAACACGCATTTTTCACTTCAAAAACTTCTCATTGTCATTGATGATTGAAGGACTTCAAACGAGGATTTCCTTTGCAAATGATTTTGAAATTTAAATTTTGCCATCTTTCTTTCAAAATTGAAAACACTCTTTTTTTTTATTTGACACGTGTGCATTGCTTGCATTTCAGCCTTTGCTTTTTATAAAATGAACAAAATGTTTATGTGCAAAGAGGGAAAATCGGGAAAGGAATGAACTGTGCATTTTTCTTTTGAAAACTTTGCGAGGAATGGGAATCGAGGTGGAGACATATGGTGGAGCGAGATTGGAGGCCTAGCGCAAGTACTCGAAAGGTCAATTCTCTACACCCATTTGATCAAGTTTACTCGACGGTGTCTCTCCTGGTGGATTGCTTTTAATTGCCCCAGATGTTGGCTGTAGAAGCCCCATTTGTTCTTTCTGATATCAACCCTCAACATTTGACACGCCCCAAGTCCCGGGATTCCCTAATAGAACCTCGAACCTGGTGCGCGTAACTAACAAGAAACAAGAAACTAACGGGAAACAGGAACAATACCTGTTAAAAACAAAACTGACATGATATATATACTCAAGAGTAGGGAGCTAAGATAGCTCACACGAGTTCTAGACCAAGAAAAATAAAACCAAACAAGGTTATATACAGCGGAAGACATGCCTAGCAAATAAGCTGGCATCAAGAACTGTCTAGGGACAACAAATACTACCCCAATACAAGCCCAGAGTTTAATTAACTCATACAAGATCGTCCTTACCAAAATATAAAAGGACACTAACTTCGAACAAGAATATCCTGCTGAGTAAGTTCCCAGCTAAGTCGAGCCTCACTGCGTACTATCCCCTGCTTTCCTGGGGGGAAACAATTAAACAAATAAAGGGTGAGATAAATCTCAGTAAGCTATTAACATGCAACTATATGTCATGTTATCATGCAATACAAGTAGATACTCAAGTAATCATATATCAAGTATCATCAAGTAACAAGTATAGGAGAGGCTAAGCCAACTCAACAAGTAATCAAGCTCAAGAAATGATCAGGTAACAAGTAGTCAAGTAGTGCGAGAGGCTAGACCAGCTCACAAGATGCACATAGGCCTATCACGCATTGTACCTGAATCCTTCCTTATTCCTCCCAAGAATACCATTTGTTGTCGATGCTTTTCTAGCTGAGGACAACCAAGAACAAGAACTGCTGTGCAGTATATAAGAAGACCTGGTAACCAGTATCCTCCACAAGAACAAGATCCACGTGGTGTACAAGACAAGAGTTAGCATTCACTTAGGTCAGGCTTATTGCTCCAACCAAGGAAGCTATGCCCTTACTATGGCCGGTAGTAAGGGGTCAAGCGGAAATACATAGGACCCGATTGTAACTTAAACCCCAGCTCTCGCGACAAGCCGTGAACCTATATATTTTCGAACAAGCAAGGAGAACCAGCTGGACTCACACAATAATGCACAAGTAGATGTTTACTTGAACTACGAGAACAGAACTCAGTCCCTTATTAGTGGACTATCTTTATGCACCATGTAATCATGTATCATGTGCTCACGAAAATATGCACCATGTAATTATGTATCATGTGCTCACCGAGAATATAAGTATCCATACGCAATTATTGCGAATACAAACCAAGATAACACTGGCACATAAGGTGTCCATGTAACACGATCAATCCAAGTAAGAGTCCATTTATAACAGACTTCAGTCAAGTAGTAGGGTATATCACTCTGTCACATGCCAAGTTGCACGTACATATTCATATCACGTTTAACACATTAAAGTGTCTATCACGATACCCTTACTATCAAATAGAGCCCAATACCTTAGACTCTAAACACGTAGTAGAATAGGTCACATTGTACCTAGACACAGTCATACTTCACATATATGTATCGTGAGTAATCGAATACATTTTCTAACACATATTGTGTTCTGTAATCATTCTTATTAATTTAAATCGTAGTATTCACGATTATATGAATTATCTTCATGTTACACTAGTCCCTATTTTCTTTAGGAACCATTTCAAGACAAGATATCTTCTTTATTCTTTATATACTTCATTGAGTATATACACGATTAAAATTAAATCATTTACACTTTAGTGCTTATTTATAGCACTTCCAATATACACGTATCAAGTTCAAGTATGTAGAAGAGTTAATCATTCTCTATCTAGTTCCATACCAATTCTTTGGTTATTCATACCATGTACCAATCAATCAAGAAGCCACATTCTATCAAGTAAATATATGCAAAATTTGCATATACACATCAAGACTCTTTCAAGTTTATTACCATACACCTATATTGTGTCAAGGCACGTACAAGATTTTATAATCTTATATTCAAGTCTTAATCCAATTATTTGGATGTTCCAGTCATGTACGAGATTTTATTGTCTTATACTTCAAGTTACTGTCTCATCTTAAGACATTCAAGACATTCAGGACATTCAGGACATTCAAGACATTCAAGACATTCAAGACATTCAGGACATATACAAGATTTTATCATCTTATATCCAAGTTCTCAATCCATTTCTTTGGATGATTAAACATGTACAAGAGTTAATTATCTTATACTTCAAGTTCAAGCTAGGAAGATGAATTATACATCTTTCACGTATTAATTTCTAATCCTTTTCTTAGGACATTCAAGCTCAAGACATTAGTTGGTGCCCCTAAAGTACACAAACATTAACTTCAAGACACATAAAAGAGTTACTACTCTTATACTCAAGTTATCATTTAATTATGATTCAAGTTCACATTTCATTCGTTCACAAATGGACTATTTTCCAGTACTAGAGTGTTCTACAACACTCATCTAGGCCATCTAGGGTAGTACCCTAAACCTAAACCAAGAATACTTCGAGTTCAAATTAAGTAAATGAGTTATACAACTCATACTTATAAGTTCTTAATCCCCTACATAGGATATTCAATCTCAAGTCATTGTTTTAATGCCCCTAAGGTGCACAATCATTGGCTTCAAGACAAGTATAACACATAAGTGCTTGTTCATAGCACTTCCAAGACATATAAAAGAGTTGTTACTCTTATACTTAAGTTCTCATTTGAGTTTTATAAGTGTCCATGTACAAGACTAAGTTCTCATTTTAATTCAATGAGTATACACATTTAAAACCAAGTTCTGATGCCCCTAAGGTGTCACAACACTTGCTAGGACATCTTATACTAAGGTTATATACCTTAACTAGAGTTACTTCCAACTTATACAAACTTTAAACAACATTTTGTTTTCAGGTAACTGTGCGGTCGCCTAAAATGGCATGTGCGGTCGCACACAAGCAGGTCCATTCCTTTGAAAAACCTTTCAGAAAGTTGGGCGGTCGCCCAAGTATTTTTGTGCGGTCGCACAAGGTACCAAAATGCGAAATTTTCATTTCTTTCCAGGTTAAGAAATTTCCCGTCCCAAGCGTAGGAGTAACTTTTATTAACTCTTAGGCAATACCCAAAACATTATTTCAGGCTCAATTCATTCTTTTACCGTCCCTAAATAATAGGACAATTTCCTTTTATTCCATTTCAATATTTCACCGTCCCCAAAAGTATAAGTACAATTTTATTTTATACTAATATACCCATCTAGGGATACTTCCATTCATTTCCCCGTACCACAAATAATGGTACGATTTTTCTAATAATATTTAACTCAAGTTACTATTTTACCGTCTCACGAATAGGAGTATAATTTTTCCTATTAATCCACTTAACAAACCCAGGAGAGTAATCAAGTTCAAAACACTATTTTTCAGTTTATTCATACGCAGTGTATTTTATAGTCCTTTCGTCCCAAAATTACAAGTATCACAAAATTTGCCCAAAACACAATTTTAACAAGAACAAGTAGCGGGAATAACATATATACATGTTATTACAAGTAAGGGGAAGCTAATAGCTTACCTATTCAAAAATCAAGTTGACCCAAATAAATTTATGATCGGCCTGGAACGCTCTATTCAACGCCACGAATATTTATTCGGGACCGGAATCACGAACAGAGGAATAATTAATCGCGAGGAGTCGAGAATAGGGTAAAATTGAACTCCCTATTATGAAACAGAGAGAAAGAGCGTACGAGAAAGTTTGAGAATGCTTTCTCTGAGGAGAAAGCAACTTGATATACTTGCAAGTTTCCAACAATGACACCTAGGCCCCTCAAGTTCTAACTTTGACAAAAAGACCCCTAAACTTTCAACTTTAACATTTAACCACCTTAATTTTCTAAAGTAGTTAAATAATTAACTCAAATAAAATAGCATATAAATATGCTAGCCAAGAATTTAACAAGCAAGTCAAAAATTTAACAAATAAGTCAAATATTTAACGAGATTAAGGATGGGCGTTACAACATTCTTGCTGGTGAAGCCCCAGTGCCTTTTCAGAATCAGCCCCCCAGATCTTCAATCATGAAAGCCCCCACTTTGTCAAGGATCAGCCCCACATTTGACGACTCATTTTCTGAGGACCTCGCTGTTTGTAAAAGCGGTCATAAGTTCTGAAGCCCCTACTGCTATCCCAAGGTGATTCTTGTAATGTTCATCGGTTCGAGGCAGCTCCATGCCTTGATACTCATACTGCTTTGGGACCTAACTGTCGTTGAGAGTTGTTACAGATTTGATGTTTCGCTGCTGGGAGTAACTCACACATTGTGATAGTCAATTTCCATTCGACGCTTTGATGGGGAAATCAACTGCCTTCGAGAATTAACCAATTATACACAGCCCCCAGTATTGCCGGTGATGAGCTTTGTGTGACCTGTGGCCCAAACTGCTAATCTGAAAAACTTCCCTCCGATGATTCTCTTGAAAGGGACCTAACCATCTGTGACGGTTGTCTCACAAATTCTGATGATTTTTTATGTAAAACTTCCAAGGACCAACTATCTGTGAGAGTTGTCCTACCCTTGAGACGTTTTGCATTAACGGGAACCCATCTATCATTTCTGAATCCTGACGCGCAGCCCCAGTTCACATTCATTCATTTGAGCATACTTCCCGATTTTGGATTTTGAGAGTCAGAGGATCACATTCCCTCGCCTCCCTTGCTGTGACAAATTACAGGAATTGACTGGGGAAGGCACAAGGCCAGTGTTTTGGGAAAGCAAAGAAAGATCCCGTGGGATCTTTGACATTGTGTTGCACAGAAAAAATTGACGGAAGGACGAGAGTAGGGGGAAGCCCCTAGACTCGAGGAATTTGCTCACATTCGAAATCAATGACTCAAGATTAGAATTCGCATTAATAGTCAAGTGCTTCAAAATCAAAAGTTAATTTCTATTTTTGAAAAGATTTATTTGGACTCAGATTAGACCGTGACAAATCGAGATGAGAACACCACCAAACAATTGTAATTAGCACCGCCTGTTGACCTCGTGGGTGGGAGGTCCTTGTCGTCGTTGTCGCACTTTTGAGATTGATTAGAGGTTGTATGACCTTTGCCGCTGGGCTCCCTCAGTGTAAGGGTTTGGCAGAGCATGTTGGTCTCCAACAAAAGACACCAGTTGTCGTCGTTGATGGTGCTTGCCCAAAGTTGAAAGATCGAGATCTTCTTTAGTGCATATTGGCCTCGCATACGCGGTGCTCCTTGAAATTGATGACGTGACATGAGATTGTCGGACCCTCGGTCCATGCCTTGCCTTTGTGCAACAAGTGATAAAATCTTCATAATGAAATGCCAATTGCCGTCGTTGACGGCACACACATGAATTTGTAGTGTCGCGATATCCTTTCTAAAACAATTGAATTAAACAATAAAGCAAATGGAATGTGAACCAAAATAAATGAATAATGCTTCTTCTTCTTCTTTTTTTTTTTTTTTTTTTTTGCACTCAAGAAGAAACATCATAGTGTGCGGAATACAACAATTTTTACAAAAACATAAACATACAATATGCGAGAATTTACAATGCATCATACATTAAAGGAAAATCGCCGACACTTGCTCTTGCATCAGTGTGATAATCTTCAGTCTTTACCATTTGATTGGCCTCTTTGATTATGTCCTTGATTGCACCCTAAAATCTCGTTCGTCGGATGACTTTGTCGATCGCCTTCGTGAACTTCGTTTGTGAATTCCATTGAGCACCGTCAACCTTAGTTCTCCCCTCAATTAATCGCAGTCTAAAATTAGTCCATTTATTATCGTTTGCTTTTAATTAAGTGAGATTAATCATTTGTGGGACCAAATTTACAAAATACGTGATTATGAAGGCACTTGATTATAAAGCAAGTTCATTAACTGAAAACGTGTATTTACAAGACAAGCAAGCAAATAAATATATTACAGAAAAGATGACACGCAAGCATGGAGTTGGAAAGCAAAAGAAGTGTGAGCGCATTTTAGGACGGGACCGAAAGCAAAAGGGATTAGAGTTTGGGCGGTGCGCCCTATTCACAGCAAAAGAAGACATAATATCCCCTGGGTCAGTAAGCATTCCATCATTAGCAAAACATCTTCTCGAGTTGATAAACTGCGGTCATCATCAAACAAAAGACAACTCCTTCCTTGGGGCTCAGTGAGCCCCTAGGATGACACCTTCGAACTTGAAGCCTTTGGGGGAGGCTTTGGGATAGCTTCTTTATCAATAAGGTCCTGGAGGGCGTGCTTGAGAGACCAACACGAGTCTGTATCGTGACCCAAACTTGATGATACATGCAGAAGCTTTGAGGGGTCCCAAGATTTAGGCAACGGGTTGGGTAACTTATACCCTTCCATGGGCTTCAATAAGCCTCGATCCATTAAGTCGTGGAGTATCACACTCAGGGAGCATACAATTCATCAAAGTGCCTATCATGACGACTGAACCTTCTCTGTGAGCGACTTGGTTTTTGATCCCCAACATTACGCAAACTTGAATTGTCATTTGTCATCTGCTGCGCATTATCACTACATGTCATGAACCCGTATCTCGAGGGGAAGAAGAGTTGAGATCGAACCGATATTTTGGAATTGGGGTGCTTGGAGCTCGTTGAGCTCCAATTTACTTTGGTCCCTCAAGAGGCTCGCCATTTGATCTAACATCCCTTTCTGAAATTCTTGCAAAAGGCTGGTCATGCGATTGGTGTGTTCGTTCAAGCGCCATTCCAACCATTGTTCCACTGCATTCCTCGGCTCAATGTTAAGTGAGCCCCTAGACCCATTTCCTGATTTATGTCCGCTGTTGGCCATGCTTGATGAGAAAACCCGGAGTAGACCTTGATCAAAGTAATGTCTGGAACTGACCTTGAATGTCGCGCTAGAAAAAGAAGCGAGATTCTCCCTCTACAAAAATGGATTGGAAAAGAATGTTTAAAATTTTGAAATGAGTTTTCTTTTATGTACAAGAATAAAAGCACAAAGAGAAGAAAAGTATAAGGAACAAAATCATTTTTGAGAAGGTTGAAGCGCAAGCAACGCACAAAACCTAAGAAGCCGGACAAGCACTGCGCTTTGTTTTGACACGTTCAATGATTAAATCCTGGAATAATGGATACCGTCTCCAAAGTATAGGACCAACGTTTTTCACCTATACTAATGGCCGTCCGAAGCCCCTAGCGAAGGGCCTATACTCTTTCTGGGATCCACCATTCGGGTTACGGTCTATGTGAAGGTCTTGATAATTTCGGGTCAACCCAATCGTTCCAAAATATCAACACTTTAGGATGCATAGGGTTGAAGAGAAATTATTAGACAAAAACCGGCTTAAAGTCGAGGACGTGTCATTTTGAAAATTCGGACATCGAGGCTTTTGATGAATGGCTTGCATGTGGCTTACACCCGCAGCGACGACTAGTAGCCGCGCTTTGGGGCGGGAATGTCAACCGGGAGCCCTATCGGAGGATCGGTGACCCCCCTTCACTCACCTGGCTACACCCCCTAAGGCTTGTACGGTTGCTAAGTCGGAAGTTTGAAAACGTGATTGTGTGTGAGGTCTCTATTTTTTTGAAAAATGATTTTTTGAGAAAAAAGAAAGAAAAGCACGTATTTTTTTGTTTTCGCTTTTTTATTTTCTTTTTATTTACACATATAAAAGAAAACCTGCAAAACAAAGTTAGGACAAGTATATACAAGGCAAAAGCAAATAATGGCGAAAGCACACAAAATTGAGTCTAGCCCACTTTTGAAAAACAGTCCCCAGCAGAGTCGCCACTGTGAGAGCCCGCGCGCCGTACCCGCGTGAGGATCCGTGCGAAACGCGGCTTGAATCCGCTCGGTTTCTCATAATGGTTTCCCTACTTTGGTTTGGAAAAGAAGAGTCGCCACCTCATTTTATTTTGGGAAAAATAGAGATAAAAACCTTTTGTTTGAAAATAAGGGTGTGGTTCGGGGCCTAAGTTACGAGAGGGGTGAAGGTGATTTAGCAGCACTCCGCTCGCCCTTACGGTCTCTAGCATGCTTCCGCCTACGCTTCATTTTATTTTCCTTTTGATAGATGCGTTTTATGTCCTAACTTTTAGAAAAACGTGCGTTATGTACAGAGGAGTCTCCTAGTCTAGATACGTTCATTTTAATTCACAACCGGGAATCGGTTGGGTGGATTTCCCGATTGGTGTTAGAAAATGGTTTTGAGCGTGTTAAAAAAGAAAAAAACGTCCACGGGGGAGGGGAATTATGTACAGTAGGGGATATACATGTATACACAAAAAGTGGGAAACAAATCCCATAAATAAAATGAATGTCCTCGCGACGGAGCGTTTGTGGATCTTGACGTCGTCGTTGTCCGTCCCGAGCCGCGGTACTTGCCCTAAATAACCCAAATCCAAAACTAAAATTGGGGATTGCTCCCTGAATGTTAGATATCATTTTGAAGTTTTTATGGATTTTTTGGATTAAATTTTGACCCCAAATATTGACAAGAAAATGCATCACAAAATCTGCCCAGAAAATATTCACAGGAAACATGGCACATTGATCACCAATTTTAACCATTTTAACTAGTGAATCTGAAGAAACACCCAAAATTAAAGTTGAAGAAAACATATTGATAATGAATATACAAAAATTTGGAGCCAATAAAGTATGTTTAAGTCGCTCAAAATATCTCTGACATTTTAATGTCAGAAGCTGGAAGTACAGTGTCTGAAATTTGGTGGTCTACTAAACAAGAGAGGAAGAATGGAACTTTTACAGGTACAAAAAATATATAAAAAATATAACACTTTCCTTAGTTCGTTGGGAACAAAATTTGTGTTCTGACTTAATCCAAAAGCCAGGTTTTGACAGATTTTTAAATACAAGAGGCAGCATGGTACAGAGAAAGATACACTGGACAGCACATCTAGACTTAAAGATAAGCATGAAAACCTATTCTAAACATGTAATATGAACATGAAACTTCACAAGAATGTACTTTAACACATTATGAACAACTTTTGTTGTTTTGATCTAGATCTATAAACAAATTTATGATAGAGAAAACAGCACATCAAAGTCCTTGGTTGAACTAAACATGCTGGCAGATTATATATGGCATGAAGATGGAGGTCAAAACATGACATAAACTTGGAAAAAACCCATGGAACTTAGGGAAATTTTTTATTGATTATTATTAACATTATCATGTGTCTATTTATGAACAAACATAAATAAAAATGAGAATAAACAACAAAGAAGGAGATGAGGGCAGAACATACACATGCTGAGCAAATGGACTATATCTTGCTGGGATTTGAGATCTAAAGCATGAGATTAACACCAAAATGAACTCAAGACATATATACACATGCTAGGCCTGAATTTTGAACATTTAGAATATATAGACATGTTTATTTACAAAGTAAAAACATAGATTACATAGGTAATAAGGGGAATCTAGTCACTAGTTGACTAGATTCCCAAACAACTCATTTAAACTTACATTTTATCAAATCTATGATATATAAAAAGGAAACTTACCTAGATTAAGAGGGGGTGGTGTGCTTCCTTTGTCTCCAAGGGAAGACTTTTTTTTTTGTTTGATTGAAGTTGTTGCTTTGGTTGTTGTTGTTGTTGTTGTTGTTGTTGCTTGTTGTTTGCTTGAGTTTGAGTAGTTGTTTTGAAGTGTTTGGAGTGGTGGAGGAGTTGTGGTGTTGTGGTGGTAGTGGTGGTTGAGTGGTGGTTTGATGATGGAGGTTGTTTGGTTGAGAGAAAGTGTATGGAGGGAGTGTATGGAATGTGTGAGTGTAATGAATGTGTTGAATGAGTCCCTTTGTTTTTTTGATCAACATGGGAGTATATGGAGGTGGGAGGTAAGTTTTCTTGGACCATAATGTCCCTAGGAGTAAGGGCAGTATGGGGGGTGAGTTGATGGCCCGAAATCATGCAAGAAGGGTGGAAAAATTGGCCAAAAATGATGGTGTTGTCTTGACTTTGTGTAATTTCCACTTTTTGAATGTCACTTGTCCATTTTTGGTTGATTTTTGGCCCATGTGACCCCCCCCCCTAATGCAGCCATATGTCCAGGAAATGTGGGTGCTTTGACTTGGATGCATTGATATTTTCTCGGGCTCCGTGTTCCCGCTCCGCAACAGCTTGCAACTGCTCCGTCGTGCGCGTTCCGGTGTCTCGGTTGTCCGCGGGTCCAACACAAAAGTTGCTCCTCGTATTATTCTGGTCATAATGGCATATCTATAATATGTTAATAAGTAAGGAAAGGAAGAAATATAATTTAAATGCAATGGATGACCGGTAAAAGGCGTTCTAGGGGTGCGGGGCCCGCCGTAGGGTCCCGACGCTCAATTTTCGAAGAATACGCCTGTTTACTCGGTTTTGAGCCCTGATCATGAATCTGGTCTTGGTTTTTCCATACGATGCACCGATAAGGCATACGGTAATCCCGAACTGCCAAATCTGGGGTTTTAGGTCAATTATCGCGCTTAGACCGAATCAAATGGTTGGTTTTAGGGGTGCGAGATCGGGGTGTCTACAGGATGTCAAGCACTTGGAATGGAACGGACATGACCATGCTCCCAAACTCAATGTCTATTTCAATCATGCCCATGACTGTTGTACGGGCGGTGCTGTCATAACCTCGGATTACTTGAGTAGAAGGCTTCAAATCGGAATCCTTAAGCCCCAGTATGCCCATGATTCTGCCAGGCATGAGATTGAGTGCAGAACCACCGTCCACTAAGACTCTTGAGATGGGCCTCCCCCTTGCTCGTACTTTGAGGTAAATAGCCTCGTTGTGGTTGGAACCAAATGGTGGAAGGTCCATATCGGCAAACGTGATGACGTTGTCGAAATGGATGTGACCGATCATTGCCGTGAGGTCCTCGGGAGTAGTGTCGGGAGAAACTGATGTATCATCGAGATTGCGGATGACAAGATCTCGGTGTTTCTTTGAGGATGCAATGAGGTCCCAAATAGAGATCTTTGGGAGTGTCGCGAGCTTGCGGCCTTTGAGAAGAGGAACTTGGTGCGGAAGTGGAAGGGTTGCTTGCTATGACTCGACCGGATCGAGTTAGCATGTTGACGTTCCCATCTTGCTTCTTTTTCCTATTCTCTAGTACTTCCCTCATTACCTCATCGTAAGTTACAACATAACAAGAATTGTCAAGTTTATTCATAACATTGGGGCCCCCATTCACAATTGGGATTGAATGGGTGGTCCCCTCGAGTTCTCCTATCTCTATTACATTGACGTGTTCGCCATTAGTCACTACAAATTCTTTCTTGTCTATGATATCTTGAATGACATTGCAGAGAACGAAGCAATCCTCGGTGGTGTAGCCACTATATTGGTGGTAGCCACAATATTTGTGGTGAGCATGATTGGGGTGGACCGTCTTGGGTTGGTACCCTTGCACGGGTGTGACTTGACCCTTTGCTTTGAGGACTTCGAACACTTCGGTTTGAGTCATGCCTTGGAGAGGCGTGTAGACACGGTCATTTCGGGACTTCTTCCCTTGGGGTGGAGGAACCTTTTTGTAATTCCCCTTATCGATAGTGACGGCGTTGACCGAGGCCTCTTTTGTGGAGTTAGAAGTGGCCTTGTATCGGTAAGTAGGAGTGGCCTTCTTAATCTCCTTGAGCAAGTCATCCATGCGTACCCCCGCCTCATACATTTGGGAGAAGTCGGAGTAGCAATCCCCACTTAGGTGGGTGCGGAGATCAATCTTGAGACACTTGAGAAAGATGTCCATTTGCTCTTTTGTGTTCGGCCTCTCAACAATTTCAGAGAGTTTGTCATTCCATCTCCTTGTGAAGTCAATGAAGGACTCGTTGTCTCTTTGAGTGGTATTCTCGAGCTCTTTCCTTGTGGCCGGTGAGTGGTGTTGCCTTGGTATTGGTTCTTGAAGGCAAGCATGGCGGAGTCCCAATCAAGACGGACAGTGAGCGGGAGAGTAGCATACCAATCTTTTGCCGCCCCCTCTCGAGAGTGAGAGGAAAGCATTGAGCCATCACATTGGGGGAGACCTTCTTCGGAACCGTTGCCCAAATATAAGTCTCAATGTGAGCAATAGGACAAGAGTTGCCCTTGAATTTGCTTATGTCGGGCATCTTGAACTTATCAGGAAGAGCGGCCATAGTACTCATGAGGATGGATGATTGATAAAGGCTTGTGTCGGAGCCTTTCCCCATGTTGAGCCCATTGAATTTTTGGTCGATGTAGGCCATGATAGAATCCACCATTTTGGGCTCATTGTTCTCGGAACTCGGCTCCCCCATTTTCTTGGTGCGGGTATTGACATAAGGACTTTTGAACAAACCCTCGGTCCATTCGGATTCGTCATCATTATTCTTGTTCTTCCCGTTGGCAAGATTAGTGAGCTTTTCTTTCATTAGCTCCATCTCGGCCTCGTGGGCCTCCCTTTGGCTGTCGAGGTGGGATTGCCAAATGTCGTCTTTGCTTTGTGCCTCCTTATTAAGGGTGGAGACTTGCTCTTGGAGGAGTTGGACCATGGTTGAAAGCTGTTCGAGAGACATGGTGTTGCTGCTGCTGCCGGTCATGGTTGATGTAGGAGCTGTTGGAGTGATCTCTTCACGGACTAACCGATTTGCCGAATCCCGGTAGACTCTGTAAGTACCAATTGAACCTATATTGCAAAAGAGGCCCTTGTCAGTCTTGAGTAACACTTGCGGTCCACGAAGAGGCTTAGAACACACAGTTGGGCACACGACTCGAACCACATAAGAAAAGACTCTTTTTTTTTTTATATAAGTCGGAGGGAATGGATCCCTTTTGGGGTTTCTAAGAAAATAATGGAATCGTCACACTAGTATATAGACCATCTCGCGCGGTCCCATATACTCATCGGATTCCATCGCGCTTGTGAATCCTACATGTATCGGGATTAAACTAAATTAATGTAGTAAAGCATACATGCGGGGACAGATTTTTATTTTCGTCCAAAATAACCACTTTTGGGGACTGATTTTTATTGCGTCCATTTCAACAAGTTGGCATGTATGATTTGAAGACATTAGTTTAGGGAAATCTCGGTACATGGAAACCGACTTGAGTCACGGAGTGTTAGACCTTAACTAGAATTGTGTGGCTTGTGCTCGGCTTGATTATGAGGCTCAAAGGTCACCCCCAGCATGTAGTCTTGAACTACGCCACGGGCTGAGGTTGACCGCTTCGAAAGAGTCAAGGTCGGGTGGAGCTTGAAACTTTCTAGGACGGGCCTCGACGGGTTTGGGGTTGGACTTGTGCGACTCGATAGTGAGCAGTTCATAGGAATATGTGCATGTAGTGTGAGGTCTAACAAGTGACAAAAAATTTTTATTTTTTTATTTTTTTGAAAAAGAAAGAAAAACAAACAAAACACATAAGCACATAAATTACAACTCCCGAATCACCCGTGTGACCGTAAATAAAACATAAAATTAAAACAGTCTGAGGGTTCAATTCTGTTCTGATGCAGGCAACTGTGCCCACACACACCCCACTGTTCTGCTCAGTCACTGAAACCTGTTTCTGTTCTGGGAACCAACCCAGAAGCGTGCGCCTCTGAGTGCTGATACGGGATGCGCGCGCGCATGGCGCAATGCTATTAGGAGGCTCGCGCTTCTGGTCACACCTGTCAGATTGTCAGATTTTGGACTCAGGGGATTTCCCTGGTCCTATGTTCATATTGTAACCCCTGCAGAAATGATTAGTGCAGAATAGCAGAAGAAGAGATGAAGAACATGAAGAAGTGGGCGATTCTGGTCCTTTGATGCGGGATGCGCGCGCCTTAGGCTGAGAAGGCCAGAAGCGCGCGCCTCCCCCATCAGGAATCAGAATACCCAGAAAAGATGTAGATTTCGATCAGAATGAAAGTTTAACCCTCAAAACATCCCCAGCGGAGTCGCCACTGTAGATACCTCGGGGAGCCACGTCCTTGGCTAGAGGGCGCGTGAGCTATCCTAGGATGTCTAACTTGTTTTAGATTGTTTAGAGTCGCCACTATGTTTTGAGGAACATAAGAAAAACCCTATCGATAATAGCCTAAGTTTGATTACGAAAACAGAGATTCTTTGTTTTGAGGTTCGGGGGTTAGATTACGAGATGGGAAGTACCGAAACACCCATCTCGCCTAACTAAAGTTGGTCTTGTTTGATCAAAATCTACATATGAATGATAAACGTTCTTCTTGTTCTTCTTTAAATCGTAAAAGGGGTTTTAAAAGTGTTTGGAATGTAGGAGATAACTCCTTAACCAACCTCAATGAGATGAGGTGATCATTAGAGTCATATCCCAAAATGATTTGGTGATTGCACTTTGATAAAACAAAAAAGAAAGAGAAAAGATATGAAGTCGAGAAGAGGAAGGAAATGGTTTTTACCTAGTCTTTGAGAGGCTTCAAACACTTCTTGATGAATGCCTTTGGAAATGCCTTGAAGGTAAGAAATTTGGTTTCTTCTTGTTGAAAATGTAAGATTTTTGACTAAAAGATCCAAGGTCCAAGGTCTAAGGTTTTTCGGTCCTTGAAAATGGAGGTAAAGAGAGGTTTTTATAGGTGAAAGAGAGGTGTTTTTGGTGCCAAAACTCAGACACCAAGAAATCCTTCCCGGGCAAAATCCTGTAAATTGAGCAAGGGAGAGAATCCTGACCAGAAATCTGTAACTGACGCCCAGAGGCGCGCGCTTCCTGCTTTGGGGGGGGGAGGCGCGCGCGCGCCTGGCTCCTCCTGTCGGAGGCGCGCGACTCAGAGAAGGCAATTTTGACAGAATGGACTAGAAAGTCAGCCCTGTTATTCAGTTTAGTCCTGGACTTAACGAAGTCAGTCAGGAACTTAACGGAAGTGACAGAAACTAACGAGAAACATTTAAAATGGGGAGAAACACAAGATCAAATGTGAAATCGGAGTGAGCGGTCCAAGGCGGGGTGTCTACAGCTTGGTGGTTCTCTACAGCGTTAATTGAACTTTCACGCACACCATGAGAATCCTTAATGTTTGAGCCTTTCGTTGTGGATGCTTGAATATCCCCAGTACGGATATCTTCATCGATACGCGAACCCACATCTAGAATAGAGGCAAAGTCCGGGAATGGGAGGTATTTCATTCTTTCAGCATAAACCGGCTGGAGGTTCTTGAGGAAAATGCGAGTCTGCTCGGCGATGTCGGGCCTTTCCAAAGACTGAACGATCTTCTTTTGTGAACCGCTTGGTGTCCATATTTCTGTGGGTTTCACTGGAGTTTCATGTATCTTTAGCGGAGCAGTAGGGTTCAAATTGTTTGATGTCGCCATTCGGCTAGCTTCCCCACAAATATCATTACGAGTCACAAATCCCATATCTCGGGTAGAGTGAAAGTTCGGGTTGGGGTTGACATTCTGGGACTGGAGTGCTTGGAGATCTTTGAGCTCCAATTTCTTCAAAAGGGTAGCCACCAGGTCCAACATTTCTTCCCGATGCCCCTGGAACAGCTAACCATGCGATTGGTGTGATCATTCAAGCGCCTTTCCAACCACTGTTCCATTGCATACCCTAGCTCGAAGTCCGGCAAACCCTTAGTCGAGTTTGATGATGTCTGTCCTTTGTTGGCCATGATGATGATGAAGACCGGAGTAGAGCTTTGATCAACGTGGTGCTTGAAACGGACCTCGAATGTCGCACTAGAGAACAAGAAGAATTTCTCCCTCTACAAGATGGATGAAAAAAGGAAACCTATTTTAGATTCCCGGGAAATGAAGCTTTATGTACAAAACAAGCTAAAAAAAATTTGTTTTTTGGATTTCTTTTTTTTTTGAAAATTTGAAGCTCAAGCAACGCACAAACCTATGAAAGCCAGAGAAGCACCTTGCTTTGTTTTGACACGTATTAGCATGAGATCTTGTAATAGTGGATACCGTCTCCAAAGTATAGGACCAACGTTTTGCACCTGTACTATTGGCCGTCCGAGCCCCTAGTGAAGGGCCTATACTCTTTCGGGGATCCACCATTCGGTTACGGTCTATGTGAGGGTCTTTACAATTTCAAGTCAATCCAAGAATTCCACGTGATATCCACAATTGAGGTCGTTTATAACCCTTTTGGGAACTCATATGATTGAGGTGAAATTGCTAGACAAAAACCGGCATAAAGTTTGGGACGTGTCATTTTTTGAAAATATGGACATCGTGGCTTGGTAACGGGGAAGATTGGCTTACACCCATCGCAACGACTAATAGGCGTTCTTTGGGGTGAGAATGTACACCGCGGGCCCTAGAGGGAAGTCCAATGAGCTCCCTTATACCCTCGGGTTACCTTCTCGGGTTTGTACGGTTCTACAAGACGTTATTTTCAAAAACGTGCATGTGTGTAAGGTATCTATGAGTTCAAAAATGATTTTGAAAGAAAGTAAAGAAAACAAGAAAATCATTTTCTTTTCCTTTTTTTTATTTTATCCATTTTTTCCTTTTTTGCTTTTTAAGGGAATCACCCACCACGCATGCATATATATACAAATAAGAGGGTGAAGGAAAAAAAAATGTCCCTACAAAACCAAGGTTAGGGCATAAATATATACAACCCCAGTAAGGCAAGTAAAGCATGGCACACACAAAGATTAGAGTCTAGCCCACTTTTAAAATTTTCCCCAGCGGAGTCGCCACTGTGAGAGCCCGCGCTCGAAAGCCGCACACGGCGAACATATGCGAGATGATGTGTGATCGCTCAATGAAAGCGGTTCGGGTGAGTGCCTCGTGCTAATGCGCTTTTGGAAATGCGCTCGGTTCCCACACAATGGTTTCCTCTCGAAGCTTTTAATTTAATTTCAAGAGTCGCCACCTCACTTTATTTTAGGAAAAATGAAGACAAAACCTTTTGTTTAGAGAAAGTGGGTTCGGGGGCAAAGTTACGAGAAGAGAAGGGGTTAGGCACTCTCCTCGCCCGTGAAGGTCTCTAGTATGCATACCACGTAGATTCAATTTTATGCCTTTTATGCCTTGCTTTTATGCCCTAACAAAATGGTGATTTAATATATGGGGAGGTCTTCCTATTCTAGGACTTGTTTGCTTTAATTCACGATTGAGAGTCGGTTTGGGTGGACTCACACTTGGTTTTGAAAATGGTTTTAACATTTATATACAGTAAATCAAACACATAAAGGGGTGGGGATTAATATTTACATTTGGTGTACAAAAGGGAAACAATTCCCATAACAAATAAATGTCCAAAAGTCCGTCCCCAAGCATTTTTAGGAACTGCTGTCCATTCTTCCTTGTGTACCTGTTCTTTTACTCACTCAATCTGGAAAGTAAAGGTCAATAAAACTTCCTAACACATTAAAAATCTACCATGATTTTTCCTATGATTTTAGGAGTAATTTATGGTTTCCAAGTAAGGCATGCAAGATGATACTTTCCACAGCCCAGTCTGACAGATTTTCATATACTCATAAAGTATCCACTTTTTTCATCATGAAAACAAAGGAATCATGGAAAACACTAAACATTAAAGTTGTTCCTAACATCTCAGAGTTTATGTCAAAACAGGAAACATGCTATTCTGAGAACAGAGAGTTGAACCAAAAAATGGAAAGAACCTCTTCCACTCAGGGTAAAAATATGATATTTACATGCTCATCTTCCTTGTTCTGTCTAGAACAAAATCTATTTTGTGGTCTAAGACCAAAAGCCACGTTTTCTATGCATAAACAAAGCAACAAGGCATAAAGGTACACCTTGGACAGTCTACTGGAAATCCACACATGGCATGAAAACACTTATCAAAACTCACTCAAATGAAAAGCTATGAACATGAAACTTTGGATATACATAAAAATACATATGAAAAACACAAAACAACAGCCATTTGAGCATTTAATCATGATATATCGTCATTTAGAAAGAAGAACAACAAGAGTGTGAACCTTACATTTTTGAACACCAAATGGAGGTCTAGCCTAACAAGGTGGCTAGACCTCTCAAGAAATTACATAATCAACTACATCTTACACTTAGAGAGATTACAAGATGAAGATATTACCTAGGTTGTGCTCTCTTTGCTTCCAAGGGAAGGCTTTTTTTTTGTGTTTTTCTTAAGGTTTTTGCTTGTGTTTGTGTGAGTGTTTGGTGGTTTGATTTTGGTTTGCATTTAGTGACGGTGTAGTGGTGGTGCTAGGGTCGTGTGGTGGTGGTCTTAGGACTGAGTTTGGAGGGTGTTTGAGTTGCTAGAGGGAGCAAGAAGAGAGGGAGGGCTGAATATATGGTGAGTGTGTGTGTGTTGTGTGAATTGTGTATCCCTTTTTTTTTTGCAAGAATGGATGAGGGGGGTGGTAATATGGAGGAGGGAGGTGGTTTTTTTTTTGATCATTAACTATTATTGAGTCACTAAGGCTTCAAGTCATCTTCCTTATCCCCGTTCCGGCATTAGCTCCGCAACTGCTCCGTCGCGCGCGCCCTCGATGTCCCGGTTGTCCGCGGGTCCAACATGAAAGTTGCTCGGAATATTTTTCTGGTCAGGCCGGTATATCTGAAATATTTTCATAAGCTAGGAACGACAATAATATTTTTTTTGCCCTTCTTGACCACTTGATGAGATATTTTGAGATATTTTGCAATGTGGATAACCATCTTTCCCGTTCCGGCATTAGCTCCGCAACTGCTCCGTCGTGCGCGCTTCGGTGTCCCTATTGTCCTCGAGTCCAACATGAAAGTTGTTTGACATAATTTTGTGGTCGCGCCCGTCTATCTGGAATATTTTTATGAGCAAGGGATGATAAATATATATTTTTAGATGCATAGAATGGACGATAACGAGCAGTTCTAAGGGTGCGGGCCCCGTTTCGGGCCCCGCACCTCAAAAATTTGAAGTACACGCTTGTTTACTCGTTTTTTTGCTCTGATCATGAAATTGAAGTCCGTTTATCCATTCGATGCACCGATAAGGCATACGGCGCTCCCGCATAGCCAAATCGAGGGCTTAGGTCAATTTTAGGGTTTAGACCAATAAAAGGGGTTTGATAAGGGGTGCGAGATCGGGGTATCTACACATAGTTTCAAACTTTCATATAAAAATGTTCATTATGTTCCACATTTTAATTTTTAAATCCAAAAAATCCCATAAGCTTAATACTCATACTACAAAATCCAGATTATCATCTAATTATGTTAGTAAGGATAATCTCATGAACTGAACTACCCTTATCATAGTAATATTGTTTCGTTTTCCTCTCATATACAATAAAACAAGCAAACTCTAATGAGATAATCTTCGACATTACTATGGAACGATAGGCTTCAATGAAAGATAGATCCAGTTTTTTGTCAGAGATATATATACTCATTGCATCCTATTTTAAAGTTAAAAATAAATATTTGGGCCCAAAAATTAAGGAAATAATGTTTTAATTATAAATTATTGATAGTGGAGTATAGTGTTGTGAGTATAGAAAGTAGGTAAGAGAGAGAAACTGGGATAAAAAATAGTTAGTGAATAGTTGTTGTGAGTATGACATGTGTGATTCATTGAATAAAGAAGTATTGAAAACTTTCTTTTTTGAGATTTTGACTCTTAAATTGGGACACCTACTTAGAAAAATTTTGACTCATAAAATGAGGGGTACTACTATATACAAGGCACACTATTTACAAGGCATGAGTAAATTACTAAACTACCCTTATATATATACTCAAAAAAATACCCAATTCCCAGTTTGAACAAAACACTCTGTCCCTCCATCTCTCTCGCACACGACGCCGACGCCTCCTCCGCGTACAAATCGACGACAACCGCCAACAATGAAGAAATTACCCACCGTCGGCGGCAAGTCCGGCGCCGACACCGGCCCGCCTCCTCTACCGCCGGTACACAGGTAATTCCTAATCTTTAACCCTAACTTTCAATTTGAAAACCCAACTTTACTTTTATGCCTAAAATCGATTATATAACGCATAAGTGTAGTTTAAACCTATCCTAAATGGTTCTAATTGTGATTTCGTAACATAAATTGGGGTTTTTTTGTTTGAATTGGATACGAATTGGTGGGTATAAAATTTGAATTGTCGGGGTGTGTTTCGTATGAACACACATGAGATACTTGTCAACATTTCGTGTATTAGCACACGAAATGTAAAGTGATGAATCAGTTTACATTTCGTGTGCTAATACACGAAATGTTAATGTGCATTTCGTGTATATGTACACGAGCTGCTTCTCCCCATTTCGTGTATTTTCACACGAATTGTAAAATGATAAAACAGTTACATTTCGTGTTATAATACACGAGCTGAGGGAAGCATCTCGTGTACATATACACGAAATCCACTCAACATTTCGTGTATTAGCACACGAAAAAAATATGTGGTGAAAAACTTGTAGATTGATGATTTATTGTTGTAGGTAATGTTTGTAGCACTGTTTGTTTGTCGAATTTTTTAAACCTGCGACTGCCTCTAATAGAAAGAGGAAGGCCGAGGAGGCAGCTGTACTTAGAGAAGCTGCACATACCAAAATGAGGCACGACAAGAATGTCGTAATTGAGCAGGCTGAGGATGATGAGACGGATAGTGAGGATTTAGAGCGTAGAGATTCTAGGATGGGCTCAGAGGGGTCGGAGGAGGAGTCATCTTCTGGTACTCATTCCGGAAGTGCATTTGTGCATGAGGCACATGGATCTAGTGATTATGATGATGATGAGGAGGAGGAGGAGGAGGAGGAGGAGGAGGCGGAGGCGGAGGAGAGTTTAGCTTTGAGGCCTCGCAAGAGGCGGGCTGCGCCGCGGGTGGCTAGAGGGGAGGCACGGGCCAGAAAGGGGAAAGAGGCTAAGGATGAAGAGTGGGAGCTTAAGAGTAACCCGGTGGCGGCCCGGATGTGTTTGAGTTGTTGTACGGGTTTGGTCATCACCGAGCCCGTAAGATCTGGGACAACGCCACTTGTGAGCCGGTGTTGAAGCGCCAAACCAGGCAGCAGATTCTAGATAAGTAAGTATATGATTTGTTTATTAAATAGTTTTATTATTTTTGTTAGTGTACAAATTTTGCTCAATAACAACATAATTCAATAATTTAACATAGCATATGCGTATCATTAACATCGTGTTGCAAATCATCAAAGAACACCTTCATTTTGACATGTCGCATGAATATACACGAGCATATGGCTTTATATCGTGTGCTTTAATACGACATGTGTGACAACATGTTGTATGAACTATACACGACCTGTTCATATGCATTTCGTGTATGTTTGTGACAGAGTATAGTATATTTTGTATAAATTCACACGATTGGACATTTTATACAGTTGGTCTATCTCGTGTATTAGTACACGACATAAAGCCTTCAAGTCGTCCTTTTGCACACGACACGCGAAGGGTAGTTTTGCCATTATTGGTGCCTTGTATGTAGTATGCCTTGTATATAGAATTTACCTAAAATGAGACAAAGGTAGTATTTATATATATTGAGTTAGCTCAACCGCAATCCATGTAGACTCTGTGGCTAAGGCCCATAACTCATACTCCATCCGTCCCAGAATAATAGTCATGCCTTGGTTGTTCACGCTTATTAAGGGGGGGGGGGATGAGTAGACATTGCAAGTGGGGTGATGATATAATTATTCAAAACACTATTTATAGTGCAAGTGGACGAAAAAAAGTAATCCTAAATTAGGAAGTGTTGGTTTCTGCCTACGAAATTAAACATATTTTATTTCCTCAGTGTGCTAATTACTTGATCAGTTAGGCAGAAAAAACTCTTATTGGAATAGACCATCATCTAATTCTGTTAGTAAGGATAATCTCAAGAACTGAACTACCCTTATCATAGTAATATTGTTTCGTTTTCCTCTCATATACAAATAAATCAGCAAACTTTAATGAGATAATCTTCGACATTACTATGGAACGATAGGCTTCAATGAAAGACACATCCTGTTTTTTGCCAGAGATATATATACTCACTGCATCCCATTTTTAAGTTAAAAATAAATATTGGGCCCAACAATTAAGGAAATAATGTTTTAATTATAAATTATTGATAGCGGAGTAGAGTGTTGTGAGTATAGAAAGTAGGTAAGAGAGAGAAACTGGATAAAAAATAGTTAGTGGATAGTTGTTGTGAGTATGACATGTGTGATTCATTGAATAAGAAGTGTTGAAAACTTTCTTTTTTGAGATTTTGACTCTTAAATTGGGACACCTACTTAGAAAAATTTTGACTCTTAAAATGAGACAAAAGTATATATATTGAGTTAGCTCAAACCCAATCCATGTAGACTCTGTGACTAAGGCCCATAACTCATACTCCATCCGTCCCAAAATAATAGCCACACCTTGGTTGTTCACGCTTATTAAGGAAAAAAAATGAGTAGACATTGCAAGTGGGGTGATGATATAATTATTCAAAACACTATTTATTGTGCAAGTGGAAAAAAAAAGTAATCCTAAATTAGGAAGTGTTGGTTTCTGCCTACAAAATTAAACATATTTCATTTCCTCAGTGTACTAATTACCTGATCAGTTAGGCACAAAATACTCTTATTGGAATAGGCGGGATTGAGAAAGTTATAACGTAAAAGTTAATACTGGACGGATTTTTTGTTTTAATTTAGGGCACAATTAGGTAAGTGTAATTTAATCCATATAATTATACAAAGTATTTTCTTTGAATATGGATGGATTTAGAGATGGAGAGAATTTAAAGATGAAGAGAGTAGTAACATATGGAGCTTTTTAGACTCGAATTATTACATTTAACTCAAAGATTAACTTAATTTTGTCAAAAGGTGTGAATTTAAATCCCCAATATAATTTTCTTAATACTTTTTGTAATTTTAAAAATAATTTTATAAGATATATAACTTATTGTTGTGATGTGTTTGAAAAATGAACATTCATATATAAATTGGGACGAAGTTAGTAACTCTCAAGTATTTATAGATAGAGAGAGTCGTAATTTTACGTGAATTTTTAATATACCTCATCCATCTCAAAAATAAATGTCTGTTTTTATATGTATAGCTATTACATTTTTTTTTAAATATATGTTCTCTTTTATAAAAAATAAAATTAACAACTAATTTAAATTGAAAAAATAATTTAGAACTACATATTTACTTTGGTGTGGGTGGGGGGAAGTCTTTTTGAAATTAATTATCCACATTGAAATGGATGGAGTACAACCGAATGAACAAAAAAATATTACTATATAAATTGGCTCATTTTTTATATTCTTTCATTCAATAAAACAATCAAGAACATAATAAACTTTGATGTAAGGGTGATCGTAAAATTTAAATAGTGTAATACTTCTAAAACAATAGTAATTATTTCTAACTAAAATTTAGTAGAAAAATAACAGTCATTATGATTTACAAGGAGTACATAAAACTAAAAAGAATCTCCAATTCTAAATCGATGAACGCATTATTCATCACTTTAAAGCTTGTGTCATAAAAAAAAAGACATTCATTTACTTTGTAGATACAGGGAGAGTAATGCTCAATAACACGAGGAATGTGATAGTGATGGGCAATTGCGATGATTGTAGTTGTTGTTCATGTATTAAAGGAGAAAATGGTGGACTCAACATTTCTGGAATTTTCTAGGAATTAGGTTTTGAGATAGATTTTTCAAGAAGAAGAAAAAATGGGTCTCATTTCGAATTTGCCGTAAAAGGAGAGGCAGAGCAATCTATTAGTACTTACTCCCTCCGATTTTAATTTATTTATAGTTTGATAATGCACGGGTTTTAAGGAAAATATTTAATATTAATAGTTTTTTTTTTGAAACCAATATTAATATTTTAGTGGGTGTTGTGAGTATGAAAAGTGTGATGTAATATGTGAGTGGGGTTGAAATTGTGAGTGGGATAAATGTTGTGAGTATGACAGTTGAGTCCATTGAATAAAGAGTAATATAAACTTACAAGTTTAGGATTGTGCATAATCAAATGAGACACCCAAAAATAGCGCAAAGTGAACAAACTAAAAAAAGAGAGATAGTGTGTGTTTTTTTTTTTTTTACCAATAACTATTACTCCCTCCATCCCAGAGTAAGAGTCCTACTTTCTATTTTGGTACGTCCCAGAGTAAGAGTCTTATTCCTAAAATGGCAAAGAATCTTTACTATTCACCCCACTCATTCTCTCTCCTATTTTACTTTTATACTCACAACACCAATCAATTCACTATTCCCTCTCACTCATTCTCTCTCCTACTTTACTTTTACACTCACAATATTTACATAACTTCTAATATTTATTAATAAGCGTGCAAATGAGGGGTCAGACTCTTACTCCGGGACGGAGGGAGTATTTGATTCCAATAGTTGTGCTTAAGTTTCATCAGTCATATCATGTTATCGCAAGAACACAAATACGAAGAAAATCGAGTAAACTGCATTTCTGACATCCGTACTATTGCAAGAATATCACTTTAAGCTCCGTACTATCTAAACAACAGAAGCAACCCGCGTACTATTGATAAATTAGAAAAACTAACCAAAATCGTTAATAAATGTTAACGGATGTTAATGGGCGTTAGTAATTTGATGAATATTACTATCAATATTTTCAATTTACCCCCATAACAAAACAGACTCCCAACTTGCTTAGTTAAAGTAGTAAAATGACCGATTTACCCTTATTATATATAAAAATAATTAATCCTATACACTAACATTTAGAGAGAGAGAAAAAAAACAAACATTTCCATCTACCGTCCTTTTACCCATTGCATGACACAATATTTATAAATTATACTCCCTCAATCCCATTTTAAGAGTCAAAATCCTAAAATGGAAAGTAGGTCCTACATGTCATACTCACAACAATTATCCACCAACTCTTCTCTACCCCACTTCTCCCTCCTACCCAACCATCAACACTCACAACACATCATCTTTTTCTTAATTCTTGAACTCACCAATTATTTTTTTACTCTTAAAATGGGACGGTGGAAGTACTCCAGTAACACAATACTATTAGAAAAAATGAAAATTGAAAAAGAAAACCTTTGCCTTCCCTAACCTCCCCATCCCCATTGTTGTTCAAATATATGTATAGGACATAGAATTGCTTAATCCCAATCATAGTTAACACTTAAGATCCCCAAATTTATTAGAACCTTTGTAAGGTACCATTAGGATTCTTTGTGACAAGCACAGGTCTATAACAACTTTTCAATCAAGACAAACCAGCTAGAGGAAGCAAATCAGCAGACCAGCATTCAAGTTGTCGATCAACTTAGCATTCAAGTTGCCGATCAACTTACTACTCAAGTTGCCGATCGGCAAAGACAGTCTGTACTGGTAGTCAGGTTACATCGCTCTACCTTAAAGTCAACCTTACTGATTGTCTTTGTCCTTTCGTACTGTCTTATCCGAAAATAGTTTATCTGCTCTGATATGATTACTGCGCCGTCTGACATAACTATTTTTAGCTCTACTCTGTCTCTACTTGCTTTTACGGGTAACCGGTTGAGACAAAGGGGTCTTTACCCATCAGACTTTTCCAAGCATGCGTGTACTCCATATCTTTGCCATTAATGCTGAAGATACCGCATTTAATGCTCCTCAACTACTGTGAATACCCCTTTCCGATGAAGCGACGCATGGGAAGTATCTTTGATTATTATTATTTACAAAGGGAATATTCTTAACGACATTAAAATTATGAGAGTCGCCACGCCGTTTTAATTAAAGCCAAAACATTGAAAAAAGCATTTTAGTGAGTTCGGGGTCAAATTACAACAAGAGAAGAATATTGAACGTTATCACTCCTATTGCCCGAATGATCGGTCTTTCTATCATGATGAATGTTTTAGTAGTGTGTTAGTGATTTAGACCGGATCCGAAGATTGCCTACGTTCCTCTCAATGTGAGAATCTCAGGTCAGCGTAGTTCGCAGAGAATTAGAATAGGCAGAAGAATCGGGACCATGCATAATGAGGGGGAATTACCTAAGATTAGGGTTTAGAAGTAGTTCCTAGATCATCCTCGGGTTGATGAACCCTAGATCATCATCGGCTATGAAATGACATGTAATTATGAAGATCGCAACCCTAAATATAGCATAAATAAGGTTTTAATCTATGAACACGAAGAACATGCGAAGAACATATTATGAACATATGAATGAGCATGCAAAACATATGAAGAAACTATGAATAAACATGTAAGAACATGAATATAAAAGATCTACATTAAAAATGATGCAAGAACATGAAGAAAAGTAGAAAACTTACCTATGTTGGCAAGAAATAAACCTTTGATCTCCTTGAGTGTTTGAATGCTTAATTAGGGAGAAAATTGTGTTTAAGAACTCCAAAATTCGGACTTAGAGCTCTCAAAATCGTACCCTAAACCAATAGCATGGGATTGGTTTATATAGTAAACTGAGGGGAAGATCTGACGGTCCAGATCATCCGGCGCAAGGTTGGCCGCCTGGCCATGACTGCAGCCGGTGACAAGAGTGGCCGCGTGGCCAAGATCAACGCGCAGCAAGGTTGGTCGTGTGGCCAATTCTGCTGGCTGACTTGATTCTTAAGCTAGGGTTTCTGCATGGTTTAAGGAAACCATTTGTTACCTATTTTGATAGATTTTGTCATAAATGAGATATTTCGGGAATCCGGGACAAGTCTTTGCAAGGTTTCTAATTCCTATAAAGTCCTTGTATTTTTGGGAAAGTCCTAATAAACTCATTTTCAGGTCGGGTACTAACAGTAGCCCCTCGGCGACGCTTCTTGCAAGGCAATGCGGGGTCGACGATAAAAGAAGGATCCGTCTGAAACATGAGTTTCAAAACAGATGAAAGGTAAGGGAACGGCTGAACCTTGACAGGCGACCTACGTATCCGCGGGGGAATCAAGCCAAACGTAGTTCAAATCTGATGGGAAATTGGGAATGATTGCCCTCTGATGGGGAGCAATGTCTTCTGCTGGGGAAAATGCACTTGCTGGGGATGAGAGATGACCGCGTCGGTCGGGTGGCTGAACCTTTTCAGGTTTCCTACGTATCCTCAGAGGAATCAAGCCGGTCGTAGTTCAGAGATATTGGGGAAAGACGAGACAACGAACTTCTGCTACGGATAACAATCCTACTATCATGTATGAAGAATGAACATTCGTAAGCAATGAAGTTATTTGGGAAAAATAAAGACTACGTTGTCTAAATAATCCCAAGATGGAATGGTAAACGCAATCAGGATCGCCAGGGTTCCTGCCGATTGCGCTAAAGTAATAGATGTTGGATCTCTCGCTAACAGAAACGCCGAGGCTTCTGTCAACCACGATCGATCAAGGATACTTATGTCATAGAGGCGCCGAAGTCTCTACGATCATGCAAATCCTAATAATAGATGCTGGATCTCTCGCAAACAGAAACGCCGAGGCTTCTGCCAATTACGATTGATCTAGGATACGTATGTCATAGAGGCGCCGAAGTCTCTACAACCATACGAATCCTAAAAATAGACGCTGGATCTCTCGCAAACAGAAACGCCGAGGCTTCTACCAATCGCGATCGATCTAGGATGCGTATGTCATAGAGGCGCCGAAGTCTCTACAACCATACGAATCCTAAAAATAGATCCTGGATCTCTCGTAAACAGAAACGCCAAGGCTTCTGCCAATTATGATTGATCTAGGATGGTATGTCATAGAGGCGCTGAAGTCTCTACAACCATACGAATCCTAAGCAAATATTTGGTGAAGAATGGAAATTTTAAAGGGTTTTCTGTACCCAAAGGTAACGAATATCAGTCAAAGTAGTGCTAAGGGCACTCAAAATGAATTAAAGGGAAAAGATCAGGGGCAAAAATGGAATTTTATCTGAAGGGACAAGGTTGGCCGCGTGGCCAAACACACTAAATTGCAATAGTGGCCGAGTGGCCAAGACCGCTGAGTGGTCAGATCTTCTTCACGCGGATCGCTGATCTGACGGCTGGGGTTGCAAGGGCATAAGTGGTCGCGTGGCCAAGGTCGCCGTCGGGCTGACTCCTTGGTCACATCACCAGAAACCCTCCCTCTTCTCCTTCTTTCTTCTTTCTCTTCTTCCTTCCTCCATTGTTGACGAGTAGAGAGAGAAAATTGAGTTTTTAGAGAGAGAAGCTTGGATCTTGATAATTTGAAGACTTCATTTCACATATTTCTTGAAGCTATGGCCGATTGGATCACTGAGGCGTTATTCAGGGATTTTCCGGGCCAAGGTGGGTATATGCTTCCACAACAAGAGCAACAAGGAGAGGGGAACGGCGATGCTCAGGGCGGAAAATGTAGGGGTTGACCCAGGAGCGGGCTTTGAAGCGGCGCCCTTGATTCCATGGGGCGGTTTGAGACCACGAGACGCGACTCGGAATTATCGCGATAATCTGCTGCGGTCTATGTTCGACCAAGATTATGATTTTTACATCGACTCTGAGCGTCATTGGTCGATGGGGCTTCCGGAGACGCGAGAGGTAAATTTTGAATTTTCACTCCTCTCCTTCTCGCACATTTGTATGTTTTATACATAGTATGAAATGCCAGAATAAGGAATGCTAGAATTTAAATTGCTAGAATTGTAAATTGCTAGAATTGTAAATTGCTAGAATTGTAAATTGCTAGAATGGTAACATACCTGTGCTATGTTTACCTGCAGAGGATCAAGGCTCGTGGGTCCACAGTGACTGTGGGCAAACTGTGGGCGTCCCTGCCGGAGGAACTGGGCAGTTTGCGTGCTCGGATCGAGGCTATGGGGTTTGGCCCATTCTTTGACAGTGTCCGCATGGTTGGGGACACCCTGAAGGTGGCGGCGGTGATAGAGGTGTGCAGGGAGTTCTGGTGGATACCACCCATACCTTCCACTTTAATTGGGGAGAGATTACCACACGCCGACGGATTTCGCGGCTATCACGGGGTGAGGTTTACGGTACCCCTTTACCTTTGATGAGAGCTTGGCGGAGCGGCGGGACTACAGGCAGGCTCTGTTGGGAGTTGATACTGATCTGGGAGGAGGTGTCAAGGGTTATGGAGTGGAGGCGGGAAGGTGAACCGTTTGGTGGAGGTGGCTATTGAGGCCTTTGGAGGGGAGTATGATTGGATTGTTTGGTTCAGCTATTCTTATGGTACATCTTTTCAGAGATCTTGTTTCCCAGTTGGGGTACTGTCTGCCGGTACTCCTGCTAGGGGCTTGTGGACTTGGACCTAGTCGGTGGGATTTCTTGGGGTGGAGCCGGTTGGCTGAGATTACCGGGCTTTGGACCATTGCTCGAGGCTAGCTCATCGGCTTTTGACGGGTTTCAGTTCGCCTTTGAGGTATGCTCTTGACTACCCTTCTTTTTCACATTGTTGAGACTTTCGTTTATCTTTGGTCTGAAATGTCTCTTTCATGTATGCACAGGCTTGGTGTACGAGATCGGCGTCGCCGCCGCCCACCTCCCTTTTCAGTTGGGATGAGTGCTAACAGGTTGTTCCCTCATGTCGTACTGGTGCAAGGGCAACAGGCTCCTCCCCGCAGGAACGGGATAGGAAGACGGTGGATGCGCTGATCTGAGGAGGGTGTTCGCGATGTCTGAGCTGTCGGGTTAGATTTTACCCATGGAGTCCGGCCAATGAGGCTTCGGTGGGTCCCTATGTAGTGGAGTTGACCGCTTCTAGGGTTCTGCTTGTGGGTCTCACCGGGGAGGCCATGTATCTTGGAGAGAGGTGGTTCGTCAGCACAGGGCTGGTGCGTTACCATGGGCTCCTTATGACCCTCCTCGGGATATGCTCCGTCCCGCGAGGTTGGCGACTTTCTTGGCTCCCACTCCGGTAGAGCATTACAGAGGAAGCGATGACTATGCCGGCTACGTGCGGACACGGCTGATCAGCCCTCAAGTTCGGGTTAGGATGTTATGGGAGAGGGATCGAGCTCGGCCCGGTATATTGGTCGGAGTCGCCTTTGGTTGACATGCCCTTCGCTCGAGTAGCATGAGAGTGATGAGGGGCGGCCGGGAGGTGGAGCTTAGCTTGGAGCCGACTGATGCAGATCTTGTTGAGGAGACATTCATTCCTCCGCCGACGCTGGGGTACGGCTTTGTGCTTTATATTAGTCATGTTTGCACACACTTATTTCTTTCTGCATTATAATCATTGCCTGGTTTCCCTTTCAGGTGACTCGGGAGGCATATATCCGTTCAGCTCGGCGGGAGAAACGTGTTGGTGCGCTTACTGAGGGAGCGTACCATTCATTGTACTTGTCAGAGGGACGACGTTGCGTCACCCCAGCATCGTGAACGGTCTCCGAACGGTGCGGGCTCTTCTCATACTGGTGGTCGAGCGGTCGGGGATGGAGTTGTAGGTCTAGTTGCTCGAGTTACGGTAGTTCTCGAGCTTTAGCGCGGCGTGGAGACACCACGGAGGAGGATTCTGATTAGGCCGGGGGCCATCTTTTCATCTTTATTTCCTACACTGTTAGCTAGTAGAGAGCAGAGGAATATGTATGTATAGAACAGATGTACAAAATGCATGTATGTATATTATGTTTTAAAATGCAATTTTATTGTGGGAGCCTACTTGTGCAAACTAGTTATTTTACAAATGTTCCTAATTTTATACAATGCATGAGCCACGGGATGGGGTAGGTACGTAGTTGCATGGATCTGTTACGGAGTGGGAGGAAACAAACTGGATTTCTGCATGGAGCGATGTTGCCGCATGGCCAGGCGAGGCTCGGAGCAATGTTGGCCGCATGGCCATGGCAAGACCCGGAGCAAAGTTGGCCGCCTGGCCAAGGACAAAGTTGGCCGCCTGGCCAAGGACAACATCGGAGCGTGGCCAAGAGCATATGTGCCGCGTGGCCAATCCCTGCGCCGCCTCCGGGTTTCCTTTTCCTGGCAAGAATCAGAAGTTGTTAGTATTTAATGGAGTTTGTGTCCTATTCAACTTCGTACAGCAACTCTTTGGTCAATTTTGAGTTCCATCATCAACTTGCTCTTTCTTTGCCATGGATCACAATGCAAGGCTTTCTAGACTTGAAAAAGGAGCTTTCATAACATCTTTGGAGAAGTGGGTTGCCAAGATATCCGGTCCTTGTCGTAGGAAGCTGAGAAGCGCTATGGGATCAAGTGTCTTTGGTCATTCTTGCACATGAATTCCAACACTAACCTCTTGCAAGCTTGCGGGAAGTTTTGGAAACAACACTCTCCATGTTTTCAACTTTCTTTAATGAGATGGTACCCACTACGAAGACATCAAGGTGCTTTGCGGTTGTGAAGGGAAGGTACACTTGCATTGCCTTTGATTCTATTTCTTTGCATGACAAGTGATAACCTTTGGTGTGCCCGCAGATGACATTGGTAAGTATGCTAGAGGTGGTTACGTCGACCTTTCTTGGATGCCAAGGCACTTCATGCACGCGGATGTGACCTCGGACCGTTCTTTGGACCATCTTGCCTTGTGTTTATTTGCTTCTATTCTTTTCCCTCTGAAGTGGGTGTGCTAGTGGGGATGTTTGACCATGGTGAATGCGGCTCGTTGGGACATGACATTGTACCGGCCATCCTTGGGGAGATCATTTGTGGGATTCCTCATCTGGCGGTTTATGGCGGGATGCGTGCGGCAGTGATAGACTTTTGACCATGTGGTTACAAGAAAGGCTCCGAGTGAACAAGCCAGCGGTTTCTTCGGCGGTGGCCCATGGATGCACCGTATTAGAGGTATAGAGGAGAGGTTCGAGGGCATGACTCTCATGGGTTGGGAAGGTACTTGGCGGAGATGGTGACCGATGACATCAGTGGGTGGTGCCCCATTGGCACATAATCTGCGAGGGAGAAGCAAGTGGGACTGCACATGATTAAAGTTCTGTCATTTTTGGGACCACTTTTTACTACCCTGCCAGAGTACTTCGTCAGTATGGCCTAGTGCAAACCATCCCCGAGAGTTGGGATGAGGAGAGGACCCGTTTTCTTTTGGCATACTTCATTTGGATGATAGCGCTTCGGTTCTCCTTTCTCAAATGTGGGGCGAGGCCGGTTTTAGCCATAGGACTCTCATCACACGCTCCAACAACACCTACCTACCACAAGAGTATTTGGGTTGGTTTATGGAGAGACTTGGCAAGCGGAGCAGACTCTAGAGACCCTAAGGGGCACTATTTTGGCATCCTGTGCTCCTAGTTGTTCATTGAGGATGAGGGAGGCGATGGCCTATGAGAGGAAGAGGAGCAAGAGCATGGCTAATGGAGATGGAGCGGGGACCTCAAGGAAGAGAAAGGATGGGGAGACTCCTAGTGTCAAAGCTAAAGGGGTTAGTGATTTGAGAGGAGGTTTTGCGAGAACCCTAACAAGAAAAGATTCGCCGTGGTCAAAGCAGAGAAAGAGACCGAAGGCACGAGTGGCACTAAAGAGTAATTCCGAGGATCCCTCCATAGTCGTTGCAAACACATTGTTTTAATTTAGTTTACTTTGTTTTAGTTTCAATTCAGAATAGGTTATTTATTCAAAAAGCATGTCAAGCTTAGACTCATCAAATAAGTGTAACATGCAATGACTATGAAAAAAAAGTTTTTGCTTTCAGAAAATACAACTTCTATCTTTATTTTGCTTTGACAAGATTTGGATGTTTATTTGTTTTTAGAACTCACCTTTTGAAAGGCTGCCTACGTTCCCCTTTTACAAATAGGACTAAGGGGCTCAGTTCACCGTAGTTCACTCCAGTCGGACTAGAATGATTTTAGAGAAGGGAAGATAGAAGGGGAATGCTCTACTTTTGCCTAGACCGCCTTGCGGGTTTTCGATCTAGCGAGCTTTGTACGCACCCTTATTTTGCATAGACCGCCCTTTGCGGTTTTCAGTCTATCGGGCTTCTTTTTGCGTAGTAAACATTTTTTTTTTTTTTTTTTGTAGAAGGGAGTCTAGTCATAGTAGCGTCTGAGCTTGCTGAGATTGACTGTTCCTTGAACGGGTTGCCATCCAATCTGCCATTCTGTCTATTCTTGTGGCGCGCCTCGAGCTTTGGCCATTGCGTCGACGCGTTGGTTCAAATCCTCTATTCCTCTTGAGATGTCTTGAATCGTTTCTGCAGTCAGGTGCGAGAGTACCTCTGGGCCGTTCCTCACATAAGGCTCGATTTCGTAGCAACCGAGGAGTTCTAAGTTTTCGCTTTCCCTATAGAACAAAATCCTCTCACGTCGGTGAGCATGTTTTCGTCCATCAAGCTTTGGATTCTCCTTTGTAGAGCAACACAGTCGTTGGTGTCGTGGCCTCGTCTTGGTGGTAAGAGCAACTTTTGGTAGTTCAAATGGTTGAAGGGTGGTAATTCGGAGAGGAGTGAATGTTCTCCTAGAGGCTGCATCTTGCCCATTCATCTCAGTTGGTCGAAACAATTTGCGGAAGGGTCCCTATTCTTGTGTAGCGGGGGACTGAGAGGGTATTTTTCCAAAAATCTTTGCATTTTTCACTGATTTTCTTTCCTGTGCGAGGGCCACGATTCTGTCGTTGGTGTGAGGTCTGAAGTTCATTTCCATGTGTCGGGTACAGGATTGGGGTATTCGCGAGGTACTCCTTGAAGCAGCATAATGCGAACTCACATCTCGAACTCCATTCTTGGTCGTGTGCCCTTTCTATTTCTCTGAGTGTTGGCTCCCCTACTGTTGTAAAATGGTTGAGTGTTGCAGTAACTTGACGAGTTCTTCCTTTCGGCTTTGTTCCGAGGAGATTGCATTCTCAACACGGCTCGAACCGCCGACTGATGGTCCCTCCACGAGGTTGTGGAGAGGGTCGCTTCTTGGTCCTCCTCGGTTGTCTCGATCTGTTGTAGCGGCAAAACCATCAACGAACGACTTGACCTCATAATAGGCGGTCGCGTCTACCAACATGTCGATATTTGGCAGGGGGAAGTCATCCTTCGGCGTAGCTGTTGAGATCCCGAAAATCCGCACACACTCTGACTTTGCCGTTCGATTTCTTGACAGTCACCAGATTCGTAACCAAGTTGGATACTCGATCACCCTGATGAAACCCACACGAAGTAGCTTCTCCATCTCTTCCTTCACTTGTAAAGACCATCCGGCTTAATGCGGCGCAGCTTCTGTTTGACTGCTTAGCGTCTGGTGCTGTCGGGATTCTGTGCTCTACGATCGAGTTTTCGAGGCCCCGCATGTCTTTAGAAGACCATGCGAACACATCTACATATTCTTTGAGTAGCTCAATCAGTGCTTCCCTTTCGGCTCCGCTGAAGAAGCTCCAATCTGCGTTTCCTTAGGCTCGGCTTCGGTTCCCAAATTCACGCATGTTAACACCTCATCGGCAGCTGGGCCCGGGAGGTCCCGAGATTCTTTTTAATAACCTGTTCTGAAATTTCTTAATGTATTCATCATTTAATGTGTCTGTGTCTGCCTCTTCTAATGAATCATTATTAACTAAGTGTATATCATTAGTTGATTATTAGCCAATTTATCAGTTAAAAGAGTGACTATGGAGGGATACTCGAAAGGTCGAGGGTTCATTCATGGCAAAAGGGAATATAGCGTTTGCAACAAGATCATAGTCTTCGGACGTAAGGTCGTCAGACTTAGAGGAAGACTCAAATTCAAAATGTAAGACACTAGACTCTGGGGACGGGATTTTGGGTGAGTGACAGGAGGTGCTGCAGGAGTGGTGACAGGAGAAGGAGTAAGCCCGGTGTTCCCACCATAAACTCCGGAGTAGCTATAGGTCCCCTAATGATGCACCAATTCTGAGCTTGTCCCCCATGCGTACCACCAATGTCCTTGGTCCACCTTATCTTCAGAATCATCTCCAACAACGGCAACCTTGTCTTCGTGCAGCTCAGATTACCCAGGTGTTGAAGCAGATATTGGCCGTCCCACGTCTCAGTCAAACTCGGAGTTTCTGCGGCTTCTATTGCTGGCTTGTCAAGGGTTGCGGCTTCAAGTTGATCTGCCAAGTCATCTGCAACCTTGGTGAGTACTCATGCCTGATGGTTCTAACTCTGCCCATGGCTTGTCATATTCCATGTAGGTCAGCTTCATGTTGGACCGATCGAATTCCACATCTCTGAAAATCCGAACCCTTTCTGCAACTTCCCGGTGATCAATCATGGATCGGCGAATTCAAAACACGAAAACTCCTCGCCTTCCCTGACAAAGTAGCTATTCAGGGACAGGCGGTATGGCCGCATTTCAGGCTTTTTGCAGGAAGCTTCATCTTTTAAGCAATTCTATCCTTTGTTGCTCCATTTGTCCTCGGAGTAAGGGTGTATCCAAGACCGAACAATCCCCGGTGATAAATCTCTTAACAGACTTGTGGGACCTTGCAGCGCTTACCTAGCCCCAGCCCGGTACGAAGCCCATATTACGCAGTATCTTGACGACGGGTGCCACTTTATCCGTTTTGGTTTTGGTGAGGTCGATGTGCAGATCTTGCTTGAGCGACTATTTCGAAGCCATTGAAGAGTCGGTTCTCTTCCCCATGCTGAATCTGTAAGACAGGAATGCCCTTGGTGTCCGTCCTTGGGCAGTTACGAGATCGCTGTAGATGATGGTCACTTCATTACCAGATGAAACTTCACACATTGGTGCAGGGAGGATGGGACAGCGCCCGACTGATGTAACCATGGCCGGCCAAGGAGAAGTGAGAAGGTTGCGGGGATGTCTATGACGTGGAAGTCGGTTGGTAGGATCTTTGTTCCGATGGTAATGGGCAAGGTGGCTTCGCCTATCACGGCGCGGCATGTAGAGTCATAAGCTTGATGGTTTGCTGGATGGGCGTAATCAACCCCATGAACGCCAACCACATCCATCATCCTTGAGGCAGGATATAATAGAAGAACCATTATCAATGAATACACGGGGAATTTTCTTGCCATTTACCTCGACAGTGGTGTATAAAGGCTCATTAGGTCAACTCGAACACTGGCTTGTCTAGCTCCGAGAAAGTGATGATGTTTCCATAGTGGATATTACCAATCATGTGGGTGACGTCTTCCGGGTAATAGTGGATGGTACCATGGTGTGCGGTGAGTTTTTGCTCGAGCATGAGGCGAGGGCTAGTGAGGAGGTGAGTAGGGACCAGAGTGAAATATGGGCTTGGGTTTGTTTGAGTGAGTGAGGATAGGATTTCTTTGTCTAGGTCGGCTTGCTCGGGTTCCTTCCAAAGACTTCTTTGCACCCTTTGGGTCAGATTGGTACACTTGACCGGATCTCGTAGGAGACAAACTTCTGCACGTAGCTCCTCCAAAGACAAGCGTGTCAGGACAAGGGGGCGAAACTTCGGTCTTTTCGGCTCCTCGAAGATTTCGGCCCAAGAAGAGGTTGAGAGGGTTTGGGACTACTTCCTCTAGAGATTCGACTTCACTCACTAGTTCTTCTAAAGACAACAAGTAGCAAGAAGGTTCTTTATTATAGTCACTGAAATACAACCCATCTCATCACAGTCCGCCACAAAGGCTCGGCCGGATCAGTGATCTCACTAAGTTCTACCATGAGTACATTGCTAGCTACATAATCTCTAGGGTCTTTGACAAACTCCCTTGTGGATGAGCTCTTGCACGGCTTTCGAGTTCGAAGCATTCTTCGGTAGTGTGACGGTGCACTTGTGGTAGTGGCAAAATTTTGACAAATCGCAACCAAGACGGGGGAGGTGCCCTTCTAATGGTTCGAGGATTTCTAACGTCACTAATGCCATGAGATATCCACCATCGTGAGCCCTATCCTATCAAAGGCATCCATGAGCTCTAGGATCTGATCTCGCATGTTTGCACCATATTCAACCCACCCCATTGTTAGGAAGAGG